>CM047815.1:68283688-68866188 GCA_026214975.1 Gentiana macrophylla | reverse complement strand
TAGGTATCAGTTCAAGCTCAAAAGGTCTGAGAAGGATAAACTGTATTTGGAATGTAAGCGATCGAATAAATATGAATGGAAGTTGAAAGGTAGGAAGGTTGAGGGTGACGATGTCCAATATTTCAAGATAACCAAGTATGAGGCAAAACATACATGTGGACTGGAAAGCATAACTAATCAGCATGCTCAAGCCACACCTTCTTCTATAGGCCGTTTGGTAAGGAACGACATTATTGAACTTAAGGGAAAATTTAAAGCAAAGAATGTCCAAGTTGAGGTGAATAAAGAATTCGGCTTATCCCTTAGTTATGGCCAAGCTTATAGATGTATACAAGAGGCTTTACGTCTGATTGGTGGAACTCCAGAACAGTCTTACAGTAAGTTGGCCGGCTACTTTCACATGGTTAAGAAAGCAAATGCCGATACATTGACACACATAGAAATGGATAGCATGGGTAGGTTCAAGTATTTTTTTATGTCGTTGGGACCTAGTATTGTTGGATTCAAATTTTGTCATCCTATACTATGCGTAGATGGTACTCATTTGAAGAATAAGTATGGGGGGACTTTATTAGTTACTGTCGGAGTAGATGCGGGTGATCACTTGTTTCCATTGGCCGTTGGCATAGCCGACGGTGAGAGCAATGATTCATGGACGTATTTCTTTAACCACTTGAAGAAGGAAATCGGAGAACGTGTGGATCTTGGAGATTTGTCATTTGTCTCCGATAGAAATCAGGCAATCAAGTCTTCCCTTGAAAGAGTGTTTCCAAATGCTTACCATGGATATTGCTACCACCACCTTGACATGAACGTCAATGACATTTACGGTAAGAAAAGATATTGTAAGGTGACATTGAAGAAACAAGCTTACACTTGTTCAAAACGGGAATTCAAAATATTGTTTGAGGAGATTAAGAAGAAAGATGAGGCTATTCAAACTTATTTGGTGAATGTCGGAGTGAAATACTAGGCATGTGCACATTTTCCTGGAACACGATATGCTATCATGACAAGCAACTATGCTGAGAGCTTCAACGCTGTACTTCTCGAAGCACGGAACATGAATATAACGAATATGTTAGAGTTCGTTAGGAAGATGTTACAACGTTGGTATCATGAGCGGAGAGAGTTAGCATATGGTTGTAGTAGTGTATTAGCACCAGAATTTGAAAAGAAGGTGATGAATACCGTTCATCATAGAATAAACTTAACGCTCTATGTCATTGACGGCGTTCAGTTTCAGGTGTCGAACCTTGATAGCAGCAGTAGAGTTAATCTTAACGAGCAGACGTGCTATTATGGAGAGTGGAAAGCACATAGGCTACCATGTGTACATGCCGCTGCAGCAGTCGCAGAACGTCTTTTGAATATTTATGACGGTTGACATCCTTATTTCAAAGCGGAGTGCTTCAAACGTATTTATGAAGGCCGCGTGTTTCCTATTCCTGTTCAAGAACATTGGAAACTCCAATATAATGTTCGAATAGACTGTATTCTTCCACCTATTGAGAGGTATAATGTGTCGGGAGACCGGATACGGCATGGACGAAAACGAGGCCGACGTGGAACGAAGAGGATACGTTTAAACGGAGAATGTAAAGCTGCCAGGATTAGGAGGATACTTTCGGTAGGCCGGCGTATCAAAAAATGTTCAACTTACGGTCTTCCTGGACACATAAAAGACAAATGTCCTACACCACTTCATTTGGCTGGCCCACTCAATGTATAATATAATTTAGATTGTTAACTTAATGTATGAAAAGACTGACGACTTTTGCTTTGTCTTTTCGAGAACGATGGTCTATAATCATTTATGTTTTGCTCAACTTTTTGAATGCTTGCATGTCTATTTTGAATTCCCACTTGGCTATTTGAATGCTTGCATGGTTATTTAGAATTTTTGCTCAACAATGATTCTTTATTCTAAAATAGGGAAATATATGGCTATTTAGAATTCTTGTAACCATTTCATATGCTATTTACCATTATCTTTAATGCGCTGTATCGGTTATAATAATTCTGAGAAGAGAGAAAAACTGAAATCATCCGCCAAAATCTGCAACTTCAACAAAGTCTATAACTTTCTTCATCGGACCGATGACTCTCAAATTGAATTTATGTTCGTGTCTATAATGTCGTATTCGTCACTATTCAATGTGTAATCGTTTGAGTAGGAATACTTAATAATTTGGAGCCATTAATACAAGACAAACTTGGTTTTTTAAAGTTCTAAACATCAAAGTAAATAAGACAACATCAAATTAGCAGACAATGTTACTTAAATAAATCCTTAACCGGATTATTGAAGATGACATCAACCGATTTCCAAGCAATGTCATATTGAGCTCATACTTCTACCCAACCCTTCTACATAATGTTTTTTTTTTAAGTTCTAAACATCAAAGGAAATAAGACAACTACAAATAAGGCGAAAATGTTACTTAAATTAGCCTTCAACCGGATGTAACGTTACTCATCTATGTTTGCTTCATTCATCATTAAAATTTTCGTAAGTGATAACATCATCATGACAGTATGTGACGTCATCATCTTCATATTCTGGCACTCGGGCTGACCTCACGCATTGTGATCAGATACGGGAAAAATATATATACATCGCCTGTATTTCCCATTGCTATCTGACGAATCCTAGACATTATATACTCTCCGACATCGAAGTAAGAAGTAATAGATGCGTATGCAAGTGTGTAAAAATCAAATGCCAGTGCCATGTAGTTAACGGTACCATACATAGTGCTGGCAAGAAGCGTAATCAGGAAAAGAAGGAATGGACCATACCAGGATTATGGTGAAGGGCGGGTAGGCCGCCGAGGCCTCACACGTTCCCATAGATGGGTCTCCCCAAATAAGGAAGCCATGTCACACTGTAGTAGTTCAAGAACATCCGGAAAAAGAAAGAAATCCAAACCCTGAGGATATTCTGGAATGGCACACTCGTCGTTGATCCATGTATTATTCAAAATGACGGGAACGCTTCGCACTGTGACACACCGTTCATTGAGCCCTACCGTAGCTACACAAGCATATAATTCACGTACAATAGACAAATTCACGTGATGAAACCCTAATGGGCTTTGTGGGACACCATGCCACCTATTATCTCGGAACAAGTTGTTGATGACTCTCCATATTCATTCGCCTATCTGGAACAACAGCTCTTGCCATCCAGTTAGCCACGTACTCATGCCTCTCCCTACGGTTGTGAAACGGCTTATGAGAGACTGCTCGTCCAACGACAGATCCATTTCTCATTAGGAATGAACACAAGAGCATGCGAGTTAAACATTGAATAGACTAGATGGGAAATGAGAGGGATGAATCATTTCATAAAGGATCGGTCAATATATAGACTTTTTCTTATGGGAAGTCAAACTCACCACCACGTGACGTGTGGGACCCCCTGATAGCGACCACACAAGGCAGGGAATCTCATTTGACGACAAATATCATCGTCGTAAGAGGTCATTTGACGACAATATTATCGTCGTAAAATCCCTAGACCACATGCACGACTGATGACAAGACTTGACACTGTACCTATGTGTCTTGCCTACGGTCATAACTTACCCCCACATGACGTGTGGGACCCCCCGATCGTGACCACACAAGGCAGGGATTCTCATTTGACAACATTATTATCGTTGTAAGAGGTCATTTGACGACAATATTATCGTCGTAAAATCCCTAGACCACGGGCACGACTAATGACAAGACTTAACACTGTACATATGTGTCCTGCCTACGGTCATAACTCACCCCCACATGACGTGTGGGACCCTCCGATAGCGACCACACAAGGCAGGGAATCTCATTTTATGACAATATTATCGTCGTAAGAGGTCATTTGACGACAATATTATCGTCGTAAAATCCCTAGACCACATGCACGACCGATGACAAGACTTGACATTGTACCTATGTGTCCTGCCTACGGTCATAACTCACCCCCACATGATGTGTGGGACCCCCCCGATAGTGACCACACAAGGCAGGGATTCTCATTTGACGACAATATTATCATCGTAAGAGGCCATTTGACGACAATATTATCGTCGTAAAATCCCTAAACCCCATGCACGACTAATGACAAAACTTGACACTTGTACCCATGTGTCCGCCTACGGTCATATATCACCACCACTTGACGTGTGGGATCCTCCGATAGCGACCACACAAGGTAGGGATTCTCATTTGACGACAATATTATCGTCGTAAGAGGCCATTTGACGACAATATTGATGTATGTCAACCAGATAATATATTTTGATCCATTTTAAATCCCATTTCTTAAGTTTTTAGCAACGTTTTATATTAAATATAATAAATATCGTAGTAATATAAATTATTTCCGAAAATAGTAGATATCATAAATTTTCACTATTTTGAATTATTTTGAGGCATATCGGCCTAATTTTATTATCAGATTTACCGTTTTTTTTTTCTCGTTTTGTTTTGTACAGATACAACATGATGAAATCTTGAAGTCGTAACGTAAAACCCGACAAAACGGGTTTATAATTATCAAAATCTTATTATTTCCCCAAAGAATCGGCCAAGATTGAGAATTATTAGAACTAACCTGACAAGACCCGGCGCAGACCGGGTAGATACCGGTCTACGCTAAAAAGATATTCAAAATCTGTCAAGATTGGCAAAATATTGGCGCATTTAATGGCTCTGACACCTAACTGATGGCCAAGATTCCGGCGCCAACCGGGGAAATAACGGCGCACGCCGGGAAGGGACCCAGCCTGAATTATTTTGAGTTCACTATTCACATGCAGAGACTAATTCCTATATATACATATGCACATAAGAACAAGGAGGAGAGCCATATATTTTTCCTTTCTACCTTGCAGGCAACATCCAAAAGGCTCTTATAGCCAAATATATTAACCACACTTTGGCAAAATTCCCATCACAATTAGTACTTAGAATGATAGCATGAATTATGGATAATTGATAAGGAGAAGCTAGGCTTTTGGTACAAATACAATTGATGATCGTCGGAGACAGAAGCAAGCTGTTCTTACAATAATTCTACGGTCGTAACCGGTAACATTCTAGTTATATTTTGTAGTGATAATCTGATTACCATGAATGCTAATTTCGATATGTTAGTATTCGTAGTAATGAGTGGCTAATCTTGTAACTAGCCAAGGCATGTAATTGAACTATTTTGATCTCTTTTGGTTGATCGGATGATGATTATGTATTGTATATTTTAATTTCGATTGTGTTGAAGCTTTTTCTACTTAAATTGATTGTTAGCTTATGTTGGAGTAATTAACCAATATTAGCACACACACACATAATTGATACCAAACGGAGATATTAGGTGTGAGAACGAGGTAGAAAAACCGGAAGGTAAAGTTGACCATTTTTGGAGTTCAATTTCTTATCCGGGGAATGAATTAGTTTGTACTCGTGATTTTATCATGTCAAATCATTAGGTTTAGGGCTCTTAAACCAAGGAGGAGGCACAAAACAATTGTGTACACTTGTATGAGGGGAAATTGTTAGAATATAAGTACACCATTTTACACATTTGGATACCCTTAATAGGCCGGTTAATCACATCCATAAAACTAAAAGAGACTGTTGTTCAATGAAATTTCCTTGGTTAGTATCTTTATTATTAATTGTTAATTTTATTAGTGACGTAAAACTATCACTTTTATGTTAAAACTGCGACTTAGATCAAGATAATAATAGCTAATTGGTGTTTAACCACACTTCGAATTGTATCGTGTTCCCTGAGGAGACGACCTTGATTCACCAAACTAGACTACAATTTGACCCGGTACACTGCCGGTAAGATTGGATACCTAGAAAGTCTACATCAAGTTTTTGGCGCCGTTGCCGGGGAATTGACGCCAATTTATTGTGTTATTGGTTACTACTTGTATTAGTTCAAAATTATTGAGGTTAAGTCAACATTTTTCTTAATCTCATTTCTATTTTTGTTTCTTTGTTACTTACCTCTCGGGTATGTAGCCACGTGTTATTTCTATCATATAGTTGATGACCCGAAGCGGTAAGGCCCCACTCACTCCATATAAGCCCGACATAAATAGTTATGAACGGCAATTAAGAGTAGAGAATAGACGAGGTCAAACCAGCCAAGGACGTTTTGGTGAAGAATCTTCCCAAGGATCATCAAATCAAGGGACAAATATGGCCGAAGCCAGTGATGAAACCCCACATGAACAAGGGCTTGCTCATGCCCAAGGTCATGGAAAAAATCCCAAAAATCCTAATCCACCATTACAAAACCTCCCTCCACAACCAATTCCTAATAATCAAAACCCCAATAATCGGAATAACCAAAACCGAAACCCAAATAACCGTAATAACCACCCACCAAACCCAAGACCCATTTGCGACCAAACCTTGAGAAGGAATGAGACCAAAAATCCAATTCGTTTACCCAATGATGGAGCAAATAACTTTGAAGTAAAATCCCATCTTTTTGGTTTGATTGACACAAGAGCCCAATTTCTAGGTGAGGATGACGAAGATCCGCATCATCACTTATATCTTTTTGAGGAATTGTGTAACACGGCCAAGAGTCAAGGTGTTCATCGAGAATTGACAAGGATGTCAATGTTTCACTTTTCTCTAAAAGGAAGGGCAAGAGATTGGTTCATGTCCCTACCTCATCATTTGTTGACAAGTTGGGAAGACATTCAAAATGAATTTTTAAAACAATATTTCACTCCGGGAAGGAATTTGGAATTAAAGGTTGAAATTGCTAATTTTAGGCAAGGGTCCGAGGAAACACTTGGAAGTGCTTGGGAAAGATTTAAGAAATTGTTAAGAGCCTATCCCGATCATGGTTACTCTCTTGATATGCAAATTCAACTCTTCTGTCGAAAATTGAGAAAAAACTCACGTGCGGATGTTGATCATGCATGTGGTGGTTCTTTAATGATGAGTGAAGCACAAGTTGTGTATGATGCTATTAAGAAGATTTCTATGAACAATATAATGTGGGAAACCGGTTCTAGCACAATGAAAGTAGCATTTGTAGGAGAGTCTACATCAAACGCAGAAGTTTTAGCACATTTGGAAAATCTGAGTAGAAAGTTTGATGGTTTGCAAGAAAGCAAAAATCTAAGCTCGGAAGCTAATGTATCAAATGAATATTCAATTGATGGTATGAGAAATGATGAAAATATGGAAGAATCCGAAAGATATTCAAGAGAAGAGGTGAGTTTTATGCAACAACATAGGAATTTGAATAACGCTTACTCAAACTCATTCAATGCCATTAGAAGAGATCACCCTACTTTTCGTTGGTCCGAGAACCCAAGTAAGCAAGGAAATCCTATGTATCTACCCAGTACAAGAGCGCATACAATGAAAATGCTCAGAACCAAGGTTACCAAGGAAATACTTCGAGTCAAACCCACATGAGAACCATAGAAGCATCCATGCGAAATATGGAAGATCACTTGAGTATAGAAAGAGAACGAAAGAACAGTAGACCTTCGGGAGGATTACCAAGTAATACCGAAAGAAACCCGAGAGAGGTAAATGCAGTGATTACCCAAAGTGGAAGGGTATATGGAAGTAATGGAGTAAATAACTCCGGAAACAATGAAGTAGAAGATGATTTGGATGATAAATTCGAAAAAGATCTGGAACACAAGGACAAACCAGAGTTTAGTAGAGAATAAGAAATTATCAAGAATTTCTTGAGACATGATAGACATGTTGAAGTAGAAAGCGAAGATGAGGAATGGATCAAGGTCCCGAGAATACTGAAAAATCGAAGAGCTAGTGATTTGCGGACCTTATTTAATGAACATGTTATATAGGACAATGTAGCTGATGATATGGTCCAATTGGAGAGTAGCAGCACTCAAAAACCAGCAGGTCTGGAAAAAGATACAGCCCACACTGGACATGGTATGGTTAACACAAAACATGAGAAACAGAATTCTGGGCACATTTCAAAGAAAGTAGTGCAGGATCATGACACATGGCGACCACCAAATGCTCAAACATTCAAGGAAGCATCATCGTCTTCATCCAAGGATAAAGGTAAGGGAGGTATGACTTCAAATCCTAAAATTATTGATCTTGAATCTTTACCTTACCCACCTAGAGAGCAAATTAAAAAATTAAAAACGGATAAAAAATATGCACGTTTCTTTGACACATTTCGTCACCTTAACGTCAATATCCTTGTCATTGAAGCACTAATCAACATGCCCACATATGGAAAGTTTCTTAAGGACATCCTCTCAAACAAAAAACGTTTAGAAGAGTATGAGAACATCTGCCTTAATGAAGAATGCTCTGCAGTATTGCCATCCCATGTGAGATTGGGGGATTTTTGTTTAAAAAGGTGCTCTGTGATCTCGATGCAAGCATTAATCTCATGTCTTACAAGGATTATAGGAAACTAGGCATAGGAAAGCCCAAAAACACTGAGATGACCCTCCAGATGGCAGATAGGTCTATTAAACATCCTAAAGGAGTCATCGAAGACGTTTTGGTCAAGATAGATAAGTTTTACTTCCCAGATGACTTTGTAGTTATGGAAATGGAAGAAGGATTTTCAGTGCCCCTCATTCTTGGTCGTCCATTCCTAGCTACGGAAGAACCCTTATCGATGTTCAAAAAGGTGAGTTAATCTTAAGAGTCAATGAAGATAAAGTCACCTTTAATATCTTCAAAGCTATGAAACATCCATACAAGTCCCAAGAGTTATGTTCATTCATATATACTATATCTTCTATTTGTAAAGATCATAATAAATTACAAGTTTTTGAAGATAAACTTGAAGAATGTTTGGCCTTATCTATCTATGAAGAAGATAAGAATGACCAGGAAATGGAAGAAGTAATTTTTCACCTGGACACAAGAGGTTCTTTTGTAAGACAACCATGGCATCGTTATTTGGAATTAGAACTGGATGGGCAAGTATTGAAACCTTCGGTGGAAGGACCACCGAGGAATCTGGAGTTGAAACCTCTCCCTTCGAATCTTAAATATGCCTTTCTTGAAGCTGATAATTTTCTTCCGGTTATTATTTCATCATCACTAACCAGTTTGTAGGAAGACCAATTATTGAGAATGTTGAGGCAACATAAGAAAGCGTTTGGATGGACAATGGCAGATATTCAAGGAATAAGTCCCGAGATTTGTGTACACAATATCATCTTGAATGAAGGTGCTAAACCATGCATCCAACCACAATGCCGCCTCAACCCGAACATGCAAAAAGTGATCAAGAAAGAGGTTATTAAACTATTAGAGATGGGGATAATTTTTCCCATATCAGATAGTGAATGGGTAAGTCCCACCCAAGTAGTACCAAATAAGGGTGGTTTCACGGTAAAGGATAATGACAAACATGAATGGATCCCAACAAGAGAGGTCACATGATATCGAATGTGCATTTATTTTCGCAAACTAAATGAGCACACTAAGAAAGACCATCATCCGCTTCCGTACATAGTACGGATGTTGGAACGATTGAGTGAACATAAATTCTATTGTTTCTTGGATGGTTATTCAGGCTATTTAGTAGATATTTATTGCAGCAGGGGTATATAGAAAAAACGACTTTCACTTGTCCATATGGAACCTTTGCATATAAAAGAATGCCGTTTGGATTGTGCAACACACCAGCTACGTTTCAGCGATGTTTGATGGCAATATTTTCTGCCATAGTAGAAAAAAATTTGGAAATTTTTATGGATGATTTCAGCGTTTTTGGAGACTCTTTCGGAGAATGTCTCTCACACTTAGAACGTGTTTTACAACGCTGTGAAGAGACAAACTTAGTTCTAAACTGGGAGAAGTGTCATCTAATGGTGTCAGATGGTATTATTTTAGGTCATAGAATTTCTGAAGAAGGTATTGAGGTAGACAAAGCAAATATCGAAGTGATTGAAAAGTTACCTCCACCAGTAAATCTGAAAACTCTGAGAGGATTTCTTGGACAAGCCGGTTTCTATAGGCGGTTTATCGCTAATTTTTCACGCATATCAAAACCTCTCAGTCATTTGCTTGAGAAAGAAGTACCGTTCAATTTTGATGATGAATGTATGAAAGCATTTAGGACTCTGAAGGTACGGTTGACAACTGCACCAGTGCTAGTGGCATCTTATTGGAACTTACCGTTTGAACTTATGTGTGATGCAAGTGATCAGGCGGTTGGAGCTGTTCTAGGTCAATGCCATGACAAAGTGCTTAAGGCAATCTATTATGCATCCCACACGTTAAACACAGCTCAGCTTAACTATGCCACAATAGAAAAAGAGCTACGTGCCGTAATCTTTGCATTAGACAAATTTTGATCTTATCTCGTCAGTTCTAAAGTCATTGTTTATACCGACCACGCGGCATTAAAATACTTGTTGAATAAGAAGGATGAAAACCACGTTTACTCAGATGGATTCTCTTACTTCAAGAGTTCGACATAGAGATCAAAGATAAAAAGGGTAGTGAGAATGTGGTAGCAGATCATTTGAGTCGTATGGAATTTGCTGAAAAAGAAGGAAGGAGACAAGAGATCAAAGATTCATTTCCGGACGAACAACTCCTCATGGTCGGCGCCCCCCCAAAAATTCAACTCATTAAAGCTAGTAATACATCAAAGAAGAGCTCACCATGGTTCGGTAATATCATTAATTATTTTACTTGTGAGTATGTTCCATCTCATTGGACATGGCAACAGAAAAAGAAGTTCATTTATGATTTAAATTTTTATTATTGGGAAATACCAGACCTTTTCAAAGGTGTTTGGATGGCATAATTAGGAAATGTGTGCCCGATAATGAAATTTTAAGTATCTTATCTTTTTGCCATGATCGTGAGGCTGGCGGCCACCATGGAGGGTGGAAAACCGCCTATAAAGTATTAAAATGTGGTTTTTACTGGCCCACACTATATAAAGACGCACACCACTATGCACGATCTTGTGAGTCATGTCAAAAATGGGGAAACGTTTCTAAAATGCACGAGATGCCTCTTCAACTTATATTGGAGTGTGAAATGTTTGATGTTTGGGGCATTGATTTTATGGGTCCATTTCCTCCATCATTTGGTAAGAAATTCATCCTAGTAATGGTAGATTATGTATCTAAATGGGTCGAAGCCCAAACTCTTCCAACTAATGATACAGGAGTAGTGATAAAATTCCTTAAAAAGAATATCTTCACGAGATTTGTTACTCCTCGGGCTATCATTAATTAGTGATAGAGGGACACACTTTTGTAACCGACCATTTACCAAGGTGATTGAAAAATATGGCGTAAAGCACAAAATCGGTACTCCATACCATCCGCAAACTAGTGGACAAGTCGAGGTATCTAATAGAGAGGTAAAAAGAATCATTGAATAAACTGTCGATTCCAACCGTAAAAATTGGGCTGAAAAATTAGATGATTCACTTTGGGCATATAGGACAGCCTTTAAAACACCAATTGGTTGTTCTCCTTATAGACTAGTATTTGGCAAGTCTTGTCATCTTCCGGTTGAGTTGGAACATCGAGCTTTCTAGGCTATCAAATTTATTAACTTTGATCCTAAGACCATTGGTGAACATCGATTACTCCAACTCACGGAACTTAAGGAGTTTCGCCTTGATGCTTATGAGAATGCTCGAATCTACAAGGAACGCACGAAGTCTTTCCATGATAAGAGAATTTTTCGTCGTGAGTTCCATGTGGGTGATTGAGTGCTCTTATACAATTCACGTTTGAAATTGTTTCCAGGAAAGCTTAAGTCTAGATGGACAGGTCCATTTTTGGTAACAAAAGTACATGCATCTGGAGCTATGGAATTGATAGATGGAAAGACGACATTCATAGCAAATGGCCATAGAGAGAAGATTTTCATGGAAGAAGAAGGAATCCCTCCGACTCGAGAGGTGATGTTCCTTGTTGACCCCCCAACCAATTAAAGTCAGAAATAGTCTAGCTATACACTATAAATATAGCAGTCATGGGTACTATCATTCTGATTACTTAAGCATTTATTTCCGGTTGGTTCGTATACTTAATTGCTACGTGCTTCGGTGAATAGTTGATAGAAGTATCCCCTTTTGATATAGAATACTGATCAATTATCATTTTGGTGTTTTTAAATTTGTCAAATAAAATAAAATTAATAAAAAAAATATAAATAAAGAAATAAATAAATAAAATATATATATATATATATATATATATATATATATATATATATATATATATAATGATAATAATAACTAAGTAAAAGTTTGTATAAAATAATAATTATAAAAATAAATAAAGTATAATAATAATACTTAAATAAATACATATTAAATAATAAGGCTAATAATAGTTACTAAATGAATAGTAGTGATAATTTTATAAAAACCGTTCAAATCTCATTCCGGCGTATGCCGCGTATATACCGATCTGTGCCGGAATTTAATTCAAATCCTAGGGAAACCCTCCCAATTCACGGTTTACGCCGTGATTACCCGGTTTGCGCCGGGCTACTCAGATTTTCAAAATCAGAATCGTTTTCTTCTTTTCTCTCCCTCATAACTCCTCTTCTTCAACAACCGTCCCTCTTCCCCATTCTCCCTCACCATTACAACCACCCCCATTACACTCCGCCTACACAAAACACCTCATCTCTTTTCCTCTTCCCCTACCTTTCTCTTCCTCTTTTCTTTTTCTGTCCTCTCCGCTTCATAGCAGAACAAGAAGGCCGGTTTTAGGCTATCGAATCCGTAAGGCTCCATCTTCTCGGTGACACTCTATCCACTCCGGCATACATCCATTCTTTCCGGCAAGCGATTTCTTCCATTCCGGCAACATTAACACAACAACAAGGTATAAAATTCGATCTTAAATGCATAAACTCTTAAATATAAATTTGTCTTGCTTTTCGATTTGAAAAATTGTAATTTTAGTTTTGTTTTGTTCTGTTGATACCACTATCATAGATGGCCGAATCCTCACACCCTCGTAGTAAGACTACAAGTAAAAAATGAAAAGCTACTTCTCATGTTGTCGTAATTCCAGTCCATGAACCCCGCCCTCTCACCACCGAAGAAGTGGTGGTTTCTTTCCGAAGAACCGCCACTCCGGCCGCCATCCGAGCTTATGACAATTCTTTTGGAAATTATGGTCTTCTCCTAGAACGTGGTGTAGAATTTGATTCCCTAGGAGTTGAGTTTCGTCAAATTTTTGAGCGTAGAAATTGGTTACAAATTGCCGAGCCTCGCACTTCTGTTATCAACGCCACAATGGTGGCTGGATTTTATTCTGTACTCTCGGCTATAGAACCGGTAGCGGAAGGGTCTTTGACCTCCGTCTCCATTCGTGGCACTGTTATCCCTTTCACCCCTGAAATTATAAATGCTTTTTATAGAATACCAGACATACCTCGTGAACAACACTATTATGAAGTTTGGAACCTTAGTCAAGCCAGTATGATGCAAATTCGAGCTTTTGAGGCTCAGTGTGCTCTCGATCCATCCGCCACTTGGGTTGAAAAATGCTTTAAATTTGGTGGATGTATTAAGGATATACGAGCCCTTCAACACTTTCTAGGTCACAATGTAAGCCCTTCACGACATCTTAGTGCTTACAACTATCCTAATGCTTGTATAGCCTAGGCAATAGTTCGGCATATTCCAGTTGACTTTGAAAGAATCATCTTTACCAGAGCCAAAGACTTCGCCTTAAATCGTCCTTAGGGTGGCCGCATGCCATTTCCAAATTTAATCTCTGCACTTTGCATCCAAGCTAAAGTCACGGTTCTTCCAGCTGACAGACTCATGTCACCCGATTCACCAGTCATTGGTCCTCGTCTTTCTAATCTCCCAGCTGGTCGCCTTAACTATGATAATTCGGCACCATCTCAAGGATCACTTCCTAGGACGAGCCCAGCTGTTGTTCCTCCTGTTTTTCCCTCTTCTAGCATGTTTCCAATCCAAAACCTTGCTCAGGAAGCCAGGTTCAACTTCATTGAGTCAAGGTTAGCTGCCATTCAGGATCGCCAAGCCACTCATGATACTAATCTTATCTTAGGTTTTGAGAGAGTCCGGGACTGGGCTGAAGATATACGTATCGGTATCCGAGGACAACATACTTTTCTAAGAACTATCAATCCCGGTTATGAACAGATTTTTGATACCTTAGTCAATGTCAACAAGATCCTTATACATTGCCCACTTGGACCTCTTCCGCACCTACCCATACCTCTCACCACGCTTTTCCTGGATCCACCTTAGCTCCTGGTGGTATGTCAAGTTTTATGTCCACAGGTACAGGTGTTGTTGTTGCATTCTCTACGGGGTAAAGCATTCCATCTTCCTTATCTTCCATCACTGCCGGCTTGAGAAGCATAGGCTTAGAAGGTTCAGTGGTCATGTCCACAACTGCGTGGTGGTGCCCGTTTTGAAGCTTTGGCGTCTGTCGCCGCACTCTCTGACCCATTGCAGTTTCTGAGCAACCTCAATCCATCAGATTTCCTAGAGGTTTCCGGTCTGACCAATCCAATGAGCACGGTGGCTACGAGTGGTGCTGAGTTTCTAGACACTATTCAGAGGCATAGAATGGACGACTCGGAGACGGATTCAAGAACTACTTTTATCAAATTCCTATAAACTTTTTTTTATTAAAACTATGGTATGTGGTTTTCGTTTTTGCTTTCAATTTGTTCACTACGTTGGTTTGTTATTTTGTTTCGCCAAATCGGTTTGAAACAATTTTCGGCATACTTTTGGTTGATGCACTCTTGGGGTAGTGCACATTTTAGCTTTTATTATGATCTTTGGGTTAAAAATGTATCCATCATTGTGTTGTTTTTGAAAAATTTGGTTCAGATAGTATGTTTTAGTCTCTGTACATGAACTACCGGTTTGCACCGGAATCTCCAGCTGTGTCCTTTTGTTGTTTAGTACGGTCTGCGCCGAGAAATTCCCGGTTTGCACCGGACACTGCTGGTTCACACCGACCTGACACTATCTCTGTTTTTTTCTGCATATTCTTTCCTAGCCATTTAGTAGCCTAGTACAAGACCCGGTCTGCGCCGTGAACTCTCGGTTTGCGCCGGCCATACTACTTTTGGACCGACCAGACTAAATTTCTATTTATATCCACTATCAAAAACACTAAACTTCACGCCAACTTTTCTTCTCTTTTACTTTTTTCTTTTCTATTACAGCCATGGCTTCACCTTCAACACCATCTCTTTCACCACCTAGATCACCAAACTCCGTTATTTCTCAAGCAGAACCACCATATCCTAACCCACACATCGTAGATTACGCCTCAGAAACTGCACGTGATCGCTACTTCTCTAACTTCTCTCACCCACCCATACTTATTGAGAAAGGCCTAAACATGAGGAAAGTTAAAGAGTGGGGAGAAATTCGAGTTCTGTTGGGAAATTGGGAGCGATTTGTTCGTGCTCCCCGTGGACGTATAAATATCACTATGGTAAGAGAGTTTTATGCCGTTCTATCTGAAACACCCTCTATTGAAGAAACCACCTCAGTCTTTATCCGAGGTGTCTGGATCCCATTTACTCGTACGGTTATAAACCGTGCCTTCACCATCTCCGAGGAGCAAGTTTCTATCTACAACCACTATGAACAAGCATGGCGTTTGGACACCGTGGCTAGTTTAGTTTTAAAGTGCGCTGAAGCTGCACATGCTTTATTTCCTGGTGCTCCCCACGAGCGTGACATGTCAGCTTTTGCTCTGTCGTCTGAAATGCGTGCATGGAAACATTTCATCAATTCTCGTATTTTCCCTACAAATGATTATTCTGAGGTTAATGATGACGAGCTATTGTTGCTATATGCTATTTCTACTGGTGCTGCAATTGATTGGGGTGTGCTTATACACCGTGTTGTTGTCCATTTTGCACTCTCACGGAACAACTTCCGTCAGCCATTGCCATTTGCATGGTTGATATCTCATCTCTGTAACCATGTTGCTGGCGTACCTTTCATTCCCACGGATGAAGTTTTTCCGTGCCGTCGTGCTCAAATTGCATTATTTCCAGTTGATATTCCCGGTGGTTCCTCGTCTGCTGAGACGGGTGATACCGATTGAGTCCGTGGTTGGTTCGTTGTTGTGATGGTCTGTCTACTTGGTTGGTTTTGTTGGTTTCTGTGTTATTTTGTTGCTTCAGTCTGGTTTGCTTTTAATTTTGTAAGATAAAGAATAATGCGGATTGGCTCGTCCCGAATTTCCCTTTCCTGTGTTCGGTTTGTATAATATTTAAACTATCTAAATAAATCAAGTTGCGTGTTTAATATTATTAATATTGAAGATTGGTGGGTATATTTTTATTTTGCAATCTATTTGGTTTGATATTTTGCCTGCAAAAATTATAAATAGCTCTCTGATCGTGTTTTGGTAGATACCGGTCTGCGCCGGAAATGCACTGGCGTACGCCGTGTTTTATTTTCAACCACATATCCTGGTTTGCGCTGAGGTCATTTTGACACTATATCACAATTTGAATACATATAAATCTTTCCTTATTTTTCTAACCACACTTTGTATTACTCACTTTTCCATCAGGTCGATGACTGTTGGAAATAAAATTTATGTTTTGATGATGATTCATCGCTTAATCAGTTATTGTTATTAACCCCATTGATGAAGTGTTATAACTAGCTGTTATAGTGCAAAGCAAAAAGATGTCTATAAATTAATGTATAGGACTTTATAGAGTCTTATATTTGTATAGGTTAAATCAGACAAGCACTGTAATAGTTCTAGGCCGAGAACTGAGAAAATAAGAAACTGAGATTTAGTTAAACCGAGATTCAATAAGAAACTGAAAAACGGAACACACCAACATGAAAACTGAAGAAGGTAAGATCGCTGAGGGACACAGACTCAGTTGGCTTATCTAGAAGACTGAAGAACTGAGGGTCACAGACTCAGTTATGGAAGATCGAAGAACCTGGGGTTCAAACTCGCTTATGAAGACTATGTCGAGATCAGTAAGTTAGACTTGAGCAAGATTGTGGTGACCTGAACTGACTTTATGGATCTTGTATGAAGAACTAAGAGTCATAAGGACAATGAATTCTTAGATGATATTCATTCATGGTGTACTCTGATTATGTCAATTATAATCAGATGAAAAACTGGAGTACTGATATTTGAAGAAGAGTAAAATCTCAGTTAACGCCCCAAGTCAGTCAAGAAACCGACAAGTGATAAACTCAGTATAAAACTGATAAGGATACTCAGTCATCAAATAAATTGGTAGTACAGTCGAACGTTATAAAGGAAGCAATTCTATTGGATGAAATACTGACACAGCAGAACGGTCACAAAATATAGCCGTTACAAGATTCAAGCAGGATGAACGTTAGATAAACCCCTATAAATAGACTACCTCTACAACAACAAGAAAGTGTGTGTGAGCAGGAGGAATTAAAAATAGATTTAATTAAAAGATCTAATTAAGGGGAAAAGCCAATTTCGAAAGAATTCCTGCTAAGTACTTAATTGCAAGATCAAGAAATTTCTTCAAGTATCCAAGCACATTCAAGCAAAATCAAGATCTATCACTTGAAGAAATACAGAGCCGTGCAAAATTTATTTATCCAGAAGAAAAGCTCAAATCACAATTGAATCATAGTTATTGATTCAGGTCTCAACTTTGATTTCATCAAAGGTCTAGACTGTGAAACACCAAGAAGGTGTGAAGGATAGCTTGAGTGCAATCGGGAAGACTGTGTTTGTGATGAGCTGGTGAAGAGGCAACTCTACCTTTCAAGGACTAGTGTTTCAAACAATTGAAGAGCAAAGAATCCTACCTGCTTCTACAAGTGTTTAGATAGTGAAGCTAGGGATTAGTCAAGGACTATCGCTTTAGAACTTTTTGTAACCGGGCCATCTCAAAGAAGCTCTAGTGGAATTTTCCTCCGCGTCACAGGGAAGAGAGGACGTGCGATTACACCACCTGAACCTCTATAATTCTTGTTTATTTATTTCATGCATTCATCTACTTCATTACTGACTTTAATTATTTAGTTCTCGCGTAAAAACCAAGTCAACAAACTGCTTGTTATCTAATGGCTAGTTCTATCCGGCGCCAGCTTGACTAGACTAAGAATAAGTCAGTATTGACTTATACTCAGTTGAGTTAGCTGAACTCGGCACAAGTTACGGGACAGAACAAAAGCGAAATCGAGAATCGCTTTAAGTTTCGAGAAACTCGATTCTGGGTACTTTCGCTTTGGGAAAGTATTTGGGTGACAAGTTTATTCACCCCTCTAAACTTGTGTTAGCCTTTCCAAGGGACCAACATTTGGTATCGGAGCAGTTCTTCCATTTGGAAGTGATTCAACGATATCTTACAAACCATTTGTTGAAAACCCCTTACTGTATCAGTCATAGAAATACTTTAGTGAAATTAAATGGATACATCTAGAATTAGAACCTGGCTGAATAACCCCCTGATTGGCTACTTGCAAAATGTTGTTTATGATATTCAGGATCAAGTATTTGAAAGATTCAGTACTACAAGCTCTCACACAAATCCGGAACCTCATTTCAGTTATGATGAAGATATTGACTTTAACGCATATAAAGATGAATCAAGAGGATTTCCATCCCTAAGTGATATTTCAGAAGAAGCAGAAAAAGAATGGCTACAAGTAGCTGATTATATAGAAGAAAAATTGACTGAAAACATTGCTGAAGATCAATCCATTGCAAAGGCCAAAGATGCTATACTACCCATGAGTTATGGAGGTGAAAGTGATGAGGAAATCATACTGCTAGGAGCAGCACAGGCAAATGCTAATAAAAAAGGGAAGCAAGTTTTAATTGATGATGATTCCTCAACAGAAAATCTATCCATAAAAAATCAGGAGGTAATTGCATCTACATCCAGCACTCACACTACCATGAACAATCAGAAAAATGAAGATTTCAATAAATCCTTGGACATACTCATAAAGGAATTAGAGGTAATTCAAAAGAATTATGAGGATGTCAAAAAGGAGAAAAAGTCATTGAAAACTGAAATTTCGAGATTGAATGCTGTGATCAATTTAATCAAGACTAATAATGAAATCAAGGTAATTCGACCAACTGATGAACTGACATAAGTAATAAACATCACAGAATCATCAGTTGATCCAATTCCCAGTGTTCAGTTCAAACCTGGAAAACCTTTTGGAGACAGATCTGGTTTAGGATTTGTTAATCAAAATGACTCTAAGTTCAGATCACGTTCGGTTGCATTAAAATTTGTGACTGCACAACGGTCAGGAACTCAGACAACTGATAAAATTATTAGAACCGACAATTACTCAAAGACAACCATTTGCACAAATCGATAAAATCGAAAAATCGCTTGGAAAAATACACCAAGCCAACAGATTTTACGTAAAGACTCGGAAAGTCGAAAAAGCGTAATCGATCGTAGATCAGTAAGAATCGAAAATGAAGATCATTCATGGAATGATAAACTCAGTGGGAAAGGAAGACTATTTCCCACTGATGAAGATTGGAATGAACCTTCACATCAGTTTCACAAAATGATCAAATCAAAAACTGTTTGGACAAAACAGGAAAAGCATGTAAAAACTGACTTTACTCAGTCAAAATGTCAAGAGAGGTATAAATTCAAAAATAAAATTGTATCATAGAAAACTAACCAACTAGGACCCAAACAGAGATGGGTACCAAAAATGTCTAAATTTGTTTTGCAGGAAAATATCGGTAACTGGAGGCCGAAGAACTGAGTTTTGTTCACAACTGAGTTTTTGAATTCAGTATAAGGACAAGATCAACGATACAAATTGTAGATACACCTCATCTACCCTATTCACTGCAGTCTAGCTACAGATGTCAAGAAAAGACGTGGTCCTTCTCAATCTAAACCGTTCATATTTTCCACTCATCCACCTTTTCACAATCTCAAAACATTTATGACAAGACGTTATGAGTCCCACCCAATTCATAACTACCTTTCCTACAAATTATAAATAACCCAGAATTTTCTTTTATAATTCTTTACACTCGAATTTTGAATTTGCTTTCTCAATCATCAAATTTTCAAATTCTCAATCAAATCCAGAAAACAATGACTTTCACTCGTGTTGAACCCGTAATGATCATATCTCTTGACCAGTATATTGCAAAATACACTGATCAAAATTTAGCCAAAACAATTGCTGCAAAAATTAAACAGATCAAAGGATTGGATGCTGCCTTCAACGTTGATCTGAAAAGTGTATGTCTGGAAAGCATTGGAGACTTCTACGAATTTGGAAGTACAACTATAGAAGGAGAAGACACACACACCTATACCACTACTGTCAATGATAAGCAGATCAAGGTCACCGAAGATCTAATTGCAGAAATCTTTGGGTTTGACAAATCCGGAGGAACAGCAGCCATCAAGTTGACCAAAGAACAAAAGGAAAAACTATGGAAAGAAATAGCAATTGATGCAGAATCCGCAGTTTTACAAACCAGGAGCACAAATCTACTCAAACCAGAATTCAATTTTCTCTCAAAGATGTTGGCAAATTGCATAATTGGAAATGCAGGAAACTTTAGCAATCTATCTGGAGCAAAGTTGGATTTACTTTATGTGATTTGGTTTGGAGAAAATTTTAATTGGCAAAGATATCTATTTGATCAATTATTGGCTCAATCAATTGACTTACCCAAGAAGAAGACCGATGTTAAGAAAGGTCGGTTCTATCACAAGAAAACTCTTGCATTAGTAGTCCAAAGAATACTCGACCATTTTGGAATCGCAAAGAGAAAAGAAACATCAATTGCTGATGGGAAGATTGTTATTAAGGAAGAAAAAGCTAGAAAAAGGAAAGCTGAGGGTTCAGTAAGTGAACCTAAGGAGAAGAAAAGCAGAAAATCGAAGAAGCCTGCAACTGGAGATGAAGTCTTGGAACATATTGAAGAATTAAGCAAGAGAAGAAAACAATTGGAAGATTTAGAGAAAAATAAATCTGATCTTGTTACACCAATAACTGAAACAACAATTGTCAAGGATCAAGAGATGCATGAAAAGAATCAAGCTATTCTTGCTGAGTCTACTCTAACTTCAGTAACTAAAGCTTTACCCATTCAAGAACCAGTTTCACAAGAAATTGTGATGACAAAGGAAACAGAAGTTGTCAACAAAGAACAGACTGTTGAAATAGAATTACAGAAGAAAGCTGAGACTCAGGGGGAACAGACCCTGAGAGTTGAACATGTTGACGAAGATTCTGACAGTGATGAAAGATTGATCGATAAAACAACGTTGGAAATGCTTTCGTTACTTTCAAAATCCAGATCTACCCCCCAAAGATCTTTTCCAGATTAGAATTTGAAGAATCAGCCAAAGGATTTTCAGCTTCTCAATCTGTGGAAAAAGGAGCCGAAGCAGACTCAAGATCAACAAAAATCATTAACTTGGATGAGCAAGTCAATGAAGAAGAACTCATTGAACCAACAATGAAAGAAGTTCCAGTTACTAAATTGGAATTTGAGCCTACTGAAAAACAAGCTACAGAAGAAATTGTAAGAGAAAAAGTTGTGGAAAATGAGCCGACAATCTCAGTCTCAGTCATTGAAAAAAAATCGTCTGAAATCCCAATTACAACTGAGGGAGGAATCAGCAGAACTGATATTATGCAAACTGAAGATATTGCAAAAACTGACCCTATGCAAACTGAAGATGTTATTCCAGAAAGTAGTCAGGAAGTCACAAGAGAATCAGGAAAGATCATCACTCAATCATCAAGAGATCATGGAGAATTAATGTCAGCAGATTATGAACGATTGCGCAAATATCAAGCTTGGAAATTCAGTTCCATTGCAAATCAAAGGAATCAGCTAGTAGAAATGAAAGCTACTGAAAAATAGGTATTTGATTTATACAACATTACAAGTCTATCAGAGATAATCAATACCGAAAATTTTCTGAATCAGGGATATGCACTGATAAGAAATAGCTACTGGGAGGAAGCCACAGTTGGTGGAAATTTCAAAAAGAATAATGATGATGATGATTCTCAGGAAGATGCCAATCTGCAGAAAGGGATTCTAGCCTCCTTACAAGAAAAGAGAACTGAAACTGATCAGACTACTGATAATGAGTCTAGTAGTTCTGAAGAATCCAGTGAAATTTCTAGTTCTAAGAATGTGTCTGATGCATACAAGAAGAAAAATAAGGTTATAAATCTCCTACAGACAAGTCTTTGCTGGAAATAGCGAGATCAGTGGCAAAGATGGTTGGAGAAGATTCAGATGAAGAATTGAATGTTCAGTTATCACCTGGAAGAAATATTGATCAATCAAACTTGGAAGAAGTGAGAAAACAATCTGAAGAAAGAAGAAGATCGGCAGAATACAGGGAAAAATTGAAGCAAGATGTCTCACCATTCAAGCAAGCTAAACCAGCTGAAATTGAGACACAGAAAAACAATGAACAACAAGCTGGAAGCTCAAAAGATGTTCCCACTCAGGTTTATCTCATTAAGTATTATCACAATGAGATAATCAGAATTCAAAAGGATGACAACAGCTTATTCGGAAAAGTCCTAAAATCCTTAGAAGCCAGTCAAGATGAAAGAACCAAACTTGAAAAGAAGATGGATACTGTCACTGAAAACTGTCAAAACACTTTGATTGAACTTCGGAAGACAACCACTAAGAATGACGCAAGAAGAGATGAAACTCAAGACAGATGGGAAGGCATTCTCAATAATCTGGTTGATTGAATGATATTAATGGAAAGTGGAATGAAAGACTCAGTTGTAGCTCAAACCTTTTTGGCATCAACTCAACAAAATCTGAACGCTTACATTAGAAGCCTGATTCATAAAGATGATGTCAATAAAGGGGAAAGTTTGGACATCCTAAAAGTCAATGCAACTGAGATTCCACAAGTCCTTGCAAATGCTGATGATAAATTGAATGAACTAAAGAAAGCTAAAGGAGAGTTTACTGATGAAGAAATTGAGTTAATTGTTAAATACTCAGAGCCCACTGACAAAAGAGTTGGTTTGGATTCTCACCTATTCAGTCTATTCAGAGATTTACCAGCAAGAGAATGAGTATCAAGAGAAGAATCTCTAGAATCATTTCTACATATGCAGAAGTTGCTCATGCACTACTTCAATAAACTCAAGAAATGGGAAGCAGATGGTATTATAGATAAGGAATCAGAGAAAATTGAAAAGGCTGAACCTGAATTTGTTCAAAATCTACTAAGAACAGCCACCAATGAAAGACTAAGGGCAACTGTCTTCACCTTCGCAGTACTCTTCAAAATCAAATTCTTCAGGAAAACAATTTATCTGAATCATAGAACATTTGGGCAAGCATCCATGGGATTGAAAACTCAGCTACAAATGATGCTATGAGAACGGTTGCAGAAAATTATGATAATCAACTGATTTTAACTGTCAAGTAAAAAAGAAACTATCTTCTAGTTCTTTTTATTTGTGTTGTATTTTATTACTCAGCATTGTAACTCTATTATCAAATAAATTCTCAGTTCATCTTGTCATTTACTGTATTTTGTTTTATCTTTTTGCATTGATTTTAAGGAGGGTATTGACATCATTAAAAAGGGAGAAATTGTTGGAAATAAAATTTATGTTTTGATTATGATTCATCTCTTAATCAGTTATTGTTATTAACCCCATTGATGAAGTGTCATAACTAGTTGTTATAGTGCAAAGCAAAAAGATGTCTAGAGATTAATGTATAGGACTTTATAGAGTCTGATATTTGTATAGGTTAAATCAGACAAGCACTATAATACTTCTAGGCCGAGAACTGAGAAAATAAGAAACTGAGATTTAGTTAAACTGAGATTCAATAAGAAACTGAAAAACGGAGCACACCAACATGAAAACTGAAGAAGGTAAGTTCACTGAGGGACACAGACTCAGTTGGCTTATCTAGAAGACTGAAGAACTGAGGGTCACAGACTCAGTTATGGAAGATCGAAGAACTGAGGGTTCAAACTCAGTTATGAAGACTATGTCGAGACTGTAAAGTTAGACTTCATGCAAGATTGTGGTGACCTGAACTGACTTTATGGATCTTGTATGAAGACCTAAAAGTCATAAGGACAATGAATTCTTAGATGATATTCATTCATGGTGTACTCTGATTATGTCAATTATAATCAGATGAAAAACTGGAGTACTGATATTTGAAGAAGAGTAAAATCTCAGTTAACGCTCCAAGTCAGTCAAGAAATTGACAAGTGATAAACTCAGTATAAAACTGATAAGGATACTCAGTCATCCAATAAACTGGTAGTACAGTCGAACGTTATAAAGAAAGCAATTCTATTGGATGAAATACTGACACAGCAGAACGGTCACAAAATATAGCCGTTACAAGATTCAAGCAGGATGAACGTTAGATAAACCCCTATAAATAGACTACCTCTACAACAACAAGAAAGTGTGTGTGAGGAGGAGGAATTAAAAACAGATTTAATTAAAAGATCTAATTAAGGGGGAAAGCCAATTTCGAAAGAATTCCTACTAAGTACTTAATTGCAAGATCAAGAAATTTCTTCAAGTATCCAAGCACATTCAAGCAAAATCAAGATCTATCACTTGAAGAAATAAAGAGCCGTGCAAAATTTATTTATCCAGAAGAAAAGATCGAATCACAATTGAATCATAGTTATTGATTCAGGTCTCAACTTTGATTTCATCAAAGGTCTAGACTGTGAAACACCAAGAAGGTGTGAAGGATAGGTTGAGTGCGATCGGGAAGACTATGTTTGTGATGAGAATGGTGAAGAGAAGCAACTCTACCCTTCAAGGACTGATGTTTCAAACAATTGAAGAGCAAAGAATCCTACTGTTCTACAAGTGTTTAGATAGTGAAGCTAGGGATTAGTCAAGGACTATCAGTTTAGAACTTTTTGTAACCGGGCCATCTCAAAGAAGTTCTAGTGGAATTTTCCTCCGCATCACAGGGGAAGAGAGGACGTACAGGATTACACCACCTGGAACCTCTATAATTCTTGTTTATTTATTTCATGCATTCATCTACTTCATTACAGCTTTAATTATTTAGTTCTCGCGTTAAAACCAAGTCAACAAACTGTTTGTTATCTAAAGGCTAGTTCTATCCGCTACCAGTTGACTAGACTAAGAATAAATCAGTATTGACTTATACTCAGTTGAGTTAGCTGAACTCGGCACAAGTTAAGGGACAGGAACAAAACTGAACTGAGAATCAGTTTAAGTTTCGGAGAAACTCAATTCCTGGGGTACTTTCCGTTTTGGGAAAGTATTTGGGTGACAAGTTTATTCACCCCCCCCCCCTCCCCCCCTCTAAACTTGTGTTAGCCTTTCCAATGGACCAACAATGACTGTTCGTAAGTGGGGAGTGGAGTCGTAATTAGTCAATAAAACGGAAATAACATAAAATATTAGAAAAACACTTAGTTTTTAATTATCCTTAGGCATTCCAAACATGATAAACTATAATTGACACACTTGATATAGTGTATTTGAAAGAATAAGTTTTTAATAAAGTGAGTAAACACGATGCATTATGATGATATAATACTTGTCTATCTTTGATTTTAATATGATTTTTGAGTACATATAATTAAATAAATATTATCAAATATTTTAATTATGAAATTAGACAAGTATACTTGCATTTGTACTTAACTTTTAGAAATGCTTTCTTTCAAGATGTATCATGGTTCTGGAATCAGATTAGGGATGACGATTTGTGGCATAACTTTGACTCGACCATAGCCAAATGGCCTACCCGAACATAATTTCCATTTTTGTCCCCATCTCAGCTTTGTAAGAGTGGCGAAACCCCACTCGAACTAGCCATCGTATTTAGCTACATTATAACCGACCCTTAGCCTAATTTGGTCTACATTCCCTTGGCATCCTGCAAGTTTAGTATGTATTTATGGATAGCGGTGACGAAATCGAAACTAAGTGTCGATACATTAGGATGGCACGAGTTAAGATTGGTATATTGTTATTTGGAGGTCATTTTGGTCATTTAGCCAAATTTTATTTATAAAAAAAGAAAAAAAAAAGAAAATTGTTTATGTTGGTTCCAACCAATAAATTAGGAGCCATTTGTATATATGTGTCATTAGAGGCGATTTTGCGTGTTTTTTAGACTATATCAGAATATTACTAATCGATACAAGTGCTTGGCTATTTATAGGATACAAAATAACACTTAGAATTCTAGATATATGCAAGAAAACACTTATAATCCCAAGTACATTCATGACAATTTTCGGCCCGTGCAAGTTAAATCTAGGTTCATTGAATCTAGATTCAATGTATCTTTGATTAATGCTTGTAAGTTTCCAAGTATTCTTTTGTGCATGAACTTGATTCTTCCAAAACTTGTCTTCTTGAATTCTTGAAGCACTATGGCGCCACCACCTCTTGTATTTTCAGCAAAATACTTGTGATTTATTTAGGTAATATCACACAATATAATATATAGTAACATATATTATAATACTTTATTTATGCGCCATCTTTTGAACATTATTCTGGACTTCCGTAAGCATAAATGACGAACTTAATGACTTCAAAATCTTCTTTATTCTTGGACTTGGATTCTTGTAATATTAAATGGAACAAATTACCCAAAGATGTGAGCCTTATTTTACATTGGAGTCGAGTTTCAGGACCAATCCGACATGCTAGTGGATCTTGAGTAGAATTTGGTTCCAGATTCATATCAGACCCTCCCGGTTGTGAAGGATTCGTCCTCGAATCAAGAGAATTTTGTATAGTTCAGAATCATGCACCAATCTTGAATAAATCCAAAATATCACCAAATAAACACCGGGATCAAATATGAGTCGTATACAAAACTTCAAATGAATCTCACGCTGATGTCGTGATCCCCGCTTCACTAATGTAGTATGAAAAGTGTATTTTTGTTTGATATAAATGTTGATGAAGCTCGGTGTGTTAGAAATATAATCATAGCAATTCAATGTTGCATTATCATCAACATACGCAGCAAAAGGATCATGAAAAGTATGCGTTGGTTTATGTTTGTTCTTCCGCTTGTTTGGAAACCTTTCTTTGCGAAAAATGCAGCCATACCCAATCTCCGGGGTCAAAGACCATCTCATTTTTGCACTTGTTGGTTTGTTTCTCATAGAGATCAGTTTGAGCCTCCACATTTTGCCTTGCTTTTGCGTGCAACTCACGGACCATCTCAGCTTTCTTTTCTCCCACGAGATTTATGAGCATTCCTGGGAAAGAGTAACAAGATCAATAGGAGTGATAAGACTAAAGCCATAAACAATCTCAATTGGTGAATGCAAAGTAGCAGAATGAGTAGCATGATTATAAGCAAATTCAACATATGGTAAACAAGACTCCAAATTCTTTAAGTTCTTTTGCACCACGGTGCGCAATAACTGTCCCAAAGTGCGATTAACAACTTCTGTTTGACCATCGGTCTGAGGATGATATGTGGTGGCACATAAAAGTGTAGTGCCCAAATGCATTCATAGAACACGCCAGAAATGACTAATAAATTTTACATCACGATCACTCACATTCGACTTAGGCACACCATGTGAACGCATAATTTCTTTAAAGAATAGGTCAGTAATATGAGAGGCATTATTGGTCTTATTACACGCAATGAAGTGTACCATTTTTTAAAAACGATCAACTACCACAAACACCGAATCTTTACCAGACTGAGAACAAGGCAACCCCAAAACAAATTTCATAGAGAGATCAACCCAAGGAAACGAGGATATCGGGAGAGGAGTATACCGTCGAGACATTGCATCAGCCATTGTGTTTTCTTTTCCCTTTTTGAATTTAATCACATAAGGATATGATTCAATGAATTTCATCCAACGGATATGACGTAAATGCAACTTAGATTCCCCTTTTAAATATTTTAAGGACTCATGATCAGAATGGATGACAATATCCCCAGGACGCAAATAAACATGCAAGCATTGAACAAGTGCATACAACTATTTGTCATAAGTAGCATAATTCAGATTTGCGCCTTTTGGTTTATCACCGTAATAAGCAATTGGACAACCTTTTTGTAGCAAAACACCTCCAATACCCAACCCCGATGCATCACACTCAATTTCAAACATTTTGGAAAAATCAGGCAAAGCAAGTATATGTGCAGAAATTAAATGAGATTTAAGAGTTTCGAATGCTTCCCTTTGAGTAGGTCTCCAATGACATGGTGTGTTTTTCTTGATCAACTCGTTTAAGGAGGCTGCAATGCTGCTGAAATTCTAGATAAAACATCGGTAAAAACTTGTTAGGCCATGACAACTTTGGACCTCCGTTGTAATTTTGGTTTCAGGCCAATTAGCCATTGTCTTCAATTTCTTTTGATCAACTTGGATATCTTGCCTACTTATAACAAAACCAAGGAAGTCAAAACTTTCCAAGCAAAAAGAGCATTTCTTAAGATTAGCAATCATGTGTGCTTTTCGAAGTGTTTCAAAAACAGATTTTATGTGTGAAATTTATGAATTCAGATCATGGTTATAGATTAAAATGGCATAGTAGTACGAAGGTACAAACCATTCCCGAATAACACGCAAAAATCAGAAATGACTTATCGGGGTCAAATAATATGCAAGTACACATCTTCCAATGAATTGCACGTTGATAACGTGTTCCATGCTTTGCCAATGGAACATAAGAAAAGCCGCCCGGTTGAATATATTTATTGATGAACTTTGGTGTGGTAGCAGCATAGTCAAATTGCAATGTGGAATAGTCATCAATATGCACAACAAACGGATCATTAAATATGTTCTCCGGTTTTACACCATTCTCAATATGAAACAAAGTATCCAATGGCAGTATATGGACTGCGGTGGATGTATCCAACAGCTCGGTGTCCTCCTCGTGTGAACGATCATTATGTACATATAAGGAAGATTCTTGATTCAACAAAGACTGAACAAGAATTTAGTGACATAGATTCTTCATTTGCTTCGACCAAAATCGACTCGTTGTGTTCGTCCACCAAGATAGACCCTTCAGACATCATTTCTTTCTCGTCCACAAATTCAATTTCATGCGCATAATCAATCTCAGGCTCTTTAATTTCAACAATATCGCCTCACAATTCACAAATAACCTCCTCAGAATTAATTTTGTTTTCTGGAACTGGAACAGCAGTGATATTCTCAACAATAAATTACAAGGCTCATTTGCCAACGTTTTCACCACCTCAACATGCTGAGTAGAGTTCAACCTAAGATTAGGACATTCATACCCGCAATGTCCATATCCGGTACAAATCTAACAATAGATAGAACTGGAAGTTCTCTTGGAGAATATTTCATTTGTCTTCAGTACATTCTCACTTTCCTCCGTTCTCAACTCCATCTTTTGAATGTTAACAATCTCTTTATTTTTCTTTGCTACAAACTCTTGCATCTCGTCACGAAATTGATTCTTCATATTCTCCATCTCATCCTTAAATTTTCGATTCAGTTCATCAAGTCGTTTTCCAACTTTCTCAAGTTGTCGGGAGTAAGCATTTTTTTTATAATACCTTCTTTTCAAATCATTATTTCCAGCCATTCTTCCTCTCAAATGTGTGTTCATTTAGCTCAAGTAAGAGAATTCAGATCGGATATCAAGTATTCAACAATACTCAAGTTACCCAAAATACCAAGAGTGAAGAATCAAGGATTTTAAGAGTTTTGTAATTCAAAAAGTGAACACAACAAAAAATTGTGAAGTATAAAGAGAAAATTCCAATGATGTATCACAAAAATTGGTGAAGTGCATAAAATCGGATTTTCTTCTTTTTTTTCTTTTTTTTTAACTTGTTGCTCGTATGGAACAGTATGCTCGTGCAGAACAAAATTTATTCTTCAAATACACACGATTTGTTCAACCTTTTCTAGATGCTCGTGCGGAATAAAGTGTTCTTCAATTACACACGATCATCTGCATACTATGGTTCTTCAAATACATATGATCATATGCAACAGAAATTGAAATAAATTTTTTTTTTTTGAAAAATAAAGGAATATAATACCGTCAATCCGTCTTATGCTCTGATACCAACTGAAATGAAACCGCCCAGAGGAAGGCTTCAAATCGAATAAATCTTAGGATCGTGGATTGAAAGTATTTGGGATAAATCCTCAACATAACCACAACCTGTGTTGAAGCACCTTGGAATAATAAGATCTTTGACACAATCACAACTTGTGTGAGAGCACCTTGGAATTACCTCAACACTTAAAAAACTTATCTCTAAGCACCTTAGTATATAGATACTCACAAGGATTGCTTAAGTCCTTGATAATCCGAATTTTGAATTCCCTTTCCAGAGAAACTCACGCAACACTTTTCCAAGTGAAGAATAAAATATAATTTGATTAATGATTCAAAGGTTGAATTACAAGTTACAAGTGCTTGGCTATTTATAGGATACAAAATAACACTAAAAATTCTAGATATATGCCAGAAAACACTTATAATCCCAAGTACATGCATGACAATTTCCGGCCCTTGCAAGTTAAATCTAGGTTCATTGAATCTAGATTCAATGTATCTTTGATTAATGCTTGTAAGTTTCCAAGTATTCTATTGTGCATGAACTTGATTCTTTCAAAACTTGTCTTCTTGAATTCTTGAAGCAATATGGCGCTACCACCTCTTGTATTTTCAGCAAAATACTTGTGATTTATTTAGCTAATATCACACAATATAATATATAGTAACATATAGTATAATACTTTATTTTATGCGCCATCTTTTGAACATTATTCTGGACTTCCGTAAGCATAAATGACGAACTTAATGACTTCAAAATCTTCTTTATTCTTGGACTTGGATTCTTGTATTATTAAATGGACCAAATTACCCAAAGATGTGCGTCTTATTTTACATTGGAGTCGAGTTTCAGGACCAATCCGACATGCTAGTGGATCTTGAATTTGGTTCCAGATTCATATCAACCTCTCTATGCTTATGCCCCTCTATCTCCATAATTTCCACCTTCCCTAAATCATAAGCCATTTTGCAACTTTCCGGCCTATTATCTAGGGGCTCTAAGATTTTAAAAGATATTGCATCATTATTCAACCTCAAAGTAATCTCCCCATTATCAAAATCCATGAATGCTCTGCTTGTCGCTAAGAAAGGTCTTCCTAATAGAGACTGGGGCACTTGGGTCCTCTAGTACGTATATAACCGTGAAATCAATTAGAAAAGTGAACCCTCATGCCTTAATCATGCACTTCCTAAGCAGACCGCCAGGCATTTCTCTAGTTTATCAACGAAAGTCATGGTTCTGTTTGATTCATAACGACCGGAAGCTTAATCTTTTGGCAGAGGAAAAAAGTTAGAATGTTGCAACTCGAGCCAGAGTCGCAGAGACCTAATCCTACTGATATACCATTAACAGAAATTAGAAGAACGTGCAAGGGTCTCCTAACTTCACCACGGTGTCTGAGTCTGGGTAATCCTCAGGCTCAGAGAACATTGTGTCAAGATCCTCTTTAGGATCAAAAGAATCATAATCCGAAGACAATATTTCAATTAGCTCGATAGGGAACTCACCTAGACGATACGTGCTATACTCCTCTAAGTTCTCTTCAGGCTCTTTCTTGATTGCTTCTTTCTCTTTTTCCAACCACTTTTTAATAGCTTCATAATGCTCTCTGGCTTCAGATCCAGGGTACATGGAAATTGGTGTGACGTTCAATATCGTCCGAGGCATATTGCTTGACTTGTTTGCTCTTTTTCAACTCCGGTTTGATCGAATCTCTGAAGTGTTCTGACCTTCCTACGAAAAAGACAAAAAAAACAAAAAAAAGGTTACCAACTTCTGCTTCAGTTGGGTATGATCCCAACTGTTGCGGACCTACTAATTAAAATCAATAAGGAATAACACAGAATAACAGGGGCTGTCAGAAGTCAATTTTCCAGGCCTCGGTAACCCGGGGGTAAACCACGGTAAACCGGCCCTGAAATTTATCCTTCTGGCAGTTTAACAAGTGCAGGTTTGATCCAGAATGACTCAACACTCAAAATAAAATAAGATAAAATAAAAACGACTTCTTAATCAGAATTAAAACGTTTATATTTATAATTGGCCATTGTCCCCGGCAACAGCGCCAAAAATCTTGATCACGTGTAAGTCACTAACGTCGATATTACTAGCAAGAATACTAGGTACATCGTAGTATAGTAAATGCGAGTCAAGTTCGATCCCACAGAGACAATGCAACTGTAACTATAAACGATTCTAACCTAATTAAGAAGCAACATAAAGGCGGTCATGGACCAACAATAAACAGAAAACAAACTTGGTATTTCTCCCCCTCTTCTCACCAATCTACTAACTTGGATTATTTAATCGTTACGTTTACTTCCCCGTATAATTTCCTTAAATTAATCGAGCGAGCTCTTGTTTAATTATCATTATCAGCTACGGGTGCAACTCCTACTCCTATCTACTCCGACAATGGTAGTAGACAATCTATACGCAAGCTACCCTCCTTAATTGGTCCGTAATAGCCCATACGCATAAAGAACTAGAACTGTTGATATCGAGCGCTAACTCATACCGCTAACCCGCCTAGACAGTTGTCGATATTGATCAGCACGTTCCTAGGGTCCTTTCACGACTATGTCCAAACTTAGCACTTCACTATTCGTATTCCATGCCAGTTTACGATTAAAATAAGCAGATTGGCCAGATCTAACATAATGTTAATTAAACCTGTCGATCAACGTAGCTGTAGTGAATCCCAGTTTTAGGTTTCCTAATTATTTCCGCGGTGAACCGGTATAGACCTCCGGTTTACCGGGGTCAGCTTTTCCTATTCCTGGATCTACATTGCTCACATATGATTAAAATAAGTAAATCATGGGGTCTTTAAACATGCAGATTAACTAAAACACATAAATACGAACACATCTACCATATTGAAGACAAAAAGGAACGTTCAAAGCTTCATACCTTCAACAATGGAGATCTAGCTAGATCTACTCAAGCTAGAGATGATGGAGAAATGGATAAAACCAGAAATAACTCCTCAAAAGCTTGGAATAACTTTATTTCATCAAAATTATAATGTATTGAAGAGATTTGATAATAACCATATATAAGCTTATACAATAATCTGTAATTGCGGCCTTATATAGACACAAAGACCGACTTATGACTCTCTAAAACCCTAACTGACCTAATAGAGGCGGCAGAATCAATTTCGTGTCCAACAATTCCTCGGTTTACCGGCCCTAGACCACGGTAAACCGGGCCGACTTTTCTTCTTTTTCTTCAGCAGACTTCTATTTGGGCTTTAATCACTTGGCCCAATATACTCAGCTCCTTTTGGTCCAGATCCATTCTTCAATGCTCTAGATTCGGTACATCATATAAAACATGTAAAACGAGACAAAACAGTACCAAATCTTCAGGAAAATAACATAGATGCAGAATTACGATCCTAGAAACACACACATAGCATTTTACACATATTCCATACAATAACAAGCCTATATATCCTCTCTTGAGCAGAATTCGGGGTGAATAAGGGTATAATTTATGGTACCATTTAGGGCGTTATCAGGTGTATGTTGTAGGTCAAGCCCTTTAGGTGTTGGGTATGGCTGAGACACTGGGGTGGTGCCAGTGGTGTGGCCTGAGATAGTTGTAAGTGAGCTCCTGGCTAGTGTGGCAGTGCGTAAGGCCCTGGTACTTTGTGTGGTATAGATGACTAGGGGTAAGGAGTCTGTGGAGGATACTAGCTTGTGTAAGGTAGCCATTTGGTGGCGGTGGTGGATAGTATTGAGGTTGTTGAGGATAATAATAGGGTGTTTTTGGGTAGTATAATGGCTGTTGTGGGTAATGTTGTGGTGGTTTAGGATACATCTAGTAGTAGGGTGGAATAACATATGGTTGTGGAGTGTAGCTTAGGGGTGGATAAAATATGGAGTGTGGTACGTGGGATGACGGGTGTGTGGACATAAAGGTGGCCGCGTTTAGGGATTTGGGAGGTAGCGGTGGTAAAGAAAAGGTAATCTCACCTACAATGATAGTGGTAGTAGTAACTGTTGATGAAGGCAACATGACTGTACCTTTTGAAGTAGTAGCATGAACCAAAAAGGTATTCTCCCCTGAAGTCTGTCCCGGTAAGTCTTCATCATCACTGTCTACCCATGGTTCTACATTTACCTGATCCAATCTCTGACTCGTCTCCAACTCTCCCGTAACAACAGCGCCCTTACTTGCCTGCAGTCCTTCTATAACAACGACACCTTGACTTGTCTGCAAAGCCCCCGTACCAGTGATATCCTTACCGATATGTCCTTTGGACGAAGTACTAGAGTTCTTTGTAGTTCTCTTAGTCATCTGTCAAGAAGAAATGGATTAGCTAAGGTGCTATATAGAATTATAAGAATTCATCTTAACTACGAACTTAGACGTAAGATAGGAACTTTCTCTCTGATACCAACTGTGACACCCCATTCCTGATACCGAGTACTTATCCGTCAAGAATGCCCGGCATGCATATATTAACTTTTAAATCGTCAAAATTAATATATACATAAGCCTCGTAACAATCAATCAGAGTAAAAGCGGAATAAATTAAATCTAAAAGATTACTCAGAAAAGAAAGTCAAATGACAATCAAAAGGATCATCAAGTCCCAAAATCTACGTCTAGGAAAAACTGTAATGACAAACAACGAAAATAAATGTTGTTCAACTTATTACATCCTCAAATAAACCGAAAAGATACTAAAAGATTGTCTCTCAAAACTGTTTAAATAAAAGCATAAAAAGAATAAATGTACATCCTCTTGAGCTTAAACCTAAGCTCCGTCATTACCGTCGTTGTATCCGTACTCAACGTCGTCCAGATAATCACCTTCTCGAGTGGGGACAAAAGAAAGAGAAGGGATAAGCACTTACGTACTTAGTAAATGATAGAAGAAACGGCTACATACAATATATAAAGAGATATATATCACATATAACAATTAAATTCTATAAACTCTACCACATAGGTTGCATTGAGATCACTCTCACCCTCTACTAGATCACATAGTATAACCTCACGCACATAAGTTTGTTACACCAATATCAAAGGACACTGTGCATGGTGAGAATGCACCGAGACATATTAAGCACCTCTCAAGGGGGCATGGACTTAGGTCTCCATGTGGGAAATTACACGTTGGCCCTTGACACATAACTCAAAAGGAGCTCTAAGAATCCATGCTTCAATTTAAAAACGTGTCTTACCAATGATATTGACGTTTTAGCTTTTAGACAACCACATATGTATTTACAAGTTAAGTTCTAACCACCTGATTCATTCACGTATAAGGCTCCTTAGGGACTTCTAGTCTTAGACAACTAATTACACTACATAGCACGTTGTAGAAGAATCATTGACTACTAAGTCAATGCCCCACAAGGCCTAAACAACGCCTTCCGGTGTTCCCACCTTCTCCCCGCAGAGGGTCTCAGTTGTGGTGCAGAACCAAGGCTACCAGAAGTCGATGTTAGACATTGTAAAATAACATAGAATGCCCTCAAAGGCATGCAAACCAATCAAACATTCAAAAATATCATCAAAAGGGAAAACTAGGTTAATGTGCACACATTACCCCTCCAATGTGCGCACATCAACCTGCCTGGAGTCCAATTTCACATTCAGCCTCCAGAGTGTGTGCACATCGCGCTTCAGTGTGCGCACATTGGTTGAGTAGAGCAAAATCCCAAGTTTCTGGGCTGTCAATGTGCGCACATTACACATCATGTGTGCACACATTGACGGTTGAACCTTGAAATCAGCCCATTTTCGACCCCAATTTGATCCGTAACTTACTCCAAACGTTTCCAACCTTATACCAACCCCAAACCTACAATTTTATCAGCATAAAATGCACACAAACACCGTTTAAGAACAGCCCCCCTTACCTTCGATCTTTCTAAAGCAAAACGAACGAAACGTTGAAATCCTCAACACCAAACTATTCTACGATTCACCTATGATAATCAAATACGAGCTACGATTAGACAACCCTATAATCATCAAAACGCAAGCTTTTCCTCAAGAACATAAGAGAATCTAAACTAGGGCTAAAAGGGAATTCTTACCGTTTAACAAACCGTTTGTACAGAAACGATCCTCTTTCCGCGGTGATCAAAATCTTCTACTATCGTATGTACAAAATATCAACTAATCAGCCTTGATTTTGGAGATCGCGTTCCCCTCTTTATTTTCCTCTGATGCGTCGCCCATTTCTTTCAGAATTCAGAAAATTGAACGTATTGTCTAATACTAATTAATTAGGGAGTTATTTCCTTTTATACTCCTTAATTAATTTCCATTAAATTTAATTGATTAAAATCCTTTTTAATTAAAATATCTAGGTATAATATTAAATAGAAAAATAAATATATTTCTCCTTCTACAATTAATACCCTTATTGGATTTTCGGGGTTTTAAAACATGAATCATTTTCTAACTACAAACTATGAAAGCATTCTGCTGCATCTTGCTGAGGATTCAGCATTTTGCTGAGAGTATCTCCAGTCATAAACCCTTTAAAGGGTTTATGACTGTGCCACGTCATCGGACTTATAAACCTTTTCTCTATAAACATTTTCTTTACAATCATAAACCTTTTTACACTGCCACATCATCATGTAATAAACCTTTACATAAACCTTTTACAACTTTACAAAAACCTTTTCTAATTTTATAACATGGACCCGCTTTATAAATATTTTATTATTACATAAAATGAATTAAATTTTTTTCTCAAAACTATATATAACATTATTACAATTATAAAACTTTTCACATTACCACATCATCAATTTATAAAATTTTACATAAACCTTTTACAATTATGCACAAACATTTTAACTCGAAAAGAGTTAAATGTAGATGGGATATTGGTAACATATTCAGCATTTGAAGAATGAGTAAATTTGAGAAATAACTCTCTCCATAGAATTAGAGTAATTCTATATAATGAAAAGAAATAAAAACATTACAAAGTACAAACAACTATTGAAAGAAAGGTAGAAAAAAAAGAGTTACAAATGATATACGTGCAATGCGAAATGGGAAGGGAAAAAAAAAACTTAACACAAAAAGCAAAAGCTGCGACACAGGAAGTGTATTAAAAAATATATATATATGTATATATTATCCAGCTGGCACACAATGAAAAGGTTGGTGCAGATGAAGCTTTTCAAAAAACCTTTGCCCAATCACTTACTCTCCAACGGTGAATAAACCTTTGCTAAAGGTTTACAAATTTTTATAAACCTTTTATCTCCAACCATTGGAGATACTCTGAGTTTGTGTTGATCAAGTGAGTACACTCCGTTGTTTGTCCATGCTGAGCTGCTCAACTTGCACTCAGTACTCCTTTATACTGTAACAATCATTCTTCTAATTAAGTTTTATATGTAATTTTTGCCATCATAATCAATTTGTTTTTGGATGCCACATTTCTTTTATTTTCCCTATCTACAGGTTCCTCTAAAATATGGTGATACCTTTGAGTGTGGTGATAGATTTTCACCCTAGGTGCCTACTTCATTGATCCTTTGTACTTTTTTTTAATGCGTCTTGAACATTTTTGTTTAATGTGTATCATTTTGTTTTCGCATTTTTGAAATGTTTCCAATAGTATGAGAAATTATATTCTCTATTCTCTTAAGTGATAATTCTAACTGATAACCAGAAAGAGAAAAACTGTAAAAAAAAAAAATGCATTTCAAATGGTCTACCTATGCTTATTGTTTGGGTTTGTAAGTTAAGCTTAAGTATGATGCTTTTGTAAGCCAGGTTGGCTTTTCTTTTTCCTTTTTTTTTCAATGTGAAAAATTCTTGTTTGTTTGATTACCTGTTTAACTTTCCTAGCTATAGACGGAGTAGTTAATAAGTACTAAAATATGCAGATGAACGATATGTATGCCATTTGATTTAAACAATTGATTACTTAGCTAATTCATTGCATTCACTCATGCACCTCTAATGGCAGGATATAATATGTTGTACTTGCATCCCCTGGATATGGCCTAGTGGTGAGGAGCTAAGGTGTTGTAATGACAGTCCGGACCCTCAGCTGGAGGTCAGAGGTTCGATTCTCGTAAAAGGGGTTGATTTCCGATGGCTAAAACTTCAGTGATGGGGAACTAAGACAGCCCTTGACTCTAAGCTCTAGGCTCCTGATTAACCTCTCCTCGCATTCCCGTGGGATCGGGGGCGAGGGGGCCCTCACGGTTAGGGTTTAACCGTTTTTAATATGTTGTACTTGCAGGAGAACCCACATATTGCTATATGATTGACATCAAGTCCCATGGCAAACCAGCAAGCCAGCACTATATGATGTAATAATATATGGAATGCTTTGTTTGATTAAGCGCTTGAATGAGACATGTTTAGCTAGCACTATATGATGTAATAAAATGTTTAAACTTGTAAATGCCCCGCTCTCGGATACCGAGTTCTTGTCCGGAAATAAAATATTCGGCACGTGAATTTTAGAGAAAACCTAAAACGCATGTAAACCTGACATAATATAATAGTAATAAAAAATGCGTGGAAGAAAAGGAACGTGTTGAGTCTCAGGGGACAGACCCTCAAGGTCTCCTATAAAAACACAACACATCGGAATATTAGTGCTGCAAACTAAGTCATGATTATCTGAAATAGTACTACAACTCCTCATATACAATACATCGATCAACAATGAAAGACTACCAAGGCACATACATGGCACACATGCCGTAATGAAAGAAACCTAACTACGGCCAATGCATCATGTTTGTCAGAAACCGGATGACATTACATGAATCTACTTCACCCAATTTACAAAGTAAATTAAACATAAGTATAAAGAAAACTATTTTAAAAGCATAGTTTGACCAATGCATAAAACATGCACTATTAACTACTTCATTTACCGTTACTTTCTTGCACGTAATTGCTAGGTTTCATTAATTACTTACTTGCCATGTTTAGACTTCTTGTAAAACTTACGTAAGCCACTTTTCAATCCGTACTTTACTTGTCTATTTTCTTTATTAACATACTTAGCATGTTATTGATCTTGGTTCATTTATATATGTGCGTGTTCGTTTTTCAACACATAATAGCAGATAGTCAAATGTACAACACATGCAACCACCTAGCATGAGAGAATGGTGCAATTATGGTAATATGACTAGCCAAATATCCCACGTGGCATATAAGATCACGTTATTCGGTGCAATACGTTGTGCTGCAACGGGGATAATCGAACTACTCATACATCCAACATGATACGTTGACCATGTTACTCGGTGCAATACATTGTGGATAAGTAACTGTACCTTACCATGAAAATATGGACCGCATAAATCACATAAAACACATAATTTCATGTTAGTCCATGTCTACCTAACGTGATCATACAAAGTCCATAACAACATAATACTACCAACTCATCTCTACTACTCGTAAAAAAAAGACACATAAAAATATTTGCAGAATTACTTGAAAATTGAATAATACTTGAAAATACTGTGTACATCACAGAACTGCTAGAAACCGGACCATGGGGTTTAGTTGGGTCAGTTCACCAACAGGTATGGTTGGGAAACTGACCAGGCCAAACTATTTATGTATGTTTCATGAGCCATAACTACCCAAGAACTACCCTACACACATAATTATGTCCAAATTCGTGCGATTTCAAGAAATAGTAACTAAATATATTAAAGCATGATCTTTAAATTAAAAACAAATTCTTTTTGATAAGAAGACCACCTTACCTCAAATTCACTGAAAACTACTAATAACACGACAATTAATCCGTGATATACGCATGTCTTATGAAAGAAAACACAACTAGACATCAGATTTAAGGACTGAAAACTACTAACAACACAACAATTTACTTTGTGACGAATTATGTCACCTTAATGATGGACGGATTTTATGTATGCGGTGAGTCCAAGATCGATCTTGGATTGCCTACGATCTCGTTATGTTCCAGAATCAAGCCTTACGTAGTTCCCGGATTGGGGTATTTATAATGACAATACTTGCCTAAACCCTAAGGTTAAGTCGGCTTCATTATTGTCATCTTTACCTCTTAAATGGGCCTTGACTCCTGCCCAAGCTATCGCCGTGGGTGGGCTCGATACCGGCGTGGACTGTCCCCTCGTGTCGATATCGCCGACTTGCGGTGATCGACCCTAGACTCACCGGCCTACTACATCTAGCCGTGTGGACTCTATCCTTATGGACTTGTCATCTCACACCGCCGGTAGTCGATAGTCGTAACCTGGAGCCGATTAGATGGCCCTAGCCTCGATCCTGGGTCTCGACATAAGTGTGTTGTAGCTTGTTCATAACGTGATGACCAACCGATAGACGACACACGGAGGAGTGAAAACTCAGACGCCATAAGCCCCCACTTGAGAGAGGTGACTCCGTTGTCCGAGGTCGAGTCTGGCCACACACTAACCGCCGCCGAAGTTGGGTCTCCATTTGGGCGGGCTTTTTCCCGCCACTTGTCAACCCTAATCGCCTATTGCAACGTGGGCACGATATCCGGCATATATGAAACGCTTGAATCCCGCAAAGACGCGCCACACGCCTTGATTGTCGCGATTTCCGTGGGGTTATAACTCCCACCCCCACGCCTTTTTCACCCCATTTGCAAATCTATCGCTTCATATATAAAGGAAGAGGAGACAAAGGTCAGCCGCAAAACCTCTTCGCTATCTCCTTCATCCCAATCTCCAAATTCCAAACACCAAGTAAGACTCTTTTTTTTATCTTAGTGTTGTTCATCTTTGTTTGATTTATCTATGTCAAGTAGTGATAGCGCCATCAATCGATAGGGGGGTAGTGAAATGCCCATTCATAGCCAATCTCCGCGCCATTATTTCGACCTTCTTCTCCGGCAAGACTCGTGAGCCTCAGTAGCTTCCGCTCCTCCTGTCCCTAACCACCCTAAAAGCTAGTAACTAGGATGGATGGAAAGGGGTGCAAAAGGGTGTCTCAAAGCACTTTTCCTCGAGAGGATGTCGTCGAAATCTACAGAAGTATAACATTGTTAATCCTCCTTCGAGTCTCGACTTCCTTCCGTAATCACATATTTGCCGACGAGCCCCCGTAAGATTCTTACAGGCGGTTTATGAGAACCAATCAAGTGAAGTGGATTAAGGTTTCCCTTTGCCCGGCCGTTGCTCGCCATCATTCATCATTACGAGATAAGTGTTTCCCAACTTGCCCCGAACGGTGTCGTAACTCATGGGTTTTATCATAGCATGTCGAGTGGCTCAGTCCGCTTTTTCAAAGGCCCGTGTTCGATACTACTACAAGATCACTACCACGCCCGACAAGTTGTGGTACTCCTTCCGTAGGAGAGCAAATCGACATGAGTTCATAACCAAAGGGCCTTCTTCTCACACGGAGAGTGGAAGCCTCGATTCTTTTTCTCCGTCATGGTTTGATAACCCCTACATCGGGTCAAATGGAGGGTCGAGAGAGGAAAACAAGACAAGCTTGGGAAGGCATCAGCCTCACGAGGCTCGACTCTTGAGTGGGCACACTTCGAGGTGTGTACTCGAGACCCGAGTCTCTTGTATCACCTGGCTCGCTAGAGGAAGCCGGGCCCATGCCGTATGTAGGCCTCGAACGCTCTCGATCACGAGAATCGTAGGATGTTTACTTATTTGCTTGTTTTTACACACTAGTAGTTCTTTAAGTCGATAACTTGTTGTTTGTTGGTTCAAACTAACTTGTCTTTTCCCCGTATTGCAAGGCAAATTCTCCAAGGTCACCAACCCCAGCCAGATTCCTCGAGTCGACGGTCGTGGCTGCTCCCACTTCCACCTCTCGGGCCGCCGCCGACTTGCCAGTGGTGAGATCAAGATGCCTTCCTCTTCTCGAGAGGCAGGGCGCCCTCCACCTAGAACCAACCTTGCCGCGATCGAATCGCCCTGCGGAGCTGAACGACCGAGGTGCCCTCGACCACCGCGCGAGCTAACCGTCCGATATGGCTCTCTTCGAGATGAAGACGAAGAGGAACCTATCGATCCGACCTCGAACGCTGAGGCTAATATTGAAGAGCCGGCGGTGCAAACAAAGAAAAGACCTTCTGTTGCCGAGGTGGTAAAGGAGCAGCTTCGGGAAGCGAAGAGGAAGAAGGTTGCTGAGACCTCTGCCGAGCCAGGAATCGATGTTGACTGGGTTTTTGATGATTATACCGGTGTGGATGACAAAGACTTGTCTTATGTTCTCATGGAAGTCAATCGCCTCGTAAGTCGATCCTTCTTTTTTATATTCGCTTCCTCGAGGCACGTGCCTCGCTTTATTTATTAACTCGTTCTTCTATTTTGTAGCATACTCTTGTTGGTCGAGAGGCTGCTCGTCGGCTGGCCAAAACAGGAGAGTCGGCGAACGAAATTAAGAAGGAGAATGGCAGGTTACTCCAAGACAACATTGCAAAAAGCGCCGCGCACTCTCGTGGAGCAACAATATAACGAGTTGAAGCAATAATGGTCGAGCTCGAAGCCGCAAGGTAAGTTGGTGGTCAGCAAGCAAAGCCGCTACTACCGAAGCGAGCTAGACCGACTACGAGATGAAAGGCAAGATCGTGGTAGAGAGCTGCTCAAGCCGCTCAAGACTATGAGAGGCCGCAGCAGGTCAAAAAGCTGCAGACGGTTGCGAGGAAGGCTCACCAAGATCGAGATGCTACACAGTTGAATTACATCGAGCGCAGCGCAGTCGAAGAGGCTAAGACCGAGGCCATCATGGAGTATCGCAAGTCCTCCAACCTTGAAGATGATCTGAAGTGATCACGCGGGCCTCGATGATGGGCGGATATACCCTGGCCGTGGATCGATGAAGGAGGTCGCCCGAGCTTCGACATGTCGACTCTCCGCACGCCTATGTTCTACAATCCCGACTCGGAGAAGTCAGATGATCGCGATTTCCGAGGAGTTTCAGTGAGGAGAGTCCTTGGCCATAAAGTATGCTCCTCCTCGCCCCGCCTTACCGCCAATCCGACCGCCACCGATCCGACCCCCGCCACAAACCGAAGCCGACTCGAAGCCGACCCCTGATCTTGATGTTTTTTATATCTTCTTCTTTTGATATTCGAACTTCTGATTTGTAACCATATTTATTTTAACTTCGGCTGGTCTTTTCGACCTGGCCTTGTCATGTAATTAACTTTATTTTGAATTTGACTTGCTTTTGAGATTTGATTTCTCTTTCTTGTGATTTTTGCTTTGCTTGTCTTAATGTTTCATAGTCTTTCGCTTGTCGAGCTCCTGGCTCTGCTCGCTACTCGCTATTCGCTTTATTAATATTGTGTTGCCCCCCAAGTGTATTATGAACCTTTGGTTCTTATTGCACTTGAGATCGACTTGCTTGCCGTAGTCTTTTGTCCCTTAGGCTTATTTGACCTTTAGGCTGAGCATTTTAATATAAACTGTCCCTGGTTTTAGGTCTTTTTGCCTTTTAGGCTTTTTCGACCTTCGATCGAACAGGTGGCCCGACTATCTGAACCGCCCTTTGTCCAGCCTTTTTCGCCACTCGGCTCATTCGGCTTTCGATCGACAAAAATGGCGACTATGCGAACCGGCCCTTGCTTTAGCCTTGTTTGCCTCTTGGGCTCGCTCGGCTCTTAGCTTGGACCTTTGGCCCGACCCTCGCGAACCGCCTCTATGCCTTTGCATTCGCCGCCCATTAGGCTAACTTTGCTTTGGCTTTATCGAGATGTCCGACCATGGATTTCTACTGTATTCGATTGTTTTGCCTTTAACTTTTCTCGTCGCATTGGACTTGTATCGTTTTGGCTATAAATCCTAACAAACACAGAAAGCATCTCGAAAAGATAGAAATTTATTAGAATACTCATAAAATTGTCTCATGGACTTATTACAAGATTCGTAATTGAAAGGTAAACAGTTCATTAAAGTAAAGCTTATCTCAAATATAATACTTCTTCGCATTGTTGGCATGCCAATGTCGAGGAAACAGAGTTCCATCTCGCCCGACTAAGTTGATAAGACCTTTGGGGTGGACCTTCGTGATCCGATAAGGTCCTTCCCAATTCAAGGTTAATTTCCGACCGCTTCCTCGCCGACTCGCTTCATTTTTCCTTAGAACCGGATCGCCAACCTTGAAGTACACGTGTCTTACTTTCGAGTTGTAAAGATCGAGAGATCTTTTGCTTATACCTTGCCATCCTGGCCGAGGCTATCTCTCTTCGCTCTCTTCATTTGTCCCTTTCTTGTCGGAGTTCGGGATCATTTGTCTCCACATTGTAGGCCGTAACTCGAGGAGAAGGAACTCCGATCTCGGCGGGAATCACCGCTTCACACCCATATACCAAAGAGAAAGGAGTTTCTCCGGTTGATGAATTAGAGAGTCATCCTATATGACCATAGGATGCTCGGAAGTTGAATTGCCCAATCTCGACCTTTCCGCCTCTGCCTCTTCTTTAACCCCACTTTGATCTCATCGGTTAGTCTGCTCGACTTGACCGCTTGCCTGGGTGAGCCAACGAGGTGAATCATTGGTCGATTTGGTACTCGCCGCACCATTCTCTAACTTTTCGATCCTCGAATCGGGTACCATTATCCGAGATTAGAGCTTTCGAATTCGTGACTGCAGAGGATGTCGACCCACAAGAATTTTTAATGGTTGCACTGGATGTCGGGCAAAGCCTTAGCTTCTACCCATTTTGTGAAGTAGTCCACCGCAACGCACCACAAATCCGAGATTTCCGGAGCTCGAGGTAAAGGTCCTACAATGTCGACTCCCCAACGGTCGAAAAGGCCATGCGCGACGATGACATTCATGTCTTGGCGCTTGTTGATGAGAGATATTATCATGAATCGACAAGCGTTGCATTTCTGACAAGATTATTTGCATCTCGTTGCATCGACGGCCAAAAATATCCAAATAACTTACATTTTCGAGTCAACATTCGCTCCACAATGATTCCCACAGTGCTCCTCTATGAATCTCTTCTAAGAGGTATTCGCCTTCACTTTCAAACACATCTCAACCAGGGGGTTCACAAAAGATTTTCGATACAAGATATCATCAAAGAACGATATCGAGCCGATTGAAGTCGGACTTTCCTGGCTTGCACTTTGTCGATGGCGTATTCCGCCTTTTAAGGTAGAGCGATCAAGTCCATCCACGTGGCCTGGCCGAGTGATCGGTCAAGGCGTCGTCTCGATGTAACTCGGTCGGTCAACAACTCGACTAGAACCTTCTTACTTGACATGAAGTTTGATGCCAACTTGGAGAGCGCGATCGCTCTCTTTGTTCTCGACTTCGGGACTTGCTCAAACCGAATCGTCTTGAATTTTGGTATGAGGCTTTGGACAACTCGCTAAGTAATTCTTCATGGTTTCTTCCTTAGCCTCATACTCCCTTTCACATGATTGACTACTAATTGTGAGTCATCAGAACCGACAAATCTTCGACACCCAAATTTTAAGGCAAGCTTTAAACCAAGAATCATAGCCTCATACTCGGCTTCATTGTTCGTTGCTTTGAAGTCGAATCGGCGGGCGTCACGGAATTCCTCGCCTTCGAGCTTACTGGAAGAGCCCCTGCTCCCGCCTCCTTACTCGATGCTCCATCGACCAAGAGTCCATTTTTACTCCTGGGCTTTGCTTTTCCCGATCGAGTTGGACGGAGATTTCTTCACCAAAAATCGCCAAGGCCTGTGCTTTTATCGCAGCTTCGAGGAACGAACTCGATGTCGATCGCCATTTCAATCACCCATTTTGCCAATCGACCTGAGGTGTCGGGTTTGATAGAAATCTACGCATGTCTTATGAAAGAAAACTCAACTGGACATCAGATTTAAGGACAAAATTAATGTCTTACGAAACCCTAACCAATAACTATAAAGAAACGTAGTAAATATCAAATCATTACCTTTGAACCGAGCGATAAGAGATGGACAATTGTTGTACTTTGAATTTACCAAGCACAATTGCTAAACCACTAGTCTCACAAATAAAGATCGCAAAGTATCATCAAGCCTACGAATAACCAAACCCTAACATGAATTGATTACAAAAACCATAAAAGATCAATCCATATACCTTAGGATCATGATTCTAGGAACCAAACCGCATTTCTACATTTAATTGCTTCGAGAATCACGTGCGGTCTTTATCACTCTCACCAGACCAAAGATCAATCGTCGCATATACATGCACAAAAGGTGCCGATCCTTCGCCTCTGGAACCCCATCCTCTCGCCAACACTTGACATGGCCGGTTTCCCAAGGGCACTAGTCGGGAAACCGTCTGATGCTAACCTTCGAGACAAGGAACTAGAAATATTGAAGTTTAAGGATTCCTAAAGTTGTTTTCCCTTTCTCAAAGCAAAAGAAAAGTTTATTTAAACTCAAAGGGGAAAGAAAAGAAAAAACTTATTTCCGAAAAGATGAAAATACCTTTACAAATAAACAAACATTTCACATAAAAATTCGGGGTTTCACAAAACCTTTATCGAGTCATAGGAATTAACATTATTGACCCATAATAATACTCCCTCCATTTCTATTTAACTCTCGCAGTTGTCAAAAATAAATATATTAAAGAGAGTAATTAATGCTTTGACTTAACATCAAAATGACAATAACACCTTTTGAATATAATTAATGCAGTGAAATTTCAATCTCTCACCCCTTAATAAATAATGGTAGATGTAGAAAAATACAATAAATAATGCTTTGGAAATGTAACTACGACAGATAAAAATAAAATTTTGATTTTAACAAATTCGACAGTTAAATAAAAACGGAAAGAGTAATAAAGAACTGCTTTTTATCTACAAAATATAATGCAAACAAAAAAAAACGAGATATACATTTTATCTCAAACAAACAACTTCATTAACATAGTCAACTATTGCGAAAACAAATAACCTATTTGTCAAAAAAAACTTATAACCTATTTGTCGACTATTGCAAAAACAAATAACCTAACCTATTTGTCAACTATTGCAAAAACAAATAACCTATATGACATGTTTGTTACGTAGGAATTTAATGGAATGGAATAAAGTAATAGGAAAGGAATGGAATGGAATAAATTCATTCAATTACTGCGTTTGAGATGTGAAAGAATGGAATAAAATGTAGGATATGGTGGAAGTGATGGGGTGGGATGGGGTAGCCCTACCTCATACCCCACTGCACCCTACCTCTCTACCCACTCTACCTTACCTACCACCCCACCCTACCTACCCTACCCACCACTCACCTACCCATCCTACCCTACCTTACCCACCCCACCCTACCTACTCCGCCATCACCATATCCTACCCTACGCATCCACCTACCTTACCCCACAACCTACTCTACTCTACCATCACCCACCTATACCCTACTGTACTTATCCTACCCACCACCACACCATACTCTACCTTACCCATCATCTTACCTTACCCTACCTTACCTACCACCTTACGCCATATTACCCTACCCTACTTTACCCACCCCTACTTTACCCCACCCTACCTTACCTTACCCACCACCTCACCCTAACCTACCTTACCCACCATCTAGCTACATACCCCTACCCCTACCCTACGACACCCATCACACCCTCCCTACCTTACCCACCACCCTACCATACTGTTGGGAGGATTTTGCATCATAAAAACAAAAGAAAATTTATAAACATATACTTAACATGCAAACTAACTCCTAACCGACCAAATATCGGGTAATTGATAGCATAGTAGGGTAAGTACAGGGTCGATCCACAGGGAAAAGGGATGTTGAATCTAATCTAATTAATTCTTCTTTATTAACTAAACCTAAACCTAAACTAAAGATACATGGGATCAAACAGTGCACAAACCAAGTGGTTTCAATCCTGGTTCATCTCATGATTTTAATTCAAATTGTGGTTTCACCTTTACACGAGATACAAATCCCTAATTCCTTAGTGAATTTAATCTCAAGCTATGGATTCCTAATTCCTTAGTGAGTCCAATTTATCAATCTCTCATCTTCCGAATGTTGAGATCGATTTACCAAACAAAACTCGGTGTAGATTCAGGTTAACTCTCGTATTTTAGAATCTAACAACCTAGATAATTAACCAATTAATTTGTCACGTAATTAATGATTAAAGATCCTATCTTTCTATGGTGATCTAGTCTACGCAACTTCCGTATGTTGTAAACGTATCAATAGCAAACTGATCTCTCGATCTAATTCACATCATAGCATCAAAATCATAGAACGATACAAAATAAATTAAAGATCATAAAAAACGAATAAGGATTTGAATAAATTAAATAAATAAACTCACGTAGTTTGGTACATGATTAAATCCATGAATCGAAAACGGAAGAAAAACGACATCCTAATCTAACCCGGATCACCCGAGAAGCACAAGAGCTCGGGTGACCGCCTTGAAAAGCAAGTTGCCGCCGCTTTCTTTGTGAATAATGCGGCCAATAAATTGTGTAGAATTAGGGTTGATCATGCGGGTTGTTTATATAGAGGTTTAGGTCGGCTGCTTAAGTCGGCTGGGTTGGACGCCCGTTTGCTGCCAAGCTATACATCCTGTATTGATTCTCTGCATGGAATATTTATTGGAATAAAACTTAAAAATTCATATCTTGAGTTGTAGACTTCCAAAAATTATGATCCGAATGTCATAAAAAGCTCTCGGAGAACTCTACAACTTTCATTAAGACTCTTCTTCGAAAACGCCTTTTTGATTAGCCCGTCATATTACGAGTATATTTCGGGATTTTCCATCGAATTCATCTCTTTAAAATCATCCTTTCCATCAACAATGTGTATCTACAATGTAGGAAAAACATACCAAAGTCAGAACACAATCCTAAAATAATATAAAATCATGATTTAAACACATAAATCGCTACGTTTTGCAATTTAACCTATTAAACACCATTTACTCAATTAATCGATTATAAGCTCGATTTCTATGAAAATTAAAACATCTATATATGGGGAAATTTGATGTAAAATATACCCTTAAAAACACTACAAATTGACCCTGAACACATACCCACCACTGCCCTACCTTACATACCACCCTACCTTATATTACCATACCCACCACCCTACCCTTACCCACCACCCCACCTACCCTACCTTACCCATCTCTACCCTACCCACCACCCCACCATATACCTTACCACCACATCGTCCTATCCTACTCTACCCTATTTCACCTTATCCTACCTTACGCATCTTACCTACCTTACCCCACCTCCTACTCTACCTTATCCCCTACCCTACCCTACTTCATACCCTAACCTACCCTACCACCCACACACTCTTACCCCATCACCCACGTGTTTTGTCGATTTTCATTTTATTCCATCGCATTCCATCCATTTTTTGAAGGAATGAAAATTGACATTTTTCATTCTATTGAAATAAAATTTCATTCAATTTCATTCCCTCATAATCATACACACAAATATTGGAATGAAATGAATGATTTTTCATTCCGTCCTAACAAACGTACCATAAATATTTTATTTCAAGGAAATTAAAAAAATTCGCCAACAAAATTAATATAGTGCGGGAAAAGACATGCCCACCGTAATAACAACAATCGTACTATGATCGTAAACGAAGGAGCACCACTCGTGATATCAAGGTGTCAACGTCTATACATAGAAAATTTGCAGAATATTTACGAAAGCTTTTATAAGAAATGGGGTAAAAATTGTCGCAGAAAGGACATTATAATCTAAACCCTACTTTGTGGAAAAATTTCAAGCTTAATTTTCAACGTTATTGAAAATTTTGTAGATAATATCTAAGAACCTGAGTTTTGAAACCGTTGACAATGCTGAGTTCTTAAAAATTCCATTTTCTACGAAGCGAGGTCTCAACTCATACTTAATATGTACGAGTTCCACATTTTCGCAGACATTATCTACGAGACGAGGATAAACTTCGTAGTTCATGCTCATTTTGAATTTCTACAAAATTAGACATCAACTCGTAGTTAATGTCTACGAGCATTTTCATTACGTAGGAATTTGTAGAAAATTGATATACGAATTGCTCATTTCCAAATGTAATAAATGAAGGACTTGAAAGACTAGTTTTCATTTTCCCAAAGGCGGCATTATTTGCATCATAATCAACTTACCGATTCGCCACACCAGAACGACATTTCGAAAATCGATTTTTATTTGATGTAAATGTAGTGTGGTGCATCGATAGAATCACGGTGATATCGACTTTCTAAAGGTCGTTCTGATGTGATGCAAAGATAATGTGATGTATCGGTAAAATTACGGTGATAGAAATGAACTCCCTCTCTTTCAAACGGTTGTAAAACAGCTTACCAATGTACCACACTACTTGTACACATATCAGAACGACATTTAGAAAGTCAATTTTAGAATCAAAAATTGACTTTGAACAGGTCAATTCTCATGATCGACCTACAGAAACTTTGTGCAGATCGTTATGATGTTATGCAAAGGCGCTGTGATGTATCGGTAAATTCACGACGTTGTAAATTAAAGGCCCCAAAAGAAATGATTCTTTGCCCTTGGGCTTTCTCTCTCCACCCCACAAGGCCCTCGCACATTTAAGCAACCAGACGCACGCAATTTACCTCGTCCCCTTTCTTTTCTTTAATTTCATCTCTCCATTCAGTTCCTCGTGCTTCTTTATTTCCTTCACTCCACGAATCTTCTGACTTTCAGTGTCAATCTCCAGAAAGGAAAGCACTTCCCCGCTTCCCTAGCGTGCCCATGTGCTTCCTCGCGTATGTTTCAATTCGCAATGTAATTACTTCGTGAAACTTTGTGAAATCTTGCATATTTAGATCCGAAATTTCGCACAATTATATTACTTTTTTGTGCGTTTTTCATGATGCATTTGGAATTCCGAGAATTTATAGTCTCGTCTTTATTTTCTTCAGCTTGAAATGGAGATCTGTGAATGTCGTCGCTTGTTCAATGTGGGTTTCCTGTCAGCGTGAAGGCTTCTGGGTATTTGTGAATTCGTCATGTCTATGGTGATTTATTGATTCGTAGGGATAATTTCAGAAGAAGGAAAAGAAAAAAAAAAAGGTTAGGAAACATGGAAGTCGCCAGTGAGATAAGTCCTAGCCTGAATCCAATTGCTTTAACTAAAGAGAAAATCGACGACCCTGATCTTCAAAATTTCGAATTGGCGTCTGGAGATGATACTTTCAGATCAACTCATCGTTTCCATTCTACAAATGCATTGGAAATCTTGAGGGAAACGGTTAGAATTCTTAGACATAATGCTACCAGTCTCGTTGCAATTGCTGCCTTCCTAATTTGCCCTGTTTCAGCTCTTGTGCTGTCGAACTTGTTGGTAAATCAATCCCTTGTGGATTTTCTAAGTATAAGGCTAATGCTGCTGGCAAATTACATTGGACTCCCTCTCAGGCCTTTTATCAAACAGTCTTGTCAGAAGTTCTCAGAAACCACAATTTCAGCTATAATGTGCTTCCCTTTGTTTATCACTGTTTCTCTCTTGTCCAAAGCTGCTGTTGCTCATTCTGTGGATTGTACTTATTCGAGGAAGGTGTTTGATATGTCAAAGTTTATCGCGCTTATGAACAAAATACGGAAGAGAGTAGTGGTGACTTACCTATGCGGTTGTGCAGTTATTGTTGTTTGCATTCTACTATTTTTTACACTTCTTGTTGTTGTTGGAAGTGTATTTTCAGTAATGGGGTTTCCTCCTGACTTGATTTTATACCCTGCGATGGTAGTGGCACTTATATTCTCAATCATTCTTGCGAATTCGATTATTGTTTGCAACGTTGCTTTAGTGATCTCTATATTGGAGGATGTTTCAGGGTCAAAGGCATTGGTGAGGTCCAGTTCATTGGTAAAGGGGCAAACTCAAGTTGGTCTATTGATTTTTCTTGGATCAACTATTGGATTGGCACTTGTGGAGGGTTTGTTTGAGCATAGGGTCAAGACATTGAGTTATGGAGATGGTTCATCAAGGATATGGGAAGGACCTCTTCTTGTGATAATGTATTCATTTGTGTTGCTTATAGATTCTATGATGACAACAGTTTTCTATTTCAGCTGTAAATTTTATCGTATGGAGGCTTCAAGTATAGAAACTCGGCCAGTTTTTGAATCATTGGCAGTTTCCCTTGAAACATAATGTCTTTGTAACACGGGAAAAAAGCTTCACGATCCATGGAGGCATTTAAGGTGCCCCGGTGACAAAAAGCAGAGGGTAGGATCTTGATTTATATAATTGGGTCAGAATTCTAATAATAAAGAAAACAAACTTTCCTGCTGCGCCGTCTTGTTGTTTCTTTAAGGTCACTGGATGATTTCAGAAGGAGGGATAAAAAGTATGCTCGGTGTTAGGCATATATAGGGCTTGTTCAGTGATATTGGGGATTGCAGCAGTGGAGAAGTTTGAATGAAATGGTTTAACACATGGTGGATATAGTGCTTGTGCAGAACTTGGTATGAGTGGAGAACTTGGTATCAGAGACTTGATCAATGTAAGCATATGGTGGGTGGGATTTTCCTTGTGAATTTATTCCCACACCTTGTATTAGTGTTTGATGTTTACATTTTGTTATGATCTAATGAAGTTCCCCTGCATTTTGTGTGTTTATTTCCTGCTGCCTTTTCTGAACATAGTCTTCTGGTATCCAGATTCCAAGATTAATGCAAATCTGGTTATATGTTTTCACTTTGGCTTTTTTATTTTTATTTATTCAATTATGAAATATGGATTTTACTAGAGAACATTGGCGTGAAGGGTTAGAATCTTTCATTTTTGTTTTCTCCATTCATAGGGTTCAAACTGGAGACGTTTTGAATGGAAGTCTGAACTCCTTACCACTAGACCCATTATCCCTGTGAATTGATTTTATGCCCTGTTGAGCTTTGTGTAACTATTTGCCCCAAGGCCAACATTACCTACTGCATGTGCACCACACCAGAACGACCTTCAGAAAGTTGGTTTTTGAGTCAAGAATACACTAATTGTTGAAGGAAAATACTATTATGTGCCTTCGTCAAAGCCAATGACGATTATCTTTCGGTTATTATGTAACGTTCAATCAGTATTTATTGCTATCAATGTAATCTGTGTTCACATTGTAACCGTGACCCTATATAAAGGGATTATCTAATGGAATGAGATACAGTTTTCCCACTTTTACTTTTACACGTTATCAGCACGTAGCTCAGACAAAAAAAAAAAAACCCTAATTGACCCCTGCCGCCGCCCAGCCCGCCGCCGCCGTCCTGCATCTGGCATCGTCCTGCTCGATATTCTTGCGTCTGGTATCACCCTCCGGCGATTGGAAGAGAAATATTGCTCCCTTACTAATTTGTTTAAGGTAAATTCAACCTTATATTTTCTTTAGCTCTTTAACAGCTACTCGCATCTTCTCCTTCTTCCACGAAGGATCCGTTCCATCACCGCGAATTATCTGTTTGCACTACTCATTTTTGTATTAATTAGTGTGATTACCTGAATCTATTTGATGTAAAAGATTTGGTTTTTCCATTTTAGAACAAAAAAAAAGGACTGTTTGTGTTGATTTCATTTATTTTTGTAACGGAGTCGACTATTTGCTAGTTTGAAGGTTGGTTTGATGGCAGCAATCATCTTTCTTATTTTATTTAACTGAAGCATGTATTTCTATAACATTAATTAATTGAGTCTCCTTGATATTTCCCTCCAATCCCTTGTCTTCGTTTATTTTTTTGGTGTGCTTTAGTTTTCAAACTAAAGAAATCTTTTGGAACTGAAGTTAGTAGGACAAACAAGTTTAGAGCCTAGACTAGCAGAAACTTGAGACAGAGTTCACTGTAGTTCTGAATCTCATATACTCTTTGCCCGATTCATGATTACAGTTCGAACCTTTCTCGATTGATATATGTATTAGATTTAATCTAATTGCAAAATCGATATAGGACTATAGATTTGTTTTTCAAGTGATTAAAATGATTTATTGGCTAATGCATCTGTGCGTGTTAAAACTTAGCAATAATAATTCTTATTGTAATTTGGCTTTACTTTGCATATTCCTGCTAATATTTCTTATTTATGGTCTTTTGATGCTACATCACTTTTAAATGGATTTTTGAGTACAATGTTTTTATCTGTGTCAATATATATGCTTTTGTTTCGTTTTTAGATCTGTGACTTAATTGAAATATATGCATAATCTGAATATTATTTTGTGACTATTTTTGCTGAATCAACGCCATGCTATTCACTCGAATATATGACTACATATACATTATGTGCTATGTTTGCCCGAAATTTCAAATTGAGCATAATAATTATATGTTGATTGCCTTATAAATAAGATTATATGTCATCCTATGATAAAGAAATTTATAGGCGTTATATACTAAGTACAAAACAATCAATGTGATAAAGTATCTTCACAAAGCATCGAAAAAATGAGTGACCGCTATGTACCATGGCATCGTGATCCAATTCACACTCTTGAAATTAATTATTATGGATGTCTTATGACTACATAATTAATATGCTCTTCACTCTTGTTTATGTAGATGGTGATACAACTCGACCGAATTTGAAATCTTGGACTCGGAAGGAATTGAGTACCACCGGGTTTCGAGATGTGGAAATGGCCTTTGTTGCAAAGGACTACACTCTCACTATCAAAACACCCACCGACCACTAGGGCGACCCACCCATCTGCTAAAGTAAAAGCAAATGCCACTAATGTTCTTGAGGCGACATATTGACTCTAGCTTACGCTGGGAGTACCTTGATTGAAAACACCCAAAGAAGCGTGGGATGCCCTGTAGAGGCGTTTTGGGAACATTCATGACACTTTACTCCCGAATCTATGCGCTCGGTGGAATGAAATCCGCTTGCTTGACTACAAAGGGTAGACCAATTCAACAAGGACATGTTGCGTCTTAGAAACACGTCTCAAATTACAGGAAAGGAACTCACGAGAAGATGATATGATCCGAAGACTCTTTCCACTTTTCCTACTTCAAGACTTATACTAGCAAACCAAAGATAGGTGGAGTACGACAAGAAAAATATTACGACCTTTCACAAATTGATCAACATCTTTGCCGCAAGTGGTGGCGGCATGATCAAGTTCTCATGAATAATAATGCCGGACTCTTTGGGACAAAGAAAATTCTGAGGTTAACTATGGCAAGATGAAAGGTGGAAAGAACCCCAAAGAAAAGGAGTTGGACGTCTTGAGCCTTACCCACGTGGAAACAATGCACCACGTGGAAAGGGACCTAGGGGCCGTGGTATGGGCCGTGGAGGTCCCACAATGTATGGCGCAGAAATGGTGGTGATGGTCCTAGTGGCCATGGTGGTCCTAAGGCTAAGAACCCTCAAGGAAAAAAGGAGAGAGTTGGAACCGAACCTTGCTATAGGTGTGGAGTTCTTGGGCATTGGTATAATACACCGCCGAGCAAGTAACAAAGTAGCGACCAATTACAAGAGGTATAGGGAATCTAGAGAACAAGAGGCCCACTATCACGGAAGATGGAGGCAATGACACCGATGTCAACCTCACAATTGCAGACTTCAATAGCAACAAGAACCCTGCTCAGTCAATGGATGTTCCAGACTTTGATTGATCTGCTTTGCTTATTTATTTATTTTTCCAAGAACATTGTGAAGGCGGAATGCCTTATTTTTAATTAGACTATTTTGGTCTTAAAGTTCATTTGAATAATGGTTTGTTGCATTGGATTTTGATGTACGAGACTTTATTTTGATTTTCGTTGGCCTATTAATAAATTTGGATTTTATTACAAGTATTGAATTTTATTCGATTTTATTTACCAAGATATACATGGTTCGAAAATAGCACTATTAAGGTGTAAAGCAATACATCTCCATCGAAAAACTACAAAGAATATGAGTTATGTCTTGATTTTTTTAATCTCATCTAATTTAAATGTAGGAATGAATCGAGGAGAAATAGAGTGCTTAGCTGATAGTGGAACCACACACACTATCTTAAGGAATAGACAATTATTTGTCGAGTTAATTCCATGTAATTCATCTGTGACTACGATGATTGGATCATCACAAGTAATACAAGGGCGAGGAAATGCCACATTTTTGATGCCTAACGGCACAACGATAAAAAAGTCACAAACGCTCTATATGCACTAGAGCCAATCGAACCTTGTTAAGTTTCAAAGATATTCGTGCCAACGGTTATCATTTGGAAACTCAACGTGAGAATGGGCCGAATATTTGTATATTACCACAAATGAATGTGGAAGGAAGCGCATACTAGAAAAGCTTATGAGTCAATCTAATGGATTATATATTACTACTATTCGGATTATTGAATCCTATCTTTGTCACCAACAATGAAATTTGGGACAACGACTCATCTGAGGCTTTGGCATGATCGCTTAGACACCCTGGTGAGATATGATGATCCGTATTTTAAAGAACTCACACGGACATCCCTTCTTTCGAGGAAAAAACAAAATGGGACAAAAATCCGACACAATGCAAAGTGTCCAAAGTAGTGTTGTTTCAAAGCGACCATTGTCGTCGAAGCACCGGATGAGTTATATCCCTCTTCCTCATTGACCATTTCCAAGGCACACCAATCATTTTGCAAAGCACGCTCTTTAGCAAAAAGCAGGATCGAGACCTTCCTATGCTAAAGACATGAAACAAAACATTCCATTCTTACAAAGAATACAAGGTGATATATGTGGACCTATCCATCCGAATGCGGGCCATTCAAGTATTTTATGGTTACGGTGGATGCCTCGACCGCGGCCCCGGTCACATGTCGCATTATTGTCCACAAGGAATCTTGCATTTGCAAAACTCTTGCTTACAGTTATACGTTTAAGGGCTCACCACCACGATCACCCTATCAAGTCTATAAGGCTTGATAACGCCGAAGTTCACATCAAAAGCATTTGATGATTATTGCATGTCTATCGGGATTGATGTAGAACATCCTGCACCCGTGTGCATACACAGAATGGTCTCGCGAAGCCACCATCAAAGGCTGAGATGGTGGCCAGGGCATTGGTTATGCGCACCAACTTGCCCCTATCTGCGGGGTTATGCAATATTGCACGCAGCTTTACTTATTCGTTTGGACCAGCTGCTAGCCAACCATTTTAGCGTACCGGTGGTTCTCTGGATATGAGCCTGATATTTCACACTTACGCATATTTGGTTGTGCGGCATATGTGCCTATTGCGCCTCCACAAACACCTTTAAAATGGGTCCTCGAGAGGCGATTAGGTATTTATGTTGGATATGAATCCCCAACTATTATCCGCTATTTGGAACCTTTGACAAAGCGATCTATTTACCGCAAGATTTGCGGATTGTCACTTTGATGAGGCCGTCTTCCCGTCGTTAGGGGAGATAAGAAAAGGATTTTCTAAAGGAGCAGCGAGGAATTGTCGTGGTTTGTCCCCACTCGAGTCTCATTTTGATCCCGTACCTCACAAAGTGAAAGTGAAGTGCAAAGAATACTTAATCTTGAGCGTAGCATGGTCGATGCGATCGTTCTCGATATTGCTAAAGTGACAAGATCACACATACCACCGTATAAGCGTGCGTGCGAGGTTAGAAGTCCCAAAAGGGGCACAATCTCAGTAGCTAAAGGCATTGCGACCACACTTAGTGGAGGTGTGGATGAGGCCGTGGCTGCCCCAAAGGAAGAGGAGACCACTTGGTTCGACCGATACTCACCCAAGGAAGAAGAGGCGAGTAAGGCACAATCCGACCCATTAATCATCAATGTAGAGAATCCTCTCATGAGATTATCTCGATTCTGATTATGTCCATGAATCAATCTTTGGAGGGCGCTCCGATGTTTGAATTGATTCCAGAGAACAAAGAAATCTCAATGGATTATGAGAGTGCATACGAGTTGATGGAAAGATCTTCCATGCACATTGATGATATATTTGCATATACCGTTGCTCAAGAAATCATAGAGCACGATGATGTCGAACCACGCTCTGTTGCAAAATGTCAACAAAGAGCAGATTGGCCTCAATGGAAAGAAGCAATCCAGGCAGAACTAGATTCTCGACAAAGAGGCAGTATTTGGTCCGGTAGTGCTAACCCTTTGTGTAAAGCACATGTAGGACATAAATGGGTATTTGTCGAAAAGCGTAATGAGAAGAATGAAGTCTGGGTACAAGGCTCGCCTTGTGGCGCAAGGTTTCTCACAGCATACGGAATTGACTATGAGGAGACATACTCTCTGTAATGGATGTAATAACTTTCCGTTACCTAGTTAGTTTAGTTGTTTCCGAAGGATTGGAAATGCGACTCATGGATGTGGTTACTGACATATCTACATGGGGATCTTGATTGAGAGATATACATGAAAGTGCTGATGGTCTTTCATTGCCCAAGTCAAGTGACTCTAAAACCACGGAGTGCGTTTGCAATCAGTTAAACGCTCACTTTACGGATTAAAACAATCCGAGGCGGATGTGGTATACCCGCCAAGTGACTACTTGATTGGGAAGGGATATAAGAATGATGAACTATGCCCTGCGTATTCATAAAGAAAACAAGTTCGGATTTGCAATTGTAGCGGTATATGTCGATGATATGAACATAATAGGCACTCTTAATGAAATAAGAGAAACCGCGAGCTATTTGAAATCCGAATTTGAGATGAAAGATCTTGGGAAAACTTCGGTTTTGTCTAGGCCTTGAACTAGAACACCGAGCTTGTGGAATACTTATCCACCAGATCTGCATATGTCCAAAAGATGCTCGAGGCGATTTAATATGGACAAAGTGCACCTGTTAGCACTCCCATGATCGGTCGAAGTTTGGACATAAAGAAAGATCCATTTCGTCCAAGGAAGATGACGAAGAGCTATTGGGGCTGAAATTCCCTACTTAAGTGCAATAGGCGCATTATTGTATTTAGCTCAATGTACTCGACCGGATATTGCATTCTCGAGTGAACTTGTTAGCTAGATTCGACTCCAGCCAACGCAGCGTCATTGGAATGGTATTAAAAACATATTTCGATACACAAAGGAACCATTGACTTGGGCCTATTTTTTCCTACACAAAGACAAGAGGACCGTAAATGAAAATACAACCCACAAAGAAAATGTCGGCAAATGAAATCGCCACCCCTACTCTGAAACCCCAAACAATGTATTAGTTGGGTTTGCGGGCCATTTGAGTATCTATCGACCACATAAAGGTCGTTCCCAAACCGGTTATGTATTTACCATTGGGAACACGGCGATATCTTGGAGATCAACCAAGCAAAGTCTTGTGGCTACCTCCTCGAACCACTCACGAGATTATTGCTCTACATGAGGCGGTTCGTGAGTGTATATATGGTTAAGGTCCATCATTACACATATTCGAGGACCGATGGTTTGAGTTCCACCACCTTGAAGAGCCTACTTGCATTTATGAAGATAATGCGACTTGCATCGAACAGATGAAGCTTGGTTATATCAAGGTGACAACACAAAAAACACATATCACCAAAGTTTTTCTATAACCCGACAACAACAAGCTCTCCTCAAGATTCAAGTGAATCAAGTAAGGTCTGAGGAGAATGTGGCGATTTATTTACCAAGTCACTTGCTAAAAGCAATATTTGAGGAACATGTGAAAAATATAGGAATGCGAAGGATTTCAAAGCTTCCTTGATCGGTGTAAGGATCGGGGAGATATAGACTGCGAAGTCTAATCACACATGTTATCCTTAAAGATTAAAGGTGCGTTGTGCTTCTTTTTTCACTTTGACCAAGTTTTATTTTGTCCCACCGGTTTTTCTTACTTGGCAAGGTTTTTAACGAGGCAACGATCCATGCACCATTTACTTTGACTTGGCACATGCAAGGGGAGTGTTGAAGGAAAATACTATTATGTCTGCGCCGTCAAGCCGTGATGATTATCTTTCGGTTATTATGTAACGTTCAATCGGTATTTATTCTTATCAATGTAATCTGTGTTCACATTGTAATCAGTGACCCTTATATAAAGGGATTATCTAATGGAATGAGATACAGTTTTCCCACTTTTACTTTTACACTAATTTTATTTTTCAATTCAATTCAATATTCAACGAAACTAACCACATTTCGAAAGCATACCTGGGAAATGCTTTCTTGGGACATAATTTGTATATATATGCTTCAGCATCATATCCAATCACTAATGCATGATTTCAGTAAAACCACCTACAATAATGTCAAAACGTGACAGTCCATGACCCAATATTATGACGACTTATGGTTTATAGATAATTATACAACCGCCACATAATCAATACACTTAAGTAAATCAATGAGTCATCCATGTCCATGTACATGTCTAAGCGTTGACACACTTTAATGAATCCATTACTATCTTCACAAGATAAAAGTCATCCAATACGTGTTAATATGTATGCAATTTAATTCTTCTTTTCACATCTAAAATTATGAAATTAAATGGAAAAAGATTAAGAAGTATCGTTACAAGTAAATCTGAACAAGAAGAAAAATGATGGAATTTTCAAAGTGTATGATCGAATTTATAAAATATGTCCGACAGTTAATTTAAATCATCCACTGAAATCGCAAAAATACAAACCACCACCTTTTGGAGTACATATAGTATTTACAAAAAAGAATCATTCACAAAAATGAAAAGAAAAGGAGGAAAAGTACAACCTTGCCATGCTTGTTACCTCAAGAAATAGACATTTACAATAAATTGTAGTAATCAAATTCCCTCTCTCCATTTCTTAATATAACCCTTTTTATCTTTTATGTAAATTAATTTCTGTCTTCCTATTTTTGTGTTCTGTAATTTAAAATCACAACTTAAATTAAGCTTTCACCTTAAAAAGTGGAAACCTGAAAATGTGTACCCATCTTGGTTGTGTGGTGAATATTCTTTTTTAAAGTGGACACCAAAACTCCTCAAACAAAAAAGAAGACTTATGTCATCTGTTCTTCTTTGAACCGTAGGAACGCCATGGATTGCTGCTCTTGGCTTGTAAATTCCATCCTTTGGCTTGATGCAACATGATTCTCATTTAGAGGATTGTGCGGTTTCAACTGCGAAGCTGTATTGTGACTACTGTTTTTAGCTGCAGGAACATCGTGATTATGCTTGCCCTCGTAGGTTGTAATGACTGCTTTTGCGTCGCTTGCAGCACGTTCAACATGTTTGCGGACATTACACCCAGAGGCAGTGCATTTGTAATAGCTTCTGCAAAAGGATATGTGATAAAATTACATACACATCAGATATGAACTAAACAGACTCTTCTGCAATAGGAAAGTGAATTTATAAATGGTGCCAACAAAAGCAGGCTACCAAGAATGATGCACGAGTGCGTGCAAGGTGAAACTGAACCAGAAAATAAAAGCAAGCTGCAATTGAATACATTTTGGACAAACAGACAGACCGTGACTCGTGGGAAATTCTTGTGTAGTTAATGTTCAATGCACCAGCTCTGTTGGATGGGTGCTAAGTGTGTAAGAAAACAATTCATACTTGTTTTCACTTTTTTTGGTGCATTGAGGAGTCTCTACGTAAGAATTTCCCAGGACTCACAACAGGGGCGGGAGGCCAAGAAATTTGAAGTTTGGACAAGCAAGTTTATGAAGAATGTACTACATTAAAAGTTCTATACATTTGAAGGGACAACCCTTGTTCTTGCAAGAATTCACTGGGGGGAAACAACAATAAAATTTATACAACAGGTCTTAAGAACCTGTTGAAGGGGGGGTAGGTGAAGGTGCGCTTAAAGGTGAGGCGATCCACATTGACTCAGAAGTTAAAACAAATGTTGTTTTTCCCTTAAGACAATATAGAATAAACGGAAGCTTGGTAAAAGTTTAGAGCAATCACCAAGTTCAGCATATAATGAATTTCCTCAACTCAAACTACTTTTTTCAGGAAATTAGAGTACATAAAAATAAAGCAATAGAAAGCAAAGCATAAAAATTAAGCAATTACCTAGGATAAGGGTTCCCTTTAACAACTTTTTGACCATACTTCCTCCACCTATAGCCATCATCTAAAAGATCAACTTCACTGGTTGTCTGAACAACGATTCTGGGTTCTGCCACTGTCCGATGTGTCATCGATGTCTCTGATGTTTGAACCTCAATGTTTCTGCACAAACGTCTACCGGAGTTAATGACACATACATATAACAAACTGAATTGTAGTAAATATGCAAGAGCCGCTACCTTCGCTTTGGTTCCGGTTCATCATCAGCCCCTCCGTCGACTCCGCTCTCAGCACCACCCAAGTCAGTGCCATCACTAGACCCAGAAACATGTTCAAGAATAGCTCGTCCATCTTTCGTATTCAAATTCTCAGACATCCCAATAGCCCGCGTATCCATGTTCCCCTGAAGATTCAGTGTCCCATCTGGATATCCACCTTCTTTTGCTCGCTTGTTGCTTGGAGGCTGTTGATGGTTGTGTTGACCCTTGTAAATTATCTCAGTCACTTGGCCATCATGAGACCTCTCAACTTTTTTCTTCACAGGACAACTCGGGTTTGTACATTTGTAATAGCTTCTAGGAAATTCACAGCCCTTTACCTGCTTTTGGCCATACTTTCGCCAATTGTAACCATCATCCGCAGGCTTATCAACAACGATAGAAGGTTGAGACCTCTGATCAGGGCTGGAAACATCAGATGACTCTTGAATTATGTTACTACCAGGAGCAGGCATCTTCTGGTGTTTAACTGCAAAAGGATTTGCAGATTCAAGCTGTGACGATGGGGGAGCGGGTGCTGAAGACAGAGATAGACTCTCATTAGGGACATGCATCCGCCCTTGAGATTGAGCATTCTGAGCTGTCATCTGAGCCAGCCCTTGATGATGAGGAAATCCAAAAAGGCCCTGCATACGTCAACAACGGAAATAGATAGTTAGAACACAAGAAACGGATTTTTAAGCAAAGAAAACCACTCTTCCCCCTTTTCCCTCTTTAACTAGGCACAAGGGAATGTCTGAAAGCATAGCATCATCAGGCATCCCTCTTTGACTGTTAATTCTTTATTGATTAACAGTAACTTAGCAGAAGCCAGCATTAATTTTATCAATAATTATGGAAACAACCTGAAAGTGCACACATGCTGGAAACATTCAATGCAACTTACCTTGTTCAATCGAAATGTCCATATTCTAAAGAATGAGGCACTGTAAAGAGGAAAAAATCGACCATTGCTCACAGGAAAAAATCGACCGTTTCAGCTTAAATAGCTGATCAAATTCTCCTAAAAAAGTAGCCACTAGCCAGCTTAAGGAAAATTCTTCCTTAAAGAGAAATCGCCATTGAATGCAATAGAGCAGTATTACATGGAGCAATCAAACAGAAGAAGCAGTAATAAGGAAAAAAGGTTGAATGTATCCAAAATCAAATCCGGAAATGGAAAATTCTGATGTCAACGTCTAACAATAATCAATACCTGAGCAGATGAAAAGAAGCCAGGGGAATCAAGCAAGGTGGCAGGACTCAACCCCGGAGGTATAGTAAACATCGAAGGCTGCGTCACCACCAAACCGGCCGGCCTATTCTGCTGAAACATGAATTCAACATCACCCCTACCACCATCATTCTTCTCTTCAGTTCTAGAGTTAGAGCTTTCCCCACGCAGTGGCTGCTGCTGACTCTGAGAGGTATGTCTACCTCCGGGGACGGCAGCCGGCGATGACATGGCTCCAGCAAGGAGCTGCGAGAAGGATCGGCAATCAGAATCGGGATCATTCTGGGAGAAAAAGTTGGATACTATAGTCATCGGGCCGGGGCTAGCACCTGACCCCCCACCACCACCACCAGTATACAAACTTTCCATAGAACTCCTCGGCGGCAAATTCAAAGAAGGCCGCGCCGGAGCTTTGGATGAGCGATCGTTTTCCGCCATTGAAGACTTGGTTTTGCTGACTTTGACTTTGCAGAAAGTTTGTAGAGCAAGCAAGCAAAGCAAAGCAAAGCAAAAAAAAAAAAGAAAGGAAATGTTTAAAACGTAGAGGTCCAGCGGTTGGTTGGATTTTTCCTTTTTTTCCTTTGCTTTCGCGTTCTGATTTCTTTCTTTCTATCTTTCTCCACTCAAAGTCGTCGTCGGCCGCCTCCTTTCTTTTCTTTTTGGATTTTCTTTTTTATGAAAGCTTTGGGATTATCTTTTGGATTATATCAAATAATCATCTAATCAGTATTTTGTTTTTAGAATATCAATGACTCTCCTCCAAATTTTATTATATATATATATATATATACTCTTCCGTCCGAAAATATAAGCTATTATTATAACTCTTATTGTTCCTAAAATATAAACTATTTTATATTAACGATGAAGCATTTATTATTGCTTTTATTATCTTACCATAATTTATTAATAATCCATTTTCAATTTTTTCCGTTTTAAAATAACTGATGCAGTTGTCAAATAAAACCATTGTTTTACTTTATCTGATATAGAACATTTTCCAAAGCAGCGTTTATCGTTCATTTTCCTATTCCACCATCATTTAATACTAATAAGTTTAAAGAGAGACTTCATTAATTGTACAATAGAGATTTTTTATTCGTTACATCCTTAAAGCCACAGAATTAAATCATGTTCGTAATAAACATTTTTTTTTTCAACTGCCTCAGATATTTAGAAAACAAATGAAGTCCAATACGTGTCCTTTTAGATAATTGTCCCTATAACAATTTCATTAGTGATAGTCAAAGTATATTTTAGATATTTCTCATTAAAATTAATGGCATTCAACACTTGTTTAATCCGTGTGAAAACACCCAAAATACTTATATTCTGAAACAGAGGGAGTAGTATATATCAATGACAGATTTCATAATAACGTGTGTTAAAATATAGATACATGTTTAAAAAGTGTGTAAATGATATAATTTATTTTAAATGATAAATGATATAAATTTTAAATGAAACATAACTAATATAATTTAACCGTCATTAATGCAAAATGGTATATAATGATAAATTAATTATGAGATGAAAGAAAACCGTAATAAATGCTCTATTTATATGAAATATTTAGATTTTCGGGAAATGGCAGACGTGTCATTTTGCGAAAACGAAATAATGGTTCGGTTCTTTTTATTCGGAGTTAATAATTTGGATAATTATATACATAATTTCGAGATATATATATGTATATATTTAAGGAAGAAAATCTGATTTAATAAGGGTGATTAAGGAAAATCATTGAAATTAGGTAATTATGAGATTTTTCCTATTTAAGGGAAATCAACCTAATCAGCCTCATAATCTTTTAATCAGATTTTTCCACCTCCAAATTTGCTCTCTGCGTGTGTGAGCAAGGGAATAGAAATGGAGGAATTTTCATCGATTGTTAATTCAATCCTTGACGGTTTTCGATCGAGTCGAAAGCTTTGGAATCGTTGTGAAGAGAGCAACGTTGTGACATCAAAAAGTTGAAGCCTTGATAAGGTATGATTAAACCCTAGCTTTGTTCTTCTTGAGTTTGATGGATTCAAACTCATCAATTAAATAGTTTTGTCGTTTAGAAGCGTGTGATTGAATCTAATCTAAGTTTGGATTTATCACACATGTTTTCTGCAGAAAAGGGACGGTTTTAGGCTCTTTGTTTTTACGAGTTTGGACTTGGAATTTGCTGCTTAAAATGTAAGAGGCTCTTCTTACAATTCTAATTATCGTTATTGAGGTTTAGATCAAGATTTAAGATGATTAGATGCAAGAAAGGTTGCTTTTTCGTTGATCAAAGGATCATAGATGTTACGGAATGTTTTACATATGTTTTCTACGTGTTCTTTGTCTTTGGCGAGTTAATTAGGTTAGAAACGATTCAGAAATCGAGTTGTGAAGATTTTAGCGTTTTGGGGAAAACCCAGGCGGACGGGCGTTTGCGACTGCATTAGCTCAAACGGGCGTCTGCATTAGGCAGACGAGCGTTTGAGGTCAAACTTTTGATTCAGGATGTAGCTGTTTTTTACGGACGGGTGTCTGAGGTTAGTGGACGGGCGTTTGGTTTCGGACGGGCGTCCATAGGGTTTCAAACGGGCGTCTGGCTTGTTTTACCTTGTTTTTACTATTCTAGCATTTTAGCTTGGTTTTTGGCTTCATAATCGTGTTTTCACTGTTTTAAACCCTTAATCCTGATATGTTAACATTAATTAAATATGAGCAAGCCCCGATTGAGTTTCGATTCGTTCGGTTAAAACACCGAATGTACTCTCTTAAAGGGAGTTGAAGTTCGGATCTGCATCGGAAGGGCATGAAAGGGCTTGTGCTTTGATGAACAAGGGTTCATCAATGTCTGTGTAATTGATAGGATGTGATGTCTAGTTGTTTAAGTGAGGGAGTAGAGTTGATAAGGTGAGTATTATTCTGAAAACACTTAGGTGACTAGTTAATTCACATTAATAATTACATTAGTGTAGTAAAAGCTAAAACGTCATCTATTCTTGGTTAGGCACTGATTCAAATCTACGATGTGATACGTTCATAAAAGGTGGGCGGTATACGGCTCAAAAGGTGAAGGGTAGTGGAGGAAATCCATCGAGCGTATATGCATACCGGGGAGATCCCGGGACTACTGGTGCTAATCACCGTAGTTGGCAAGTACATCTCGTGGTGGAATTTTCACCATGCATTGTGTCCTTGAGTAATGATGTAAAAAAAGATAAGCTAAGCTAGAAACGTATAGTCATGACATGTCGATGGGCATGGATTGAACCCTAAATTGAGTCGGTCTCACTAAGATAACATCTTAAATAATAACCTTAATTGTATTGTAGCTTCTACCTCTTACTTTGTACATTGTACTTACCTCAAATGCATATTTATTTATGTGTTTGGGGGAGAGAAGACGAACAGGTAAATGAAGAGTTCGATGAGGACTTTGATGACGACGTTTGAGGACGCCGGACTTGAAGACCTTGTTTATTATCTAAATATTTACATTTTTTGTCATAGACTTGGATTATTATCGGATTCTGTAGTTACCTCTAGTAACTACTTTGGGATTCATACATTTTGGATTCGTTGGTTTCGTTTCGGATGTAATAATATTACATTTCCTCTTTAGTTCTTTATTTCTATTCTTGGTTATTTGAAAAAAAAATTACCCGAGTCTTTTAGCTTCCATTTGCTTTTATTTGATACGACGTAGTAGAGGCTTATGTGTAATATTATTTATTTAATATTATGCGTGCCAAACGTTTCGATTTCCGGATAAGGACTCGGTGTCCGTGAACGGAGCGTTACATTATATGTTAAAAAAATCGTTCAAGTAGGGTTAGGGCCATGCCAGGACCTTCCTATTTCGTTTCGCGGAAATGCGTACGGGTGAGGAAAGCGTGATTCTCGAGACATCGACTCCCACAGCACTAGCCCAGAAGCTTGTCCTAGTATGCAACAAAAATAAAGAGGTAAAAAATCTTTAGTCTCCGGTATTCTCAATTATCTCCCATGTATTTATCCTTTTTTTTTAGAAGAGCAACCTTTTTAGTACTAAATATTTGTTAAACAGGCAAAAATTATATTCGAAGATGGAGAGGACTCCCAATAAGAGCTTCTTACAAACTATAGACCTTTTATGGCTAACAAATGAGTCGGATGATTTAATTCCCGTTTGACAAATGAGAAATTAAAATAAGAAAAACAAGCAAAGAATATACGACAATCCTCGACAAAAATGTCTAAGTCAGAAAGGTCTTGCATTTCAGAACAGCTGGCTCAATTTTGACAAACTATAGGGGAATCTATTTCAAAACTAACCTTGACAAAAACCCAATCGGATGGCTAGGAAAATGGCGTGATACACTGCTAAAGCTTCACTTACCGCCACATCATGGTTTCCTTCGAACTTTTTTTTTTTTTTTTTGAACGGCCAATATAATTCCATTATCAGCAAGCTGCTAAAAATAGTTTACACAAAATGTTTCAATTCAAAATTAACAAAACCAAAATTGCATCATCAAAACTAAACACTGTTACTAGTGCATTTCCTGCATAAAAAAAGCTCCAAGGCTGCTGCAAGTTTCCCCTGTGTTTCTGATACCAATATCACCATGGTAACCAATTGGGCCTCCTTCAAAACACAAAATTGCTGCTGTATTTTTTAACCTGTTGATTGAAGCCAGAACACTGTTACTAGTGCATTTCCTTCGAACTTTCTTCAAAAAGATTGAAAAATAACTTCATTTTAGCAGGTATCAATCCAACAATAGAAGTAGTAACTACAATAAAAGCCATATCTATAATAAATCTAACTATCTCATCGCATGAAGGCAAGGCCAGCCCTACTTAAAGGCCGTCGAGACCCGGGTCTTAAGCCCAACGGTACCGGGAGGCCCAACAGTACATGTTTCGCTAAAAGAAAAAAAATCGTGTAGATTTAATCCGATCCAATCTAATATAATATGTTAATTTTTCTTTTGATAAATGCCTAATTTTTTTTACTCCAATCAGTAAAGTTCCCGATAAAAAAATTTACTTGGCCCAAAAAACAAATTAGACATACAAAAAAGTTTTATTAATTTTTTGCATTTACTGATGTTAAAAACGCGATAAGTGTTGGAAAAAATGTAGTACTTAGGATTTGACAGAGAATTAGAAACTCCAAGTCACGTTAATAACGTTGTCTTTTAAGAGATGTTTCGTCCCACACGATTTGTCACTAAGGGATCAAATGAAAATCTCTTTCAGGATACAATAGGGGTGTTTGGTTCAAACAGTGACTTGTTTGAATCAAACCCGAGGACACTCAAAGTTTTTCTGATGATGTTGTCAAACTTATGAATTTTCGTCTGCATACTTATGCCTTTTATAGGTTGCAAGTACCCCATAAATGAAGGTACTCATTGCACGAAAGGGTAGGGTTGTCACTGTTCACCAGATTAAAGCATGCAACCCTTACACGAAAGGGTAAGTACATATCAGTTCGAAAATGCATATCCCTTCATGAACTGATGCATGTATCTGAAAATGCAGGTCGAACCCCGTTTCGTTGCGATAACATTAATTCGTACGGCAACTCGTATGCAAACGATAACCAAAATATTTATTTATGAAAAAATATCTAACAATAAGTATGTTTTTGAAAGAAAAAAAACAACTTCAACTAAAAGGCCCAATTCTGGGACTTAGTCTTAAGCCCAACAAAAGCGAGGGCCGGCCCTGCATGAAGGGACCAAGAATGCAGATGAACAAGTGGCTCAATGAAGGGACAATAAAACGCAAATGATCTTCGGCAGAGTCAACTCTTTTTTCTTCTTCATCGCATTGTCAAATAAGTCCGCCATAGATCCAATCCGGAGAATCTGCAATAAGAATTTCCCATGTGGTATTCTTTTCCAAACATCATTAGGAAAGCTGCAGTCGAAAAAGTTTGCCATATATAGGGACTTCCTCGCATTAATTAATTATTGCAGATCGATTTTGCATGCTACATCGCCTATCTTTCGCTTTATTAGAGCTTCCCAGTTGGCAATGCATTATTCATCATCTTCCAAACAAAATGAGTTTCCACAACTGCTTTGCTTCGCCAAAAGAGCAATATTAAAACATTCAAGATCACGGAAGTTCATCCCTCCTTCGTATTTTTGCGTACAACATTTTGTCCATGCTTTCCAATGGATTTAATGCTCGGTCCACCCCAAATAAATTCCCAAAAAATTGATTCAATCTTGTGTATGAGGCCTTTACGCGTTATATAACAAAGAATAACTTATTGTGGCAAAGCCTGGATGACAGTCCTTATTAGGATCTCTTTTCTAACTGAAATGAAAAGAGATCAAATGAAAATCTCTTTCAGGATACAATGGGGGTGTTTGGTTCAAACAGTGACTTGTTTGAATCAAACCCGAGGACACTCAAAGTTTTTCTGATGATGTTGTCAAACTTATGAATTTTCGTCTGCATACTTATGCCTTTTATAGGTTGCAAGTACCCCATAAATGAAGGTACTCCTTGCACGAAAGGGTAGGGTTGTCACTGTTCACCGGATGAAAGCATGCAACCCTTACACGAAAAGGTAAGTACATATCAGTTCGAAAATGCATGTATCTGAAAATGCATATCCCTTCATGAACTGATGCATGTATCTGAAAATGCAGGTCGAACCCCATTTCGTTGCGATAACATTAATTTGTACGGCAACTCGTATGCAAACGATAACCAAAATATTTATTTATGAAAAAATATCTAACAATAAATATGTTTTTGAAAGAAAAAAAACAACTTCAACTAAAATGTCCAATTCATGGACTTGGTCTTAAGCCCAACAAAAGCGAGGGCCGGCCCTGCATGAAGGGACCAAGAATGCGGATGAACAACTGGCTCAATGAAGGGACCATAAAACGCAAATGATCTTCGCCAAAGTCAACTCTTTTTTTCTTCTTCGCATTGTAAAATAAGTCCGCCATAGATCCAATCCGTAGATTCAATAAGAATTTCCCATGTGGTATTCTTTTCCAAACATCATTAGGAAAGCTGCAGTCGAAAAAGTTTGCCATATATAGAGACTTCCTCGCATTAATTAATTATTGCAGATCGATTTTGCATGCCACATCGCCTATCTTTCGCTTTATTAGAGCTTCCCAGTTGGCAATGCATTATTCATCATCTTCCAAACAAAATGAGTTTCCACAACTGCTTTGCTTCGCCAAAAGAGCAATATTAAAACATTCAAGATCACGGAAGTTCATCCCTCCTTCGTATTTTTGCGTACAACATTTTGTCCATGCTTTCCAATGGATTTAATGCTCGGTCCACCCCAAATAAATTCCCAAAAAATTGATTCAATCTTGTGTATGAGGCCTTTACGCGTTATATAACAAAGAATAACTTATTGTGGCAAAGCCTGGATGACAGTCCTTATTAGGATCTCTTTTCTAATCGAAATGAAAAGAGATCAAATGAAAATCTCTTCAGGATACAATGGGGTGTTTGGTTCAAACAAAGTGACTTGTTTGAATCAAACCGAGGACACTCAAAGTTTTTCCGATGATGTTGTCAAACTTATGAATTTTAAATCACGCATACTTATGCCTTTTATAGGTTGCAAGTACCCCATAAATGAAGGTACTCCTTGCACGAAAGGGTAGGGTTGTCACTTTATTCACGGATGAAAGCATGCAACCCTTACACGAAAGGGTAAGTACATATCAGTTCGAAAATGCATGTATCTGAAAATGCATATCCCTTCATGAACTGATGCATGTATCTGAAAATGCAGGTCGAACCCCATTTCGTTGCGATAACATTAATTTGTACGGCAACTCGTATGCAAACGATAACCAAAATATTTATTTATGAAAAAATATCTAACAATAAATATGTTTTGAAAGAAAAAAAAAACTTCAACTAAAATGTCCAATTCATGGACTTGGTCTTAAGCCCAACAAAAGCGAGGGCCGGCCCTGCATGAAGGGACCAAGAATGCGGATGAACAACTGGCTCAATGAAGGGACAATAAAACGCAAATGATCTTCGGCAGAGTCAACTCTTTTTTCTTCTTCATCGCATTGTCAAATAAGTCCGCCATAGATCCAATCCGGAGAATCTGCAATAAGAATTTCCCATGTGGTATTCTTTTCCAAACATCATTAGGAAAGCTGCAGTCGAAAAAGTTTGCCATATATAGAGACTTCCTCGCATTAATTAATTATTGCAGATCGATTTTGCATGCCACATCGCCTATCTTTCGCTTTATTAGAGCTTCCCAGTTGGCAATGCATTATTCATCATCTTCCAAACAAAATGAGTTTCCACAACTGCTTTGCTTCGCCAAAAGAGCAATATTAAAACATTCAAGATCACGGAAGTTCATCCTCCTTCGTATTTTTATGCGTACAACATTTTGTCCATGCTTTCCAATGGATTTAATGCTCGGACCACCCCAAATAAATTCCCAAAAATTGATTCAATCTTGTGTATGAGGCCTTTACGCGTTATATAACAAAGAATAACTTATTGTGGCAAAGCCTGGATGACAGTCCTTATTAGGATCTCTTTTCTAACTGAAATGAAAAGAGATCAAATGAAAATCTCTTTCAGGATACAATGGGGTGTTTGGTTCAAATAAAGACTTGTTTGAATCAAACCGAGGACACTCAAAGTTTTTCGATGATGTTGTCAAACTTATGAATTTTCGTCTGCGCATACTTATGCCTTTTATAGGTTGCAAGTACCCCATAAATGAAGGTACTCCTTGCACGAAAGGGTAGGGTTGTCACTGTTCACCGGATGAAAGCATGCAACCCTTACACGAAAGGGTAAGTACATATCAGTTCGAAAATGCATGTATCTGAAAATGCATATCCCTTCATGAATCGATGCATGTATCTCGAAAATGCAAAGTCGAACCCGTTTCGTTATGATAACATTAATTCGTCTGGCAACTCGTATGCAAACGATAACCAAAATATTTATTTATGAAAAATATCTAACAATAAATATGTTTTGAAAGAAAAAACAACTTCAACTAAAATGTCAATTCATGGACTTGGTCTTAAGCCCAACAAAAGCGAGGGCCGCCCTGCATGAAGGGACCAAGAATGCGGATGAACAAGCGGCTCAATGAAGGGACAATAAAACACAAATGATCTTGGCAGAGTCAACTCTTTTTCTTCTTCATCGCATTGTCAAATAAGTCCGCCATAGATCCAATCCGAGAATCTGCAATAAGAATTTCCCATGTGGTATTCTTTTTTTCCAAACATCATTAGGAAAGTTTGCGATCGAAAAAGTTTGCCATATATAGAGACTTCCTCGCATTAATTAATTATTGCGGATCGATTTTGCATGCCACATCGCCTATCTTTCGCTTTATTAGAGCTTCCCGATTGGCAATGCATTATTCATCATCTTCCAAACAAAATGAGTTTCCACACAACCGCTTTGCTTCGCCAAAAGAGCAATATTAAAACATTCAAGATCACGGAAGTTCATCCTCCTTCAGTATTTTTGCGTACAACATTTTGTCCATGCTTTCCAATGGATTTAATGCTCGGTCCACCCCAAATAAATTCCCAAAAATTGATTCAATCTTGTGTATGAGGCCTTTACGCGTTATATAACAAAGAATAACTTATTGTGGCAAAGCACGGATGACGATCCTTATTAGGATCTCTTTTCTAATCGAAATGAAAAGAGATCAAATGAAAATCTCTTCCGAGGATACAATGGGGGTGTTTGGTTCAAATAAAGACTTGTTTGAATCAAACCGAGGACACTCAAAGTTTTTCGATGATGTTGTCAAACTTATGAATTTTCGTCGCATACTTATGCCTTTTATAGGTTGCAAGTACCCGTAAATGAAGGTACTCCTTGCACGAAAGGTAGGGTTGTCACTTTATTCACCGGATGAAAGCATGCAACCCTTACACGAAAGGGTAAGTACATATCAGTTCGAAAATGCATGTATCTGAAAATGCATATCCCTTCATGAACTGATGCATGTATCGAAAATGCGAGTCGAACCCGCTTCGTTATGATAACATTAATTCGTCACGACAGCAACTCGTATGCAAACGATAACCAAAATATTTATTTATGAAAAAATATCTAACAATAAATATGTTTTTGAAAGAAAAAAAACAACTTCAACTAAAATGTCCAATTCATGGACTTGGTCTTAAGCCCAACAAAAGCGAGGGTCGGCCCTGCATGAAGGGACCAAGAATGCGGATGAACAACTGGCTCAATGAAGGGACAATAAAACGCAAATGATCTTCGGCAGAGACAACTCTTTTTTCTTCTTCATCGCATTGTCAAATAAGTCCGCCATAGATCCAATCCGGAGAATCTGCAATAAGAATTTCCCATGTGGTATTCTTTTCCAAACATCATTAGGAAAGCTGCAGTCGAAAAAGTTTGCCATATATAGAGACTTCCTCGCATTAATTAATTATTGCAGATCGATTTTGCATGCTACATCGCCTATCTTTCGCTTTATTAGAGCTTCCCAGTTGGCAATGCATTATTCATCATCTTCCAAACAAAATGAGTTTCCACAACTGCTTTGCTTTGCCAAAAGAGCAATATTAAAACATTCAAGATCACGGAAGTTCATCCCTCCTAGTGCAGGCTATGCCCTTTTGCTGTTAAATCCCCATATATTTGTACTTTTGCTGCCAATTTTTGGCCTTATGTTAATAAAAATTGCCCGTTACTAAATAAATAACAAAAAAAACAAACAAATGCCGTAGAATCTATCAACTACAAAATATTGTGATATAGGACAGGACCGGAAAGAACCAAGTTCGTTATCGTACGAATAGACGAGAGTGATTGATATTGTTCAATCGGACGAAAAACTCAAAAACAAACACAAGGCCAAAAGGCTTAACAAGAGAAACCTTACAATTTTATTGATAGAAAAAAATGTGTTGAATACAATGAGAGCTATCTTTATTTATAGTGCAAAAAAAAACTAGAAATCTTCTCGAATAACTTGGCCCCTAAGAATACAACTTAATCCCTAAGGAATAAAATACTTGTTCTCTAATTTTCTTAAACAAGGAAATAAAATCAATCAAAATCTCATCAAATGTTCCCCATAAATTATTCTTAAATAATTAAATAATAATTCTAGTAAATAATTCCTCATAATTTATTTTTTTTCCTTCTCTTCTTCTTACACCATTTTCCGGGATATTCGTTCATAATCATATTGTGTCTACAGATCTTACGCTATAATCAACACAATCTAAAGAAATTTACAAATCAAACATTTGCTAATTTAAACCTTTTCTAAATGTACGTTTGTCATTGAACACATACACATTGTTCTTTTATCTCCATGTATTATGTTGACTTGTATATATGAGATTTTTTATATTCAACTTTTTTTTATCTTTAACGAGTATTGCATTGTATGGATTTCTATTTACGCGTGTGTTTTAGAATATTTCCATTTATTTAGGATTTGGAGTTACATTATAATGTTGTATATTGTAATTGAGATTTTGATGTTGTTGATACTGTATAGAGATTCTATTAAATAGAGAAAATTGATGTTTGAATCAGTAAAATAAAAAATTAGTTAGTGGATTCTAATGCAAGTGTTTTGATCATTCTAACTATATTATTAAAGTTCTCAAAAAGAAATCTATTATTAAAGTAATCAAAAAAGTAAATGTAAATTATTTAAGTAATATTTTTTTAGGGCTAAAAGGGTATTTATTCATCGTTATCTGTAGAACAAGAAGCAATTACATGGAAGGAGGAGAAGAGCCTCATCCTACACACTCAACTAAGTTTAAGTCTTCATTTGCTAAGAAATGAGTTGGATAATTTCCTTCTCCCTTAACAAAAGAAAAAACAAAAGGTAGACCAAGAAAAATCATTGGATACTACCTATGATAAGTTCTCTAACTCATGTCGTAATTGCATAAGTAATATTATTTTAACATTTTAAAATGAAATTCAAACAAGATAGTGTCACTAAACATTTACAAGAAGGATGTAAAATGACGTGTATTATCTAATCAAAAAAAAGTGACGTGTATTAGGTAATGTGACTTTTTCATTGATTGAAAGTTTTATAAAATATCATCGATTCCGTCAATTTATTAAAATTTTATGACACCCGCTCCCGGAACCATCTTTAACCTAAAACGATGTGTTCGGCATGTGACTCTCAGAATAAATCTTAAAACTCACTTCAGTCTAACATCATATCGGAATAACAAAATTCGCACGAAAGAAAAGAAATTTATGAGGCTCAAGAAACATGCCCTCGGGGTCTTAGCACACTTTGTTGACACAACTACTGTCATAGTAACCACGAACTGCCTACAAAATGAAGGTGTAGAAACACATCAGAGAGAACCACCGCTGCCAAGATGAATAAATCGAAACAACACTACAAGTCCTCGAAATCCACATGTTAAAGGAAACTACTACTAAACAAAAACTTGGCTCGCAGACAGGTTTTGAAAAACACTTGAGCAACTAACTATAAGAACTCTAATATAACATCAAAATCCCCTGGATATGGCCTAGTGGTGAGGAGCTGGGGTGTTGTAATGACAGTCCGGACCCTAAGCTGGAGGTCAGAGGTTCGATTCCCGTAAAAGGGGTTGATTTCCGATGGCTAAAACTTCAGTGATGGGGAACTAAGACAGCCCTAGACTCTAAGCTCTAGGCTCCTGATTAACCTCTCCTCGCATTCCTGTGGGATCGGGGGCGAGGGGGCCCTCACGGTTAGGGTTTAACCGTTTTTTCTAATATAACATCAAAAATCCATCTTACACTTGCTATTGGGGAAGGTCAACATGTTCTTCAAAACCTGCAAACATTCTCAACCAAAAAGAAAAGAGTGAGCACTCGTGACATGCTCATTAAAGTGTAGAAGATCAAAAAGGGATATTCATGTTTGTCATAAGTGGGAAGACAAGATATGAATCTAATGCATTGCATCACCACGGCTAGCATGTCAGTCATTTGGAATGGCGAAAGATTGGAATCGTTCCGGCCGAACCGAGGTCTTCATCAAGGTGACCCTATTGCTCCATACCTCTTCGTACTATGTATAGAAGTTTTGAGCTCTAAAATAAATGAAGGGGTTGGAAGAGGTCAATGGAAACCGGTGAAGATTTCGAGAAATGGACCTCCTATATCACATCTTTTTTTCACAGACGATTTACTTTTAGCCGGGGAAGCAACAGAACAGCATGCCAGAATTATAGAATACGTTTTAGATGATTTTTGCAGGTGCTCGATGTTAAGGGTGAATTTATACGATTTATATTGATATATTTTATGATAATTTCCCTCATATTCTTATAATTTGCATAAGAAACGAGTGTTTAATGGAATTATTGAGTAAATGATATTCTAGACGAGTTATTCGCGAAATAGGTTAATTTTGGTGTTTTAATTGTGATTTTACGATAATTTGGGTGATATTACATTTTGCGATGTTTTGATGTGTTGTAGGTATGTGTTTGATGCTCAAATGTTGATCAAAAAGAGATAAGATTCGAATTTCATTGATGATAAAGGAGATAATGATGATTGGATTTGATGAAAAAAAGATAAAGATGAAGAAATCAAGATGAAGTCGATCCTGGACTGGCGTCCAGAATGGACGGGCGTTTGATCCAGTGGACGAGCGTCCATGCTGATATTGTTGATTCAGAGTTGTGAAGATTTCGATGAACGAGCGTCCAATTTTGTGAAGGACGGGCGTCTGATCCAGCTCGGCCCGACTCGATGATTTTTATGAAGACCAGACGGGCGTTCACCCTTTCTTGACGGGCGTCCAGCCGCCGCCATGCTGAAACCGACTTAGTTATCTATAAATACAGCTGCGTTTTTCCACATTGAAGAGACCAATTACACATTACTCGAAACCCTAATCCTAGGGGCGGCTCAGCTGCGTTTTTCCTTAGTTTTTACCCAGTTTTTATGCTTTCAATTCCTAGTTAGAATCTAGTTATTTTATGTACTTTCATCAAGTAATTCGAAGCTTCAAGGTGATGTTTAGAGGCTAGACCTCCTTTGAACAAGCGTTGTGAAGCCATCCATCAACATATTGATTTCGTTTCCGGATTATCTTGTGAGTTCTTACTTAAAGTTGTATCTTTATTATGTTTATGATGTTTTTATGCAATTATATCGATAAATCGTTGCATGTTTGATTGTTTGACTTTGATGAGAATCATGTTAAACCTTAGATCGTCGTAATAAAGATTAGACCTTTAATCTAATTAACGAGAGTTATTAGGTTAGATCTCTAGGTTAGAAATCAATAAATTTCACACCTTTGGTTAGAAAGCGTTAATCTTTAGAATCGAAAGATAAAAGATTGATAGGCGAACTTTTCTAAGAGATTAGGAGTTCCTACCTTTGTTAGGTGAATCACAACTTGGTTAAAAATCACGAGATAATCTAGATAGAAATTGATTGTTGTAGGATCGGTGGATCAATTGCTTGTTCGTTGTTTAAAATTATTGATTAATCACTTATGCTAGAATTGCTTAGTAAAGTTACGCTTTTTATTGCATACTAGGGTTAGAATAGATTTAGTTTAAATTGTTCGCAACCCATATTTTCCCTGGCTTTAGATCTTATCTTCTGTCCAGTTTTAATTATTGTTATCTTTCGTTTTAGTTATTCCCTGTTTAGTTTATTTGTTGTTTAGTTTTAGTAATCGTGACATAGGTTAGTTAGAACAAAAACTAGGACCACCAATCGTTAGTTCCCCGTAAGATCGACCCGGTATTAGTCACTGTACTACGATCCCTGCACTTGGGGAATACCGGATTATAAATTTATTACTTGTTAATAAAATCCGTGAACAAGTTTTTGGCGCCGTTGCCGGGGAACCAAACGGTTGCCTAGTGTTTGTTTTTTTTTTTTTGTGTTTAATTGTTTTTGTTCTTGTTTTAGGTAGATTTTAATTAGGTAATTAGGGCTTTAGTTAGGGTTCAAGGTCTTCTCTCTATAGTTCCCTTGTGATTAGTGCTGTCTTTCTATCTGTTTTCTGTCTTTCTGTTTTTCTTTTTTTCCCCATCTTTTCCTGCTGTTTTTCTCCGTTCCTGCTTCGTTTTCTGCTTCCAAACGGGCGTCTAGACCAGTGGACGCCCGTCTGTTCTGAATTTCTCAACTCTAAATCATTTTTAACTTGTCAGACGACCGTCCATCCAATTTGGACGTCCGTCCAGTTCTTCAGCTGATCGGACGAGCGTTTGGACTTCCAGACGCCCGTCCAGCTCAATTTTCAGGCAGACGCCCGTCCAGTTTTCTGGACGTCCGTCTGTTTCCCTGTCTTAACTAATTCTATTTTCTTTTTCTTTACTTAGGCTTTAATTTTTAGTTTAGGTTTTTAATTCCTTCATTTTTAGATTTCAACCACCTGATTTTGGTTCGGTTTATGCAAACTCGAAGTCAGAAGGGACCATTACTGTATACCCCTGACTTAGAGCGGACCATAGTCCGGCCAAACAGGCGGAAGCTCCGTTCTGCGGCTCCTTCTGAAGAAGCCGATCAAAATTTAGAGGATCGTTTAGCCGAAGAATTCGAAAACTTCATAATCATGGCGGCTGAAGATAGACGTACGTTGGCAGACTATGCCGTGCCAGGCAAAGTCAAAGTCAACCCGGCTATTGTTATCCCAGCCATAACTGCACCGACCTTCGAGCTAAAGCCGGGACTCATTCAGATGATGCAGCATGCATCTATTTTCCACGGTTATCATCCGATAGAATCCCCACACTCACTTGCATACATTCTTGAGATATGCGGTACTACACGCATCCAAGGAGTAAGTGAGGATGCTATTAAACTGAAACTGTTCCCATTTTCTCTTAGGGGAGAAGCTAAAGAGTGGTATAATTCTCTCCCCGATGAATCTATCACCACCTGGGCTGAACTTGAAAGAGAATTTTTAAGTCAATATTTCACACCTTCAAAGACAGCCCAGTGTTTAAACGACATATTCACTTTCTATCAGAAAGAGAATGAATCCTTTTTCGAGTGTTGGAAAAGATTCAAGTCTCTGCTTAGAAAGTGTCCCCACCATGGCTTGCCACTGCAAAGGCAAGTCAACACTTTCTTTAGTGGATTGACCGAGCTTACAAAAAAGGCATGGTCAATAGTTCATCCGGTGGGCGTTTTTGAAGAAAACGCTGATGAGGGGTGGGCACCGCTCGAGGACATTGCCAAATATAACTATGCCCCTCTTATCAAGCAATTCAAGCACCTCCTCCTCCTAAGGTTGAGGAAGTAAACATGCAAAGTTTGATCGCCATGCCGCAGGCTGGATGGCAACTTCTCAAGTTTCAAATCAAATGAATCAATGAATCGCACTTTTCATTTCCATAAAATCCTCGTGGTTCTATATTGTGAGAGTCGTTGTCGACCGCCACATGATTGCCGATGTCAATTCAATCACCCTGCACCTTATCAAGTGAATGATGTTCATGATTATGGACAGTGTAATCAAGTCACATGTCAGAATTGTGACGAGGTGGGGCACACATCTAGATTCTGTCCTATGAACGGGCAGAATGCTGAAGTAAATGCATTCTATGGCCAGAACAATCAAAGGTTCAATCAGTTTTCTGGCCAGAATAATCTCCAAAACCAAGGGTTTAATCAATCTTCAAGTTTCAATCCAAATTCTAATTTCAATCAGAATCAAAACTTCAATAGAAACCCTGGTTTTCCTCAGAACCAGAATTCCAATTTTTCCAATTCTAATCAAAGGTTCAATCAGAATTGGCCCGCCAATTCAAATCCTGCTGTCCAAAGTCGGCCCAGCCAGCCCTACTCTCAAAATGTCCAAAACTCTCAAGGCCCCTCCCAATCTAACAGTCTTGAAGCTAAATTGGAGGAGCAAAATAAAAGTATCCAACTCCTGATGAGTACAAATAAGAACCTTTAGAGACAAATTGGGCAACTGGCTGAACAGTTAGCTTTTAGACCCCCAGGGCAACTGCCCAGTTTCACTGAGAAAAATCCAAAGGGCGGTCAAGTTTCTCAAACCGACTTGAACAATGACCAATGTACTGACCTCGTACCATCAATTCCATACGGTAGAGAGGAGACCAGTGCAATGAATCTAAGAAGCGGTACTCAAGTTAGTGGTCCTTCCCACCAGGGAAACCACTAGCCCCTCCTGCCATTGATAAGGCAGGAGGGGAAGCTGAGCACCTACACTCCCCTTGGCCGAAAGAGATACTCGGTGGTGATCCCCGAGAGGTGAAAAATGGGAAGTCCTCGGTGGTGATCCCCGAGGAATGAAGAATCAAGTGGAAGTCGAGGTCGATCCCGACTAATAAAAAGATTGAAAAAGCTGTTCGGTGGAAGGATCTCGGAAGACAAAGTCACAAGTGCATCTTCAAAGAAGGTCTTTTCTGAGAATGATCTGAAAAAGCTTCCATTTCCACCAAGAAAGAGCCACATCCCTTTGAGTGAAGATAAGAAGTATGAAAAGGTGCTGAATCTCTTGAAAAATACTCAGGTAAATCTTCCATTATCAGAGGTCTTGGTTGAAATGCCTAAGTATACAAAATTCATCAAGGATGTTGTTTCTTCAAAAAGGAAGTTGTCAGACATGGAGAGGCTGATTGGTGAGGATTGTTCAATGATCAATTATGAAAACCTACCAACCAAGAGAGGTGACCCTGGAAAGTTCGTGCTTACAGTGTTAATGGGAGGCCTGGTCTTCCCTAACTCTTTGTGTGACCTGGGTGCATTTATAAGCCTCATGCCATTGTCTGTGTGTAAACAGCTGGGTTTAATTGATCTTCTAGAACCCAATACCATGAATTTGCAATTCGCTGATAGATCTTCTAAGAAAGCAGCGGGAATCTTAAAAGACGTACTAGTTCAAATCGACAGATTTACCTTTCCCGTTGACTGGTACGTTTTAGACATTGAAAAAGATGAAAATGTCCCCCTGATTCTTGGAAGACCTTTTATGTCTACAGCTAGAGCCCTTATTGACTGCGATGGTGGGCGAGTGACGATACGAGTTGGTGATCAAGAGGTGAGCTATAATGTCTCCAGATCCACTCAAATACCCTCTGGTCCTCCAACCGTTTTTTCCATTGAGGATACGGCTGATGACTTCGATGATTTGATGGAAAAGCAAGTCATGGTTTGTGGCAACTAGTATGAGCGATCGTTGATAATTTGAATAATCATGGTGTGGTAAGTCTAGAGCGATTAGAAGTCGAATTTAAGGATGAGTTGTTGAAAGGAGAAGCTTTGGCGGTGGGACCGCTAAGTAAACTCAATGATGTTGAGTTGAAAGGTGGAGAGCTCAAATCAAGTTTAGAAGACCCCTGCAGATTTAGTGTTGAAGCCGCTGCCTAAACATCTTAAGTATGTGTTTTTAAGAGAAGGTGTCAAGCTTCCATTGATTATATCTCACAAATTGTCTCGCTTTAGAGAAATGAAATTAATCAACGTCTTGAGGAAAAATGAAAAAGCCTTTGGATGGCAAGTAGGAGATATCGAGGGAGGGATATCTCCCACGACATCTCAGTATGCATAAGATCAAGACTAATGAGGGTGCGAAATGTGTTAGACAGCCCCAGAGGAGGCTCAACCCTCATATGCAAGAGGTGGTTAAGAAAGAAATCATCAAACTTCTGGACATGGGAATCATTTATGCCATCGTTGATAGTGAATGGGTTTCCCCGACTCAAGTAGTTCCCAAGAAAGGTGGAATTACAATTGAGAAGAATGAGAAGAGAGAGGAAATAGCATTGAGACTTGTCACTGGTTACAGAGTCTGCATCGATTATCGAAAGCTCAATGAGGTAACCATGAAAGATCATTTTCCCCTTCCATTCATTGACCAAATGCTTGAGCGTCTGGCGGGACACGCATTCTACTGCTTCCTGGATGGGTATTCAGGATACTTTCAAATACCCATTGATCCAGCTGACCAAGAAAATACCACTTTCACCGCCTTTATAGTACATTCGCTACAGTGCGAATGCCATTTGGTCTCTGCAATGCCCTGAGCTACATTTCAAAGATGTATCTTTGGCTATCTTTGACGGGCTAGTAGAAAAGTGTATGGAAATCTTTATGGATGATTTTTCGGTCTTTGGTCGATCTTTCGACGATCGCCTTGACAATCTAGATCAAGTGTTATCCGGATGTGTGGAAAAGAACTTAGTGCTCAATTGGGAAAAGTGCCATTTCATGGTTGATGAGGAATAGTTCTTGGCCACAAAATCTCCGCCAAGGGTATAGAAGTTGTTGACAGGCAAAAGTAGAAGCTATCGAGAAGATGAGTTATCCTAAGAATGTGCGTGAAGTGAGAGGCTTTCTTGGACATGTCGGTTTCTACGTAAGATTCATTCAAGACTTCTCCAAGATAGCCAAGCCCCTGTATACTTTACTAATGGAAGACGTTGAGTTCAATTTTGATGAGAGTTGCAAGCAGGCGTTTGAGGAGCTTAATGACCGTTTAATCTCTCGCTCCAATTCTTATATCGCTTTGACCGAACCTACCTTTCGAGCTTATGTGCGACGCATCAAACTATGCGATTGGTGCTTTTTTTTAGGACAAAGAATCAAAGGAAATTCCACCAATCTATTACGCCATCCACACATTGAATCCTTCTCAAGTTAACTATACTACTACCGAAAAGGAATTATTGGCCGTAGTTTTTCCTATGGACAAGTTTCGTGAGTTACTTGTTAGGAGCTCAAGTGATTGTGTGGGTGATCACGCCGCTTTGCGATCTCGATGACTAAGAAAGAGGCCAAACCCGCCGCTCTTGCGTTGGATACCGACCCTACAAGAGTTTGACGTTCAAATTAAAGACAAAAAGCGCAAAGAAACGTTGTGGCGGATCATGTTTCGAGAATGTTAAGTGAGGAAAAGGATGACCCTGACGATATAGATCTTTACTTTCCTCTGGAAAATATCATGCTTATCGATGGCTGCGCTCCAGATGTTCCATGGTATTCTTCTATTGTCAATTACCTTCATTCCTGTTATCTCGATCCAGAATTGTCATATCAGGAGAAGAAAAAGTTCTTCTCTGATTTGAAATCTTTCGTTTGGGATGAACCTTATCTTTTTAAGATCTGTAAAGATGGTCTACTTAGAAGATGTGTTCCGAATCGAAAGCGTAGCGATATTATTGAGCAAATGCCACAGTGGACCCACTGGAGGTCACTTTGGTCCGTGGAAAACCGTTGCTAAGATCTTCCAATCCGGTTTCTATTGGCCCACATCTTTAAAGATACGAAGCTTTCAGAAAGCGTGTGATATATGCCAAAGAACCGGTACTCGACAAGGTGTTTTGACATGCCTTTGAAACCCATATTAGAATCACGAAGTCTTTGATGTTTGGGGCATCGATTTTATGGGACCATTCCCATCATCTTGTGGTAACAAATACATCTTAGTCTCAAGTGGATTACGTGTCAAAATGGGTAAAGGCTCAAGCCACTCCTCACAATGATCATAAGACGGTCATGAAATTCTTAAAAAACAACATCTTCGTGAGATTTGGATGTCCACGTGCCTTGATCGATGATGAAGGAACGCATTTACGCAACCGACCCCTAGAAAGTTCTTGAAAAGTATGGTGTTCGCTATAAGACAGGCACACCATATCACCCGATGACTAGCGGTCAGGTTGAAAGAAGCAACCAAAGCATTAAGAAAATCCTGGAAAAAACGGTCAACAGTCATAGAAAAAGCTGGAGTTTGAAATTGGATGATGTACTATGGGCATACAGAACCGCCTATAAGACTCCTATGGGTACATCTCCATATCAAATGGTTTATGGTAAGCCATGTCATCTGCCAGTCGAGTTAGAGAGTATAGAGCTTATTGGGCTACAAAGTTTCGAACTTTGATTCCCAATCTTGTGTAAGCATCGATCGCAATAGCTTGTAATGAGTTGGACGAATTCGCACTCCAGCCTTCGAAAGTGCCAGGATCAAAGAAAGATAAGATGAAACTCCTCCATGACGCCAAGATTAAGAAGAGAGAATTTCAAGTCGGGAACAAGTTCTTCAGTATAATTCCAGGCTACATCTTTTCCTGGAAAGTTAAGGACACGATGGTCCGGTCCTTTGAGATTCTCCAAATTATTCCCGGAGGTGTTTTAGAACTACGAGGTTATGGTGACCAACCGCTTTGAGTAAATGGTCAAAGGTGTAAGCACTACATTGGTGAACCCAAGGAAAAGCCTTTGATAGTTCGTTTCCTCGATATCCTCGGGTGTGGTACTAAAGAAGTCGAAGAATTTGACGAGTTTTCACCCGACTGCTTTCGAGAGGATGACGGTAGTGGTCGATCCGAAGAAGTTCTAGCAGTAGTTGGGATATGGAAGAGTATGAGAGGGCGTCACCAAACGTCATCGGAAGACTCGAAAGAAGAAGTCAACCATGAGGAAGTTTAAACGTGTTTGGAAGCTATCAAAGATTTCACCCCACGTGTTAAGTCTTTGTTTTCTGCAAATTGAACCATCACCCAAGTCTAAACGAGGTAGTGGTGGCGCGAAAAGTCAAATGGCCTCGATCCAGTGAGCTTAAAACAAAGGTCGAGCTAACGACATTAACCAATAAGCGCCACTAGGGGCAACCTGAGATATCGTTATATTAGTTGTTTTTGTTTTATGCTTTTGTAGTTTTAGTATTTAAGTTTAGTTTACTAAGTTTTGCTTTTGTTTATATCTGTCAGTTAGTTGTGCTTTCTAGATATGGATTTTGGAGTTCTACCAGAGGAGTTACCTTTCCTTAGGAGGATCCCACTTATCACTGTAGATGACGGACCGGGAGGGACTATAGTTTTGCACGTAGACTTTGATATTAGTACCCGCATCAGGACTGCACCTTTGTTCTTATTGTTCCCCTATGTTCGGGATTTGGAGACTTTACTACTGAGGAGTTGCAGGCAGCTCTAGGACGTCCGTACACAATCCTGAATGATCCGATGCTGACAGATTTAGTGCTAGTGCTGCAAGCTGAACATTTTCGGGGTGTTGATGTAGCTGGTGAGGACTGGGGTTTGCAGGATGAGTATGACTTCCCTCCGGCGATTGACATGCTCCGCCGTCTTATCCGGGTGATAGATTGGTCGGCAATTTACGATGACTAGCGTTCTTAGGTTGTTCCGTCGAGCAAACGACGTAAAACAAAAGCGCTCGGTGGGAGGCAACCCACTATTTTCTATTGTTTTTACTTATTTTGTCGTTTTTCATTTGTATTTTTAAGGTTTTATTTAAGTTTAATGAGAAAATGCAAATTTGAATTTAAATTGTATGAGATTTGATAATTTTTGCATTTTTTCTGCTTGGACGCCCGTCCAGATACACTGGACGCCCGTCTGCCTATGGCCAATTCTTGAACGAGCGTCCACTATGCCTGGACGCCCGTCTGCTTTATTCCCTCCAATCCTGTATCTGATTTGAAACTTGGACGAGCGTCTACCTGAACTGGACGCCCGTCCAGTTCGTGCTAAACCCATTGAATGCTCGTCCGGTTACCTGGACGCCCGTCCAACCCCTGCCTATATATACCCCCTCAACCCATGAACATTCACTTTTTTTCAGAATTTCAAATCGCAAAAACCGACTCTTCGACCTCCTTTGCCCTAAAATCTTCGTTTCTATACCAAATTGGGCGATTCAAAGTCCCACCAGAAGCTCTCAATCCTTTCTTTTCGATTTTCCACTCCAAATCCTCCAACAAACGCCCATTAATTCGATTCAGTGGTATACTTGGTCCGACTTTTTTAAGGAAAAATCCGATTTTTGGGTTCAATTTGGCTTTGTTTGGACGTCTCATCCATTTTATCATCTTCCCATCATCTTATTTGGTAAGTTTTTATCCACTTTTCTTAGGTTATTTCACGTTTTTTTTTTTGAGTTCGATTTTCGAGTCGACTCTTTTCTATATATTCTCCCTTCTTTTTTTTTAATTTTTTTTCCTTGTTTTGTGTTCTTTTCTTGTTGTGCTGGTGATTTGGGATGTTGATGGATGATGTTGGATGGGCTGCATTGTGGTTTGTTGTGGTTTGGTGTTGGATTGTTTGGGAAATCCCGTTTGGACGATAAACGGGTGGTTTTGTTTGATTTTGGGATTGGGTTTGTTGTGTGTGTAGCTTTAGTTCACCATGGTTCGGCGTGCATAGCTAAGAGGCATGGCGAACCGTTAGACAGTTCATGAGACCTCCTATCCCTATTCCTTTGGCTCGTAGGTTTATAAATCCAAAGGCTTTCGAGGTGTATAACAAGCACTACGTCTCGAGGACAATGTTGATCGAGCGAGCTGTCCTTGAGCCTCAGGTTGATCCGTTATTTGTGAAGTTATTGAGGGATAGGAAGTGGGGGGCTTTGTTGGTAACTCCGAGGACCCCGGTTAATGCTACTTTAGTCCGTGAATTTTATGCCAATTGCTCAGAAACGGACTTGGCAGACGGAGTTGTGATGGTTCGGGGAGTAAGGTGCCATTTACGCCCAAGGTTATTAACGAGAAGTATGCCTTGGCACCTTTTGAGGGGTTGGACTATAAGGAGGCAATTAAGGCCAGGCAGGATGCGGGAGAAGATCCGTTGGAGGAATTGAGGTTGTTGGTGTGCCCGGAGGTGCCATGGACACTAAGACCGGGCGGTGATAGGAAAGAGTTGGTGACTACGAGTTGGACAGAAGATTGGAAGGTCCAATGTCGGTTTATCCAGAACAGGTTCTTACCTAAGAACAACCTGACTCATTTTCACATTGGAGACCTTGGGATGCTATACGCTCTGAATTTCAAGCTGAATGTCGATGTAGGACAAGCCATCTTTGATGAGATAGCTACGAATCAGAAGGTATATACACGGTGTTTGATTTGTCTGCATTTGATCCACAGTCTCTGTCAGGACGCTAGGGTTCCCGAGTACAGGACGATCACAAACCGAAGAATTTGAGGTTCTTGCAGTGGGAAAAAGTGAAGTCTTCTGGTCAGATTCAGACTGAGGCTGGGGCAGCCCGTGAGCCCGGTTCATCTTCAGCACAGCCTCGAGCATCCTCCCTTCCTACTTTATCCCCACCGATGGGATGAGGTTGAGTATGGCCAACGATTACTGGAATGGATGGAGGATATTCGGACGTCGCAAAACAACATCTTGACTATTTTACGGTGCTTCAGTGAGGACCGGAAGCCGAGGGACGACAGAATCTTCGATCCAAGCATCATCGATTATGTCTATTCTGACGAGATTGAGCAGGCCATTGCGGATGTTCTGCACGAGTCTGAGTCTTCTTCGGATGAGGAGCAGCTTGACGTTCCTGCGGGTGGAGCACCTCCGGCTGATGATTCTACGGCACCGGGGCAGCCCTGATTTTATTTGTCCATTTTAGATTTTGCTCTGTCCTAGATACGATGGTTGTGTATTATTGATACTTTTCCTTACCTGATTCGTTGTCCTTTTGATATTGCTACAGTTTATTTTTCCGACTGAATCATGTAAGCCATAAGGCGTCCGTACTTTCATTTCTGCTCTGTTTCCACTTTTGGATGTATTGAATGTTTCCTCTTTTGATTTTTCTTCGTTTTTGATATATCCTTTCACTTTGGTATAATTCCCCGTTTTCCCCGAGATTTTTCCGTGTTTGTCGAGTAGTGCAAGTATATTTTTAGCGGTTTTGTCGAGCCACATCATATGGTTACGAGTTCGAATTGTCACTACGTAGGCTCCGGCCTGACCAACGATTCGAGTATCGATTGAAATCAGCTAAGTCATTTACCTTTTCTTTAATTCTGCACAACATGAGGACATGTTGATCTTTAAGTGTGGGGGAGGGGAATGATTTGATATGTACCTATACATTTACTTAATTCATTACGAGTCTATGCAAAATGAGCTAGAATTTTCGAAATTTTTCGACATTTTTGTTTTTGTTTTGTCCCGAGTAGGCAATTAAATTCAATATTCGTTACTTTTATAGTCATCCAAGCTGTATATCATATGTTTGATAAATTAGTTGTTTCACCTGAGATCTATTTTTCACGAGCCATAGTGAATGTTGAGCTAATTTATAAAGTTATACCCCTTTTGACGAGTGATTTCTGATTTTCTTATAAGTCATGTGCTTAGTGCTACGTATATATCTTGAGATTTATGATAGTTTGTATTCAGATCCGAAGTATGTTATACTGTGAATATCTAAGGTTTGAATGTGATAAGTAACACGTAACTTAATGTCAAATGAAAAAGTTGAATTTTAAGAAGAATTATTGGGTGTGTCGGAAGCTAGTCAATGATTTGAGTGCGATAGGGTATACCACGTATGTCCTATACCACTATGATGACTAAAAGCTCACGACAGTCAGAAAAAGCTGCCTTATGATTGGATTAAGGTAGGGTATATCTCGAATATCCTATTCTGCTATGACAGGGCAATAGCTCATTCTGATGTGCGTTTAAAAAGTGAAATAATTAGATCAACTTATAAAAGAAGTGGTATGAAACGAATGAAAGACTAAGTTATCGTCTATCTTATCCCCAGTAGAAACTGACGGATATGCTGTAGGGATTATCCTCTGAGTATCTCAGAAAGGCCCTAGATATATTCGATCATCCTTTTCGGGATATTCTACGTTTGTAGGGTACATCTTATGAGTGTCATTTGTTGCTAGTCTACGAGGGGGTATTAGCTAGTTTTGCTTTGAGTTTCTCAAGCTTGGATTTAGTGGAAGTTTTCTATGGCTTTGCACACACACAGTGGTGAACTTCTGATTTATTGGATCTATGTTATATTGTCTGGGATGTCTGTTTTCATTTCGAGCCTTAATTTTCGTTTTGTTTTGCTCGGGACGAGCAAAAGCTAAGTGTGGGGGAGTTGTTAAGGGTGAATTTATATGATTTATATTGATATATTTTATGATAATTTCCCTCATATTCGTATAATTTGCATAAGAAACGAGTGTTTAATGGAATTATTGAGTAAATGATATTCTAGACGAGTTATTCGCGAAATAGGTTAATTTTGGTGTTTTAATTGTGATTTTACGATAATTTGGGTGATATTACATTTTGTGATGTTTTGATGTGTTGTAGGTACGTGTTTGATGCTCAAATGTTGATCAAAAAGAGATAAGAGTCGAATTTCATTGATGATAAAGGAGATAATGATGATTGGATTTGATGAAAAAAAGATAAAGATGAAGAAATCAAGATGAAGTCGATCCTGGACTGGCGTCCAGAATGGACGGGCGTTTGATCCAGTGGACGAGCGTCCATGCTGATATTGTTGATTCAGAGTTGTGAAGATTTCGATGAACGAGCGTCCAATTTTGTGAAGGACGGGCGTCTGATCCAGCTCGGCCCGACTCGAAGATTTTTATGAAGACCAGACGGGCGTTCACCCTTTCCAGACGGGCGTCCAGCCGCCGCCATGCTGAAACTGACTTAGTTATCTATAAATACAGCTGCGTTTTTCCACATTGAAGAGACCAATTACACATTACTCGAAACCTTAATCCTAGGGGTGGCTCAGCTGCGTTTTTCCTTAGTTTTACCCGGCTTTTATGCTTTCAATTCCTAGTTAGAATCTAGTTATTTTATGTACTTTCATCAAGTAATTCGAAGCTTCAAGGTGATGTTTAGAGGCTAGACCTCCCTTGAACAAGCGTTGTGAAGCCATCCATCAACATATTGATTTCGTTTCCGGATTATCTTGTGAGTTCTTACTTAAAGTTGTATCTTTATTATGTTTATGATGTTTTTATGCAATTATATCGATAGATCGTTGCATGTTTGATTGTTTGACTTTGATGAGAATCATGTTAAACCTTAGATCGTCGTAATAAAGATTAGACCTTTAATCTAATTAACGAGTTATTAGGTTAGATCTCTGTGTTAGAAATCAATAAATTTCACACCTTTGGTTAGAAAGCGTTAATCTTTAGAATCGAAAGATAAAAGATTGATAAAGCGAACTTTTCTAAGAGATTAGGAGTTCCTACCTTTGTTAGGTGAATCACAACTTGGTTAAAAATCACGAGATAATCTAGATAGAAATTGATTGTTGTAGGATCGGTGGATCAATTGCTTGTTCGTTGTTTAAAATTATTGATTAATCACTTATGCTAGAATTGCTTAGTAAAGTTACAGTTTTTATTGCATACTAGGGTTAGAATAGATTTAGTTTAAATTGTTCGCAACCCATATTTTCCTTGGCTTTAGATCTTATCTTCTGTCCAGTTTTAATTATTGTTATCTTTCGTTTTAGTTATTCCCTGTTTAGTTTATTTGCTGTTTAGTTTTAGTAATCGTGACATAGGTTAGTTAGAACAAAAACTAGGACCACCAATCGTTAGTTCCCCGTAAGATCGACCCGGTATTAGTCACTGTACTACGATCCCTGCACTTGAGAAATACCGGATTATAAATTTATTGCTTGTTAATAAAATCCGTGAACACTCGAGACAAAAGATAAGTGTGGAGAAATCCAAGTTTTATACGTTGGGTAACGTGGGCAATGCCATCATTACTAATATTGCTCAAAGTCTGTAGTTGGCACATACAGATGATTTGGGCAAATACCTTGAATACCCCTAATCCAAGGAAGAAATCGAATTTCCCATTACACCTACGATGAAACGAAAATTGACATCTTGGAAGGCAAAAACTCTAACAAAGGCAGGGAAAATCATCATTATCTAGAGGTCTCTTGCTACGCGGGCCTACTATACGATGCAAATTGCCATGTTGCCGATGACTACCTTGCAGTATATGGAAGAGACGTGCAGAATTTTTTTCTGGAGAGACAACGTAGATTGCCGAAAGTTGCACACCATTGCCTGGCACAAAATATGCAAGCTGAAAGCAGAAGGGGGGTTGGGCTTCAAGCAGTTACGTCAAATGAACATTGCTTTACCCGGGAAATTGGTGTCCGACTTTATCATGCAAAAAGACACGCTTTGGGTGAGAGCTCTTGCCCAAAATTACAAGGAACTTACGTTGATGGCTAAAGTTAGCAACTCACCAGCTTGGCGGGTAATCTGCCAAGCTTTTGCACAGATTTGGAGGAGGTGTTTTGTAGGAGATGATCACAAATATATTTGGAAATAAAGCCTGGAAGGAAAATATACTCATGCATATTCAATCGCTGAATTCAGAAGAAAACCAAGTGAAATGGGAGCACATATGGCGTCTAAAGGGTCCAACACGAGGTAACTTATTACTTTGGACTATTGCACATTGTGCCTTTCTTGTTGATGAGATGCTTTATACTAGAAATATTATTGCGGATCCTCTATGCAAATTGTGCAATGTGCGAAATGAATCAATTCTTCACGCACTCCATGACTGGGACTGGATCAGAGACATTTGGAATATCGGTGTACCCAAAGATTGTAAACACGCATTTTTTGGAGCTAATACACACCGGGATTGGATGAATTTTAACCTTAATTTGCAACCCCCTTCGCTTCTTGCTACGAACAATTGGAGGTATCGATGGAGGGAAATATTTTATAGCATATGGACGTGGAGAACAAGATTACACATGCAATTATGGATGAGAGGCCACCGGCGTTTGTCTTCCCGTCGAATGCTACAGAAAGAGCAAGAATTTAAGGCTTGCTTGGCAAATAAAGTAGATAATTTTTGTGCAATATTCAGTTTCATTTTTGCTTCAAATTTGAACACTCTGTGTAATTTTCTCCTCGGACATCTCGAAAGAAAGTAATAAACGAACACTTCCATCAACAACAAAAAAAAAAACAGTTTCGTTAGCATAACTGCATAGAAACAAAAGTTGATTTGCTAAAGAAAAATAAAACCAAAAACAAAATTAATCAATCATTTTTTAAAGTTTTAAAGTAGACAGTGATGAACGCAAGAACTTGGGTGAAGGGTCGATAATATTATAATTTTTTTCGTAAGTAGGAAAATGTGTACTAATGTTTTGTTTTGGGGTTTATTATTTTCATCCAAGTGATTCTACCAGTGCATCATGTCCAAAATACAGAATCAACCACCATAAATTCGATTCTTGATCGAGTCAAATCGATTCTCACAATCGACTTCCAAAAGTCGATTTTTGAGTCAAGAATAGACTTTCCCAAAGTCAATGCTTACACTCGACTTTTTGAAGATCGTTTTGGTGTGGTTCAAATGTAGTGTAGTGTATCAGTTGAATCGCGGTGGTGCAAATAAACACTCATTTTTCTGCCTCATTGGATTTGAGGGGAAACACTACTATATAATGAAAATAAATATTATATACAGTTTACGATATATATTGAAGAAAAAACACTATTATACATTGGATATCCGAACACATTAACCTATCTACTCATATAAATAAATATTTGACACATTAAAAACAATGTTTGAGAAAATAAAACATTTCACATACTGGTATTTTTATTTTTTATATAAGTAAAATCTTATTAATATTTGTTTATATGTTTCATTTTCGTAACGAGTATGTATTTTTATTTACATTATAAATACTTTATGACAATTTATCCGATTATTATAGACGATAGGGGCGAATATAAATTTTAAAGAGAGTAAAAAAAAATACATAACTTATATAATAATGACTTTTTCCGGATCCAAGGAAGGGGGCGACTGCTCAACTTAAGGGAATCAAAAATTTCATGACTATTTATAAAATGAATATTTTTTACACTACAAAAAATCTTAATAAATAGGTACAACAAAAAATGTAGTAACGCTGGTAAAGAAATTGTAGTTACATTCAAAAAAGAAATAGTAACGTATAAAAAGAAGTATTAACATGCAATGAAATAAATGAAATTGCATAAAAAAATATAGTAGCACTTGAAATATAAGTAGTAACAACAATAAGATTTATTTATAGCAAAAACAATATAGTAACAGTAAAAAAAAAATAGTAACAAACCAATAAAATAGATGTAATTACGATAAAAAAATAGATGTATAAATAAGAGTTGTAGTTAAAAAAACATAGTACATAAAAGATAAATAAATCCAATATATGAAAATGTAAATGTAGTTACATCCAAAAAAAAGTAGTAGATGTATTCATCAAAGAAAATGTAAATGTAATAAAAAAACAAATAATAACACTTATATGTGGATCGAATAATATAAGTAAAGTATTTTTTGTGTCAAAAATTTAATTGAAGTGAGTTTTTATCCATTAAATTCAAATTTGTGTAATGATAATGAATGCATAAAATAATGAAAAATTGTTTGCCAAATACAATAAATACATTTTTTTTTTACAAGAATCAATTCAAAAAAGTGTAGAGATAATGCTTTCCTAAAATCGTGGAAAATAGATTGACAGTTACAATAAATGACAAAAATTCATAATTAAATATATTTTTTTTGTTTTTCATTAATTAAATATTTATGGATAGTAACCTTGAATCTGTATTTAATCAGCGCATTAAATAATTTATTTTTGTATAAAAGAATTAAATGGTGAAATAATCAGAATCGTAATCGACTGGGTATGAAATCAGCGTCATATCGGCTTGGCTTGCTTTTAAAAATTTCTAAAAAGGGTATTTTTGGAATTATACTAAATTAATCGTAATCACGATTTATTTATTAATCATGTCCTTCTTGGCAAAACCTATTAATATTTACTAACATATCCGCTAATTTTTTTTAAATATTGAATCTTGACATGTAATCATAGTTGAATTCTTAAAATTCATATTTATAAACTTATAATATGATGTGCCGTTCTTAATCTTTGATCCGTATCCAAAATTACAGCAGTCCCATTCAATATTTTATCTTTCCGTTTAATTTTATGTTATTGTCTTTAAATGCTATCCTTCGGAGGTATGTTTTAATAGCAAACTACGTGGATCATTCTACAAGTCAATCATATGGATTGATAAAAATAATTCTCATCACAATCCTTTTTCAATAATTGAAACCAATAATATCAAGTTATCAAACCATCGATCTGAATAACAATTAAAGACGATTCTATACTCCTAAACTTTGATTTTTAGCTCAAATTTAATTAATTCCGAAAATAACCTTAGTTTTTGACATGGATGATTAGAGTTACAGTAACTAATTATAGCCAATTAAGTATGTCATCCAATATATATATACTTTGGTCAATGACTATTAAGTTACTTACATGTTGCCATGTTGTTTTCATATCATATAGGTCAATGACTATTATTTAAGTTATTTATATGTTCCCAAATTCATTTGATTCCAAGTTGATCAATAATGTCAAATTGAATACATGAATCCAAGTGTTTTCCTGTAAAATATATCATTATTCCATAAAATAGTGATGATTTATCAATAGTAAACTCTCCATACTTTTCAATCATAAAAAAATGATGATAAACTAATTATTGACTATATATGAAGGAACACACTCTCTTTCCTAAACCAAAAGCTCTGGAAAAAACAAAAATGGAGGCTACACGAGCTCTTCATATGAAAGGAGGCACTGGTGAAGAAAGCTACGCGAAAAATTCGTCACTTCAGGTACTCTTAAATCTTGTTCTTTGATATTTTGTATTTGGAAATTTGCAAAAAATTCTTTTGCTATATTTATAGCAACAGGATAATTAGTGGCGCGTGAAAACATCCCTACCAGACCCAAATTCAAGAATTGATCGTTTGTTTGAATGGTTATGACAGCGGAAGGCGATAACAAATGCTATACCAATAATGGAAGAAGCCATTAAAGATGTATATTGTAGATTACTGCCAAAAACCTTATGTATTTCAGACATGGGTTGTTCAAGTGGACCCAATACATTATACGCGATTTCTCAGCTCATAAAGGCCGTGGATACTATACGCCAAAGTTTAGGCCACGAATCTCCGGAGTTTCTAATACACTTAAACGATCTCCCAAGCAATGATTTTAACACGGTTTTTAGATCCTTACAAAAGTTTCAGGAAGACTTGAATGAACGTATGGGTTCTGGGTTCGGGCCTTGTTTCTTGACCGGAGTTCCGGGATCATTCTATGGGAGGCTTTTTCCTTCTCAAAGTTTGCACTTTGTTCACTCAGCTAACTCATTACACTGGTTATCTCAGGTATGCATAATAATATATTGCACTTTCTTTAAATCGCGTATATGTGTATCCGTATCCACGTATCCGTACTCCTGCATCCTAGGTAATACGTTCCCCCTTACTATATGTATGGAGTAAAGATTAGTACGTTCTACTTTCAACATATATATCTCACATATATATATATATATATATATGCAGACTCCAGAAGAAGCACAAGATAACAATGGTAGCATATACATATCAATTGGAAACGACCCTTCAAACATAGCAAATGCATACATGAAGCAATTCAACAAAAATTTCTTAATATTTTTGAAATGTCGTGCTGAGGAATTGGTAGTTGGTGGATGCATGGTTCTAACAATTTCTGGGAGGAAATTAGAAGATCCTGGTACCACCGACAAGAACCGGACCTCAATCGGGTTTTTTTATAAGACCCTCAAAGATATGGTTAATGAGGTACTAAATTTTCTTTTAGGGATTTTTATTCGGAACAGGATGGGAATCGAATCTTGGTTATCGCCACGAAGTGCAATGGCCATCCGTTACACGCACCTTGATTTCGAAAATCACACACGTAAATAAAGAAAGTAAAGTCTTTTCACGCCTAAAAAAAATCTTAACACAACAAACATTTATATCTGATTTTACCATTTAATGTTTTCACTAATAGATTGAGACTCAATTTTAGACAAGATGTTGATTTGTTTACGGACCAAATTTCAGTCAGGAAGTATCAACCGTGCTTTCTGACCGATATTGGGTCTAGACAAAACCAACATCATGACTCAAATTCGGTCAGAATAAAACATATTTTCTGACTCAAATTCTCGGTTTGGCTGGATGTTGTTTAGATTACGGACCGAATTTCAGGCAGGAAGTATCAATCGTGCTTTCTGACCAATAAGAGGTCTATAACAAACTATCATCGATCCAGACTCAAATTCGGTCAGAATAAAAATTATTCCGTGACTCAAATTCGGTCAGTTATGGTTCGCCTCATGTTGAATTTGTATGTAGGGGTATATCGAGAGAGAGAAATTGGATTCGTTCAACATGCCTCTGTACCAACCTTCAGTGCCGGAATTACAAGCCTTGGTTGAAGAAGAAGGATCCTTCTCGATTATCCATCTACAAATAAACGATCTCCATAAACATAAGGATCATCAGGATAAATCTACTATCCCTGCAGTCGATCTTTCAAACAAAGGTGGTGGGGGATTGGATGTTGTTAAGACTTTCCGTGCAGCAATCGAACCGTTACTTGCTAGCCATTTTGGTGAAGATAAAATGGATGAGTTTTTCAGCAGACTTGGAGAGGATTTCACTAATAACTTGTCCAAGAAGTTAACTAAGCTCATTAATGTTACTCTTCTCTTGACAAAGAAGAGTCATTAATTCATTTTGCTATATATATATATATATATATATATATATATATGATTCTACAAAACTTGATTGGGTTGTCGTCTTCTGTGTTTTGTGCTTCTTTTTTTCTTTCTTCCTTCCTTCCTTCGTCTGGTTGTAACGAATTGTTGATCGGTCATTATTATTATTATTATTATTATTATTATTATTATTATTATTTACCATTTACTTTGAAAAAATAAATAAATGCTTAGTGGTAACGTCATTCGATCTTTAAAATCAAGTGCATTAATTCATCATCTTCTTTCTTCCCCAACCTCCATTTCTCTGGTGAACAAAGTAGGAAATCTTCAGCCTAAGGGTCTAAATATCAATCTAAAATCTGTGACATTTTAATAACCCCAACCTTTGTTTTAACCATAAATGTACCAAAAAATTGCACAAGCATATTACAAAGACAATTAACAAGTTAGTAGAGTGCAGTGCGGTGAGTAGGTGATCCGGTACCAATATGTTCGTTCACTGCAATACATACAAAGATTAACTCCTCGATCGTGTAAGTCTACTAGATACTTTAAGCTGAGTCTAGGTACTCCCCCCCTGCATATAGTAAACTGCCACTAAACATCTTCCTGCAGGCTCACATGACCCTCAAATTAATAAGATCCACCCACTTGACCCTGCAAATTAATAGGGATCCATAAATTGCAAAAACACCATATCATACGAAAACCTTATTATGTCCAGTGTCACAACACCCTTATCTATCATACATCAGCCCGTACCAAGACCATGTCACCCTCTAAGCCGTCAGTACCCCTATTTTGAAGGAAACTTTAAAATAAATAAATAAAAAGGGCGGGAGATATGTATATATATATATATGTTCATATTCTAAAGTGACCAAGTACAGACCTTGAGCTGCTCAGCTTTCATCTCAGCAATCCTGCATATGGTAACGTTGATCACAATGTGACATATACACAGATGGAATTCAAGCAATTGAGTACACTGATATTTGATATGCAACGTGTAAATGTGTATCAGTACTCATTTGCTCAACCCACCACACAAAAAAAGCACTACAGTTGTTCAGCTAACACAAAATTAATTTGAATGGGAAGATGCAATCAGATTCTTAAGTATCTTGGAACAAACCGTGCACGCTCTCTTGCTACGTACTCCTCGTATTGCCTGCACAAGGGAGATTAAAAGCAGTTTAACATTTATCAAAATATGAAACATAAAAAGTTGAGTAACTGAATTCGTATGTACTTCTCGTAATCTGCATAAATAGTTTTTAGCTCCAGCATCTTTTCTGCGCAAGGGAATGTTAATCACAATGTGACACATGCTAAGGTGGAATATAAACATTTGAATATAAAAAAATTTGATGGCAAGATCCATCCAGATGCTACAATAACTTGGAACAAACCTTTTAGCTCATTATCTTTTGCTATGACCTTATCGAGATTCCTGCATGAAAGAACGCAGATAAAACATATGAACTTGAGTTACTGAATTTGGTGTGTATAAAGTTGAAGTATTGCTTGACAAGCCCCAATTCCTTAAACACAAGTTAAGATAAACAGATGCTAAACATATAAAAGTAAAATAAAACCAAGATCCAAGAGATCGTATAACGTGAAATTACAAGGCACCTAATATTACGCCCAAGTAAGAAGGTTGTTATTCTAGACCACGTCCAACACCGCAGGGGCCAATCTGAGTTCCTCCCTTCATCCCATATTAAGTGTCCATTTTGACTTTTCACATGGTTTAAGAAAAGGGTAGTTAATGCTTTGAATCTCATTTATTATTGACGCAGGATTTTACACTTATACCCTTTAAGTGTTTGTTAGAGCATTTAATGTTCCACACATTTTATTGTAAATAATGTAAGTTTGCTATGTCAATTAATGAACAAAGTGGACAATCGTTTGGGACATCCCAAAAAAGAAAGAGAGACACTTAAAAAGGAATGGAGGGAGAATTTGTTTGAAGGAGCTTCTTCGGGTTGCCGTTTTCCTTTTCTTTTCTTTTCTTTTCTTTTCTTTTCTTTTCTTTTTTGGCGATCTTTTACTCCAAAAAAATTCAGCTATTCATGGCCAGAAAAATGTTGAAACTCATTGAAGCAAGAAAACAATATTGAGGCCACAAAGGATGGAGAGCTGAGGCCACTAGTGAAGCATAGATTATCTAAGACTTCTAACAGAATCTTCCTGTTGTTTCCCTCAGGGATTCAAAGATTGAAGAGTTTAAATAAAGTTTATGCAATTGGAGTTCACAAGATGTTTAAATGCAGAATATATATATATATCAACGCCAATGGAAATATTTTCACAGTGAAACCTAGGATTTGTTAGAAGGTAAACTTGGTTGATATTACCCAATATCTCTTAAGCACTCGGTCACCCCCTTAATAGCACACTTCTGTTACTTCATAAAGTTTAATGCTCTGCTCAGATGATAGATTTTAGGCAAATTACATGCTGCAACATTTATAGTTATTCATTTCAAAAATGATCTATGTCAAGATCATAGTTTTCTGACATTATCAGCAAAAAGTGAAAATCAATATGCTATGTACAAAATCAGCAAATCCAAGATTACATACCCTTAATGCACCAGCTGCTTAAAAACTACCACAAGAAAAATGGTGGGCCAAGGTGAGCTACCAGACTAAACTTGGAAAAAGCTCATCACATGCCAAACTGTGGTCTTAAGAAGGTGCTGCCAGCTATGTGGTTTCTTGTTGAATTTAGACAACGGCCAATGGGTGTTCAAATATGTTGAGTCCGTGGGACTCAAAGTCCCATGTAGACTTTATTATTTTTACTTGGTCTTCAACTTAGGCTATAAATAAGGTCAATGTAATAAACGTACTTTTTAAGATAAACTACTATAGCATTAGCCTACTATCTGGTCTTTTTAGAATTAAGACAAGGGGTGTGTGTACAAATACTTTCCCAAAAGAGAGAAATGCCTAAGCTAGCATGAAGACTGAATAGTGTGCTGTGTGCAATTATCACACCTCATGGCCATCATAACTCAACCTTTACCGTGTGAGGTTATAGGGCTGATATTATTTAAATTTAATTCATTATTATAGGGGTAAAAAGCCGCACAACCATATGTACCAGGGCACTCTACACTGAACAATTCATTAAATAATGCTTTTTGCCGCTATATAGTTAATGATTCAACAAAAGAGATATAACCACAACATTTCTTTACCAGAATATAGTACACAATGTACCAAATTACCAATCTCCCAAATTACTCATGTATGAGTAAAAAAAACTCATAATCTTAGTACACAGAGACAATTGATGATAGACCCAAATTGTTAATATGATAGTAAATACTGAGAAAATGCATAACCAGTGAAATTTTGTAACCTTAGTACCTTTGTATAAGAGAGATATAAGATTGTGTGAGTTACAGAGGCTTTAACTTAATAAGCCATGCAAAGCAACTTCAAGAACGAGTAACTGATAAAAGTCACGGGAAAAATACAACGTTTTTTAACAAACAACTTGAATTTATGCCACGAGGAACGGTTGACCATGGAAATTATACACCTCTTAAGAAGTCTAATAGAAAGATATTGAGACAAGAAACAAGATTTACATATGGTGTTTAATGACCTTGAGTAGACGTGATATTGTGTCTAGAAAAAACTTGTGAAGGGTTCTAAGGTGTCATATGGAGAATGATGGCGGATGGTCAAGTCCACGACTTGAATCACGTCTATTGCTACGCAAACTAAGGATGATGTTCACTTCTTACAATACCTGTCTACGTAAAATGACATGGTAGATAACAGGTTTACCCTGAAAGCTTGAGAAACAACATATAATACTCGCATCTTTTGGAACTTAAGCAAGCATTAGATGGCTATGAGAGGAGGGTGTTCTGATGAAGGGGAATTCAACAAACTTGAGTTGAGGCTGTATGTGCAAAATCTGAAAGAGTGGAATACGTACTGGATCTGGTCTCGGATGCCAACTCACCAAAAGATTTTTGTTTAGTTGCAAATGTTTGACCGCTGCATCCAGGAAAGGGCCATGTGTCTGGTCCATTGTAAGCTAACAAATGAACTAGACAACTGAGAAGCTATTAAACGGGTGTTTTAAGGCAAATCTAACCCACTTCTGGCCCTTCGACTATTGAACACTCTAGGAGCAGCTCACTAATCAGCATCCATATAGTGTTTCACTCTCAGGCCTTGTTTTTCACATGAAATTTATTACGAATATGGACTTGAAATGTTTTGAAGGATGACACGGATTTACAAACATTATTAATCTAAATTTATAGAGGTTGCCTTATGTCTTGTTAATTTTTTTACTTGGGCTGGTTGAGCCCCAACTGTTTAAACAGGACACGCCACAAACCTGAACATACTAATTGTCAGACTGGTTTGAGTTAAAAAACACAAGTTTCAAAAGCAATATTGCTGCTAGTGGTGTATTGGCATAATAAAAAACGACATTCGTGAATAGGGTGCATATCTACAGATAATCCAATTTCCAATATCTTGAACAGATGCATCTCATCTACGCTAAAATAAACAAATGATATATATATATATATGTGTGTGTGTGTGTGCACTAAATTTCAGAGGCCGGGAGAAAAAGCCACAAAATTTATGTTGATTTATTCCATAATTGACATTGAAATCCACACTGTCCCAAGCCCTGGGCACTACCTTAAAAACAAACAGAACTTACAGAGACGAGAAGGTATAAGTAAACATTTAAAAAATTTCAATGTTTTGGAAAAGATTGCACCTTTCGCGCTCCTCCACAGAAAGAGGGCGTCCATACTTAGTTCTGCATGTGAAAAAGAAAAGCTAATCAGAAGTCAATGTGTATTAACTTGATTACATGTACTTCAATCCTCTTTCAACTCAACTAACTCCATAAATCCAAAAAGAGGCTAATTAATAGCTTGCAACCAGCAATTAGTTCTGCATTTGCAACTGCTACCGCTAGCATGTCTAAACAGCACGAAACTATAATTCAAGTTATGTTTGAAGTGCATAAGTGAAGGGTAAATGACTTAACTTCTTAAGATATCATAGACACACTAACCTGGCAGGCACGCATTCTAATCAGCTTAGGGTAAAATATAGGCATTTTAAATGATCGAGGATGTGGATCACCTATGAGCATTGTACCTGCTGTTTAGGGTGCACCGTACCCATACCGACATATCGTTGAGTTTTCGTGTAACAAATAAGAATAATCTCTCTTTCCAGCCACATACAAATAGAGCTATTCTTAAACAATACAATATATGTAATGGGCATGTTCATTTGATATGTAGTACTCATGTTTCTTGTTATCAAACTATATACCAATAGTAAGGGAGGATAGAGATACCAGGATGAGGGTGACACGTCATCCTACCGAGACAGAAAAGACGGGCAGTGAAAGCGAGAAGATTAAAGTAAAGCGTTGTAGTAAATCCCTCAAAAGTGTTGCTTCTAACCAGACAAGCTATTCTACAGGAAATTCTACCAATACAAAACAAGGGACAATTTTAACTTAAACAAACAAAATAGAGTCAACTACAGTTTGTATACTCTAGTTCTCAGTTTATTAAAGAGACATGTAAAATTATAATTATAATAACTGAGAGAACATTAAGGCATTTTGTTTCCTGTCCAATACATACCTGATACCCTTATAATCAATCCTGCAATTACATCAAATATTGGATTAGATACAAAATCCCTCAAGGCAAAGGAAAAACACCAACAAGTTCAGACAGCTTACCAATACAAAAATCCAGTCCCTAGGACAGTAGTAGTAATTAAAAGCCCTGCAAAATGCTCCAAATCATTTTTGTAATTAAGCGTAAGAAGTAAAAAGGATGCAAACAGCAAACAACAAACAACTGGGAATGAAGTGAACCTGGACGAAACTTGAAGGGAGGGGTAGACGTAGACGTAGACGTAGACGTAGATGGAGCTGGAACCCATGGCGCACTGTACAAAACAACAGTAATCAGAAATCAGAAAGCTAAATAATAATAACAACAACAATAATAATAATTTTAAACACCTGCGGTATGACAAATTACGCAGCATCCCGGGAATGTTACGCCTACAATCGGTAAAACAAATTAATGAACATGATGCAAAGCTAGAATCATCAAACCAACTTTTTGCGCATACGAAAATCGGTTTCAGATTTCACTAAGATTATAGGCATATACCCAAGCTTATGCATCTTGATGCTTTAGCAAGAAACCCTGCAATTTTGCACCCGGTTTAAAGGTTTTAGAGGTTTTCGAAACAAATCGATTTTTCTTTTTTCTTTTTTTTTAAAATGATCCAGCGTATAATTTTTTTAGAAACACAACTAAAAGTGACAGACTTGTTTTTTTCCGCTAGTCTTTTTTTTATTGCACCGATTTATTTTTGGACATCATAGTGAAATTTGATATTTTCAAAATGAAATTTATACACATAACTCAATTTTAGAGGGATCGAAAACAATTTTCGATATCTGCAAAGTCGATTTTTTTTCAAAATCAAGTTATAAGTGCAAGATTATGAATGAACCTAACTTAGAAACACATAAGCTTAGTTCTTAAGGGACATAAATACTCAATAAACTTCAACAAGATCAATTCAAGCAAGGTACAAGCAAGACCAGAGCAGTAACACTGACAGGAAATGTTTATCGACTTTGCTTGATTGTTGAGCTGAATTTAGCGTATAAAGAAATTTAAGTGAGTTGTGAGCCAACCTAAACTTGTAGTTAAGATGATAAAACATGTGTATGATCAAGTTCAGAATGATAGTGCAAGTAAATCAGCTTAATCACAAAGTTATAAACAAGACAATTTATGCAGTAGCGTTTAGGGTCATGCAGTGACTGAGAGTTTGTGATCTTGTGTTCAAATATAGGTTACTTAGGCATACAAGTTGCAAGCATAATTTAGGTATGTTCTTAAAAGTTTATAGCATGGGTGTTAAGAACAATACAAGCAATGTATGCAGTTTAAGCAATCAAACTCATTGTTGAGTCAGATTCACTATCAATTGTAATGGCAGTTTCCTGTAGAACCAGAAATGAATAAGGGAGAGCCCTGGTGGATGATATTGTCAATCTCACAAACCAAGGAAATGAAGTCAAAGTCCAGTACAGTCCCAGAGAAGGCAACTGTGCTGCTGATCAGATGGCTAGGATGGGCCATGGAAGACCTTATGGTGTTGAGAGAGTTGATGAACCTCCAAGAGATGTTGAGAGTATTTTGTCTGATGACATGCGGGGATTGCGTATCCCCAGATTTTAATTTCCGTTTTTAGGTCTTTGGACCTCCTTCTGTATAAAAAGAAAAAAAAGCAATCAAACAAATATGCGCAAAGTAAGACATAAAAGTAGTGAACATAACCATGTATAGTAGTTTAGCCAAAAGGTCTTCATCTACTACCAAGGGATGAGACCCGCTTGCATTTTAATATTCACCATGGCGCGACCGGAGAGCTTCACAGATTTGGTTTCCGTTCAACATACTACCCAGCAGATACATACACATAGTCCTAATCTACATGTTTAGTGCATAAATCCTGAAACAACAGTAAATATAATAAGAGTCAATCATAAAGATTATTTTTTTGAGTCTTTTCACACATAATATTATTCTGACCGAATTTGAGTCGGTAAATAAATTTTATGCTGGTCAAATTTGAGTCAAGATGTTGGTTTTTCCTACACCCAATATAGGCCAGAAAACACAAATAATATTTCCTTATGAAATTCGATCTGTAAACTAATCAACATCTTGTCTAACCGAATGTGAGTCGGGATAAAAATTTTATTCTGATCGAATGTGAGTCAGGATGTTGGTTTTTCTAGACCCAATATCGGTCAGAAAATGCAATTGACACTTCCTGGTTGAAATTCAGTCCGTAAACTAATCAACATTCTGTCTAAAATTGAGTCTGAATCAATTAGAGAATAAATTTAATGGTAAAACCTAAAATAAAATTTAGGTGTGTTAAGACTTTTTTTATATGTGAAAAGACATCTTTTTAGGTGTGTTAAGAATTTACCTTTTTTTTTATTAAGGACTCACCTTCTTTTTTATTAAAGGCTTCTTTACCTTAAAGAGCAACATAATCTATTAACAAACCACAATCAAAATCTTCGTCTCTATGTAAATCTACGATCAAGAAACGTAAATTAACATGAATTCTACGGCAACTCAAAACCTAACCATGATCAAACCAACAATTTACGAAAAAAATCAATTGTTACACTCTAAACAATATTATGGATTCGGAACAACTTCTAAGACAATTCCAGGTTCACATTCATCATGTAGAACGAGCACAAAACAATTAAAACTCTTTGTTTGATCCAAGAAACTCGCGGTAGTGGGCTAAGATCCAGCTGAGGCGTGATTGTTGAAACTCTAGAAAACTGAAAATACAAAAACCAACTTTGAGGCCTTTTATAGGTTCTCAGACTCTCAAGGTCAATTTTACATTACTCAAAACCAAAAAAAAGAAAAAAAAAAAAAGTCATTTTGAAAATACCAAACTACCCTTACAACCTTACAAAGATGCGACAAATTTTACACTTATTTACAAATTGACCACATACATATGAAAAGATGTAATATTTTTAAACGGTATATTAGTTTTCAAATTTAATATAACCGAAACATCATTTGACACATACCTTTGCTAGTTTTTATTATATACTAATTCAGTTTTCATTACTTTGCATTAATCAAATATCATTTTAGACTTTTTAATCAAAACTAATGACACATAACCAATTTTCTTAATTTGTGTGAGAAAGTTCAAATAGACTTACATTTTGGGCCGGATGTAAGATATATATATATATAATTTCGACATTACAGAGGTCGAGATATGTTTTCAACCTCTCCAGAGTCGAATCTATGCACAAAATTCGACTTTGAGAGCGTTGAAAACAGATTTCATCCTTTATAAAGTCGAATACGCATTTGAACGTGATCCTAGAATATATTGATCAGTAGCTTGTCATATATATATATATATATATATATATAGTGGATGGGGCACGTGATCCTAGGGAAATATTTGCATACTCACTCCATTCGTGTGGAGATGCTGTGTGGTTAAATCTGAACCATACAGTTTCATTCCAATTCCAAATTCCACAATGAAACTGTATGATTCAGATTGACCTATACACAGTGTGTCTGCATGAATGGAAATACCACATAAATATTTCCCATGATCCTAACGCCACCAGCTGGTTGCAATGTCACCCCCCTGAAGCATATATTTGTGACATCCTGCTATGTTGTCCTTGCACCTACGTATTAAAACTGTTATTATTATTTATTTTTATTGATATTATTCGGTAATAAATCAAAATAGAGCCAAGAGGAATTTAACGAATCAACCGGTTCTCCCGGGAGATTTAACGGCCGGAATCATAAAACAACCCTTTATTTTACATCATCATCAACTCTCTGCAACTAATTTCTCCCATTTTCTTCCTCCCTTAAGCTGCTCCGGTATGTTCTCTATCTCCGTTAATTCTCGTTGTTTTTCACTTTAATTTTGCTGTTTCTCTCTCGTAAAGAGGAATGAAAAGGAATTACGTAAACGAAAATCTTTATATCATTCCTGTTATGGCAGGATGTCTATGTTCCTTTTGTAATATCATTTGCTTCATTTAGGTTTTCCTTTTTTTAGCCTGTTTGCTATATTTATCCTGAGATATAAATAGAATTTTCCTTTTGAAATTCAGATGACCTTTTTGTTCAATATTTTCTTATGAATCCTTACATCGACATGGAGTTTATGCATGCACCCTTTATCACAATAGGCGCTTCTTATACATGGAAATTCTCTTTCGTTGCTAAGGCATCATGCCATCCAGTTGCGGATGCAGGATCTTGTCTTGTGTAGGGGGGGATAGATAATAGTTTTTCCGGATTAAAATGATATGCAGTTGCCCCCCTTGGATATACGTGTGTCCGCCTATGATGCCATCTGCTACTGAACTGCATATCATATTTTGTTTTTGTTTTTGAGCAGCAACTGCATATCATTTTAATGATCATCATAGCAGATATTGTTTCATATGAATGATGTTACGCTTCAAAATAAAGTTGACTGGTGCATAATTGTCTTTCATTGTGGTTTGGTTTTTGATTTTGATTTTAGTGAACAACTGTTAGGAGTTTCACTTATTTGAGGTTTACATGAAGATTGCATTGTATTAAAGCTATAAATGCAAGGATGAATCCAAAAGAAAAAGATGGGAAATCATTTTTGGTAGCACAAATTATGCCCAGAGAAATGTTTGTGCCACAACAAAAATATGTACAACAAAGCAAAGGATAGTATTATGGTGTTTCCGGATGGGAGTCAAATGATAGTAGGAAAAGCGAAGGGTTTACTTGCCCGTTGGCGGGGACCACTTTCCTGCACATTGATTTTGTTGGGACCCATTTGAATCAATAGGCCCCACATAATAATCAATGGTCCAAAAGTGTGTTGTGCACTTTGTTGTGACACTATCACTACTCTTTTCTTTTCTTGCATTCAAGCCAAGATTTTTTTTTTTAAATTCTGAATTACCAGATAACTATAAAATGATAAAAATAAAATAATAAGTTATATGAGTTCTTGATTCTAGTAGAATACCTTTATATTGTTTAGATAATATAGTAGTTTTTTTTTTTTTTTTTTGACTAAATAATATAGTAGTTTTAAGGTGGATTATTATACGTGTGTATGAAATAGGATGGGAAGAGTCAAGTTACAGATAAGGAGACTGGAGAGCACCAGCAATCGGCAAATAACATATTCGAAACGAAAGTCTGGAATCTTGAAGAAAGCCAAGGAACTTTCAGTACTATGTGACATTGATATTGCAATGCTGATGTTTTCACCGAATGGGAAGCCGACAATATTTCATGGAGCACGCAGGTAAATAATGTCTGTTTACTAAATTAGTTCATTTTAAGCACAACAGTTTCCTTTATGTTCAGTTTGTGTTTATTCTTGTGAACTGTACATCTAGAAGCATACCCTACATTTTAATCCCAGCTAGTGTCAGGGTTCTGTTAAGCACAGTTGCACACATGATTTTCTTACAAGAGCATACACTCTAGGTCAACTGTCCTTGGGCTGAGAACCATAACCTATTTGCTTACTGTAAAAAGGGATGCAGAACTTTGTTTGAAAGGGAAGGGGTTGAAGAAATTCAAGGTTGGGGTGCTAACCGAAGATTAATGTATCAGATAAATTAGGAGGGTAATTCTTATATTGTTATAGATCATGGAAGAATCGATACTTGTTCAGTGCCTACAATACGGTTTTACAACTTTTGTTTTAGGGAGGGCAGGGGATAGATATGCCCGCTTCAATAATGTTCCGCTTTAATGAATATAAGCAAAGATGATTTGCTGCATAATTTTGGGCTAAGCATTTAAACCTGTCATTTTCTCAAGTTTTGTATAATTTTGGGTAACATATTCGTGATATTGTAATAATTGGTTGATTGATCACGGACCATGGTATGATTCTCCGTAGCTAAATAAAAAAAAAATATATTTTCTTGCCCTACTATGCTACATTTATCGTAACTGTTTAGGGATACATGTAGTAGCAAAATACCTGATTCTTATCTCTTTTGAGTTTGCAGCAACCTTGATGAAATAACTGCCAAATATGCTCAGTTACCTCCACAAGAAAGGGCCAAAAGGTATGGGAATTTCATTTCAATATAATTTCACTTGTTACAATAAAGATGATACGATGGCAACTTATTACATTCCACATCCGTGTTTAAGCAGGAAACTGGAAAGCCTTGAGGTAAAAGTTACAGTTCCTTCACTTCATTACTCCTTTAGTTATTTCTCTCTCGTGCCCAGCTCTTCTGTTTTGAATAATCATGAAAATTTCCCCACCATACATGTTATGATAGGTTTTGAAGAAAACTTTCAAGAAGCTTGATCATGACATCAACGTTGACGATTTTTTAGATACAAGGTTTGTCTTGTTCCAATAAACATTCTTTTTGAGATTGTATATTTCTAAATTGCAGAGTTTGAGTGTCTTAGAAAAGTAGTTCGAATGAAACTTTGACAGGGTAGTTAGTATAGTATTCTTGTCTTGTGATAACAAGTAATTCATTATATCTGCTTTGGGAACTTGCAGTATTGGTCGTTAACTATGTTCTAGAGATTTTAGGACGCTAACTTGATAAGTACTCCTGTTGTACTAAATAAGGTTATGAATTGGTTTGAAGCTGCAATTCATTAATTATTTTCTTATTTTCTTGCAGTGCTCCTTCACACGAGGTGCGGATGATTTCAACTAAGATCCTACATGTGTACAGTTTTAACATTCTTGGGAAATGCTAACTGAGATTATTTGAATTTTGGCTGACTAGGAGTTGTACAACCAACTCAGGCTATTACGAGGTCAACTTACTGATGCCCAGAAACGACTAAGGTTCAGTTGCACAAATTTTTGAATGTTCCTTTCGTCTTTAAATTTTGTTTTTTTATCCATAGTATACGACATTCCAGCCGTCTAGAATCAAAGGGTTTATGCTTTAAAGTAGCTTCGTATTACTACCTTATATCTATCCTTTTAATAGTATACTATTTGATGGCTTACATTACTTGTTTGGGTTTCAACTTGAGCTTCATTCTCTCTGCATAAGTACTTGATAAGTACAAGCTGTAAGAGTCGTGAAGATTGAAGATACACTTGTTGTTGTTAGACATGTATTCTTATATTTCTTAACCACTAAAATTTTAGGAGATAGGATAATTTAACATGTTACCAAAGCAGATGGTCATGAGTTCAAATCTATTTGCTCGGTTTTCGAAAGGAAAAAAGAAAAGAAAAACTTTTTTATTGTTGGGCATGTTAACTCTGCTCCATGATAATTTTGCTGGAGCAACTACACAACTCCTTAACAACTTAAACTTAAGAGGGATGATAATTCAACATGTGCTTGTTAAAGATGTAACCCCAACTACAATAGTATAGAGATTGAGTGGGTCAAGAGTTGATTAGTAAATAATTGTAGTTTCTGGAATCGTGTAGTAAGAGAATAACATTCTTCGTCTAGGCAAATCCAGAAGATGCTTTGTAACCATTAGATCAAAATTATCTCCACCGTTAGATCATTGAGAGGAGTGCTATAAATAGGTGATAGGTGGTCATTTGGAGTACATTTAAGAAGGAAAAACAAGAGAGTTGTTGAGAGAAAAGTGTAAGAGTGTCTTTCCCTCCAAAATCCTCAAACATATAAAGTATCTTTTGTTCATATTGATCCATTACTTTCTCAATATTGCTAATATGGATTCTTGTTACCTCAGCTGGTGGAGTAATCTGGAGAAGAATGAAGACGTTGAGCATCTCACACAGATGGAAGATTCATTAAAGGAATCCCTTAACAAACTGCGTGTTCATAAGGTACTACTAGCTAGGTGTGCATGTTTGCGACTTCAAGAGACTTGTGTTAAGAAAGAAGGAATAATCTTGTATTATTGATACTTGCTTTGAAGGAATTACAAAGATACATTCAAATAGAGATTATTACAATCTTGGAAGGAGTAAATAGAGCTGTTAGGAATAATCTTGTACTGTTGATACTTGCTTTGAAGGAATTACAAAGATACATTTAAATAGAGATTACAATCTTGGAAAGAGTAAATAGAACTGTTAGACAGCCATAGTAAATAGTACAGCTAGCAGGGAATGGCAATAAAACCCTTCAGATCCCTAGAGTTCTGTTGGGTACATAAATAGGTATTAAACTGGAAGTGACTAATACACCCTTACTAATAGAGATAAATAACAGGAGTAGGAAATCTGAATTCTGACAACTTGTACTCATGGTTTTGGAATTGTTTTGGTAATAAATATGCTCTCATAGCGACCCAAAGGAAAGTAAACACGAAAATTGGCTAAGAGGTAATAAATGGACTAAATATGAAATAATAACAGGTGAGATCTCACCATCCTAACAAAGGCCAAGAATAAGGATCTATAGAAAAATAATATCAAGGATAGCGCTATTTGCTCCGATCGGGTCAAAGGAACGTCTATGACTTTCATACTGAAGTCAATTATAGATTGTCTTTCTATTTAACATCAAGAGATACTCAAATAACTTCTAGTGGATAAAATGAGAAGCAACAAAATCCACACAATTCTTCTCTAGTTAACAACGAATACAGAGACGTAGGCTATAGCTCTCAAATTCAAAACTATGAAGATATCCACAATTAATAAGCTATTGCTTAAACAGTCAATTTGCATCTACTTGTCATATCCAAGTTACACATGCATATACTCAATCATGTCATGCTTTAGGGAAAATACAAGATAATTCTGCCCAAAGATCAATAATGAAAATTTTCACAGTTTTAAAAGACTCTGCATATTTCAGAAAGTATGACTGTAATCACTAAACCCCCCATACATTTTAAAAACTACATTGTCCTCGATTTTATACTTATGCATGTTTGGAGACTACTTTGCGTGTGTTTGTAATTTCAAGAGATTTTTACTGATGGATGACTAATAAAAATGCTCAAACATGCAAGTTTGTGTTTGTAATGTGAGAAGGGAGGACCATTGATTCCTTTCCTACCAGGTTAATATAACACCTTACTTTCATCATTTTGACCACATTGATTCAAGGATGAAAAATAGAGGATTGCTATATTAATTATTTAATTTATTTATTTTTGTTGCTATTTTTTTTTTTTTTAGAAAGGATGTTGGTAGTGTATTTTAAACATTAAAAGAATGAAATTAATTATATGCATGTTTGCATAGGTGGAAAGAATGCATCATAACGTTTGCATTGTTGACTGACTTAACAGGAAAATTTTGCGAAGGACCAAGTCATGCCATTGGCTAACGCTGAACAGGTTGAATGACTTACCTTCTTCAAATACTTCTTTTACTTGGGCCTTTCTGATTTTGTGCGATTTGGAAATGATGCTCGTTTCCAAGACACAATTTTTTTTGCACATTATACACTACCTAACCACGTCCTTGTGTCGTAAATCTGTCATACACATGATTGCATCACTCCATTTTAGCTCATGTTTCTTAGAAAGTTGGGCTCATTCCCGACGTCCCTTTAGTCTAATACAAGCTATTCTTGTACTGCAGCCCCATAATACAATACATTTTCCTACATTGATGGTTGATGAGCAGGAGGCCCAAACCCTTTCATGGCTTCAGAATAATGAGAATAATCATATGCTGACCACCGAGTCTCCCAACTTTTTTTGTCAAAGGTTTGTGGATGCCTGCAGTTTATTCCAGTATCACATTTTATTGTTCTCCCAACTTTATCTTGGAAATATTTACTTCTCACAATCCGCCTTCATCTGAATAAATTAAGTACTAGACACAGGAGCCAAGTCCAAGTGGTGTGTTCATGGAAGAATTTTTGACAAATTCCATAGACTATGACGTATAAAAAAATGTCTTGTATAATATACAAAATCCTCTCTTTTGAATCGCAGAGATTTGGAATATACAGGAAGTACGTCTATCCCATGCTCTTTGGATCTGTTTGACACCGGTAAAGGATCAGGGCTTAGTGACCCCGGGCAATTCTGTGATATAGAGCATCCACTACACATGCAAATTCCTATGACTTCGACGGGAGTTGGAGATGCTTCTAGTACAAGGAATATGGTGAACAGAGAGTGCTCTGTTGATGCATTGCTTCCAAGCTGTTCTAGTTTTTTTGACTACAGTAAATATCCAGATATTGAGAATACAAGAGAGATTGATAGCATTACTCATGAAGTAAGTGGCATGGATGATTATAGTGCCATTGCATGCTTGAGACTTCAACTTTGTGGACAAACTGCATATTATCCGGAGAGCAGTCTAACAATGCAACAAGTCAAGAAACCTGATGTTGCAAAAGATATGGATTTCCAACATAATACCACAAATTATCAGACACCAGACAACTTTCAACTAACAAGTTCCCTCTACAACAACTCCCACAATGTTTGGAATCCTGCAATATCTAGTGCCTGTGAGAACAACATAATTGATGGAACATTATACAATCAGGTATGTACTTTCATTGCTCCATGTACTGCGTCTTAGACAAATAAAACCCAGAATTGCATATTGATTACAATGTATTTGTGACACAAAAGCACTTACAGATGCAATAGATCCTGTATTTGTATTCTTCAATAGTACCAGAGTAAATCCTAAAGCTCACATCCTTTAGGGCCCTTTAATGTTCCTTTTTGTTTAGCTGGGGTGGGGGGCTTTTAGTGTTTCATGGCATCCTTTTCATCCATATATGCTATTTCCTTGCTAAGATTTCATTTTCGCAAGTTAGGGGTTTCAGTGATCTTATTGCTGTAAATTGTGAAGAAGTGGAAAATAGAGGAAAATGCTGAGGAAATAAGCCAAATCTTATCCCACTTTGCTACTATAATAATGTTGAGGAAAGAAACCAATCTTCTAATTTTTTACAATAATAACGAAACAAGTATTATGAGTTAGTTGTGATGTATAGTTGTATACTACCATTCTTCTGTCACCTTTTTTCTTTCTACTGTAATTTTTTGGTGGATTAGTTCCGAAATTTGATAACCGGTATCTAATTACCCATAAAGTTCCGTAGTAAATAAGATGCCGGTGCAAAGTGGTGGTACACACTATCGCTTATTTAGTGGCACTCTTGCATTGCAGTTGATAAGTGACTCAAAAGATTTGCATAAGTAATGGGTGACATATTCTATTTAGCTCTTTAACTCAACCCTTCCACATAGTAACCTGTGTACCACTTCATTTACTTGTAACTTGTTTCAATATTTCTTTTTCAGGTAACAAAAATACATGTGCATAATATATGCTCTAAATGATCTAATATGCCTGCATTGTTTATTTCTGCAGCCGTCAAGACACCCCTATGAATAATTGCCATGATTCACTGCTCTCTCATCATAAAACACCCGGGTGTCTTGGAGTTTTGAAGCTTTGTGTTGCGACATTGAGATACGAGTATCTGAACAGCTTGAGGTTATTCAAGTTCATCAGAAGCCTTTTTTTTTTTTTTTTTTTTTTTTTTAGAGTTAGAGAAGTTCAGGTCTGAGTCATTTTTGTCTATTCGTTTGACGTTATCTTTAGGAAGATTTTACCTTTTTTTTCCCCCGCAAATAATACAGCCAGAAAAGCAAGAAATGAAGATGTTGGAGTAAGATTGTGTTCTGTTCCTCAAGATGTAATTAATGACATATATGAATGAAAAAGTTCCAATTTGGTTGACCCTGTACATGAGATGATATTTTTCATAAAAAGCACATATATTTTTCGAACAGTTGATCCGTTTTTACTAGAGAAATCGCACGTTCCTTTGGAATTCAACTCGGTTCGAAAGTGTTTGGATAATACAAAGATTACCAAACGATAAAGAAATTTAGAATTCTTTTATAGTTTAGACACACACACACACACACACACAGACACAAAAAAAAAAAGATCGAGTCAGTTGTTGATGATCTAATTCTTACTATTTGCCTTCTCTTTCTCCTTGGCCTTTAGGGTGGGTGCAATATTGAGGGGGTTGAAAATGCCACCAGATATGGTAGCCTACTTCATTAGGAGGCAAACTGTACCATCTTGATGTCTTGACATAGTGAAACTAGATGAACTCGATCACGAAAAGGGTCGATGTTGACGTCAAGTACTTTTATATTCCAGCATCATACCATTGATGATTCCAATGCTAGTAAATACCTCAGGTAGCAGCATTCTAGCAAAACCGTGCATCCCGAAACTGCCATTCACTGACTCGGCCTTAACAAACCATTTCAACTTCTATGGGTCATCTGCTAGCCCCAGTGGATCAAAACTTCTAAGTTTGTCTAAGTTTCGAAATCCAAGCCCTGCGCTTCCTTTGGTATTACAAATGTTCAGCCATTTAGTCCGGTGCAAGCCTTTGGATTGCTTACTAGCATTTGCATTACCCCCCATCAAAACTTAGCCATGGACTTAGATAAGTCTTTGGAGGAGCAAACCCTTAGGCATCTTAATCAAAAACAAGCAAAAGCATAATAATTATTAGACATAAATAGAAAAGGACCCAAGACATAATAAGGGTTGCTTTACCACCTTGGCTTAGCAAATTATTTCTCCAGCTTTGAATCTTAGTGACCTTTATCCCAGACAAACAGATACCTTCTTATAGTTACAGGCTTGCCAACATAATTACTGTGACTAACCCCATTTACCCCTTTAAACATATTTTGAACATTAGTCTTATCCTTTTTAACAGTATTTTAACTGAATAATATTGGTGACTTTTGCAAAAGATTATACACTGACCATGAGTATGCTCATAAATATTAAAAATGTCCAAAAGTTCTTTAGCATATGACCGAGTATGCTCGTCAATCGCTTGAAGCGAATGAAATGACATCAATTTTTATAGCTCGGTATTATGACATTATGTTTAATGAAAGTCATTTCTCGGCATTCGGGAAAGTTAAGAGTCAAAAATTATAAGAAAATTAATGCCGAGAAATACCATTAAATGTAAAAGATCTTTCGCGCACCAGTCAACCTGCAGGGAAAGTTAAGAAAATAATTAAGTTACAGTATTTAGCAAATAACCAGTTAGATACTTTTGCTTAAAGACCCCGGTATCTGGAAGTCCGACTAATCCAGAGTTCAGTTCAGATCGTGTCTGCAGAGTCTAACTCTTACTCAGGGGTAAGGCCTGACGTGGTCCGGAGTTAGAAAGTTTTACTAATAATGAAAGAGTGACTATCATGTTTTGTTGACGAAATATTTAGAGATTTTGGGTCTTTTCGAGGCTTTAAAATAAAAAATAAAAAATATCTCGACATTACCTACACGTAAAAGACAAAAGAAACTTTGTTTTAGCCGATCCTTTTTCATCGGGGAATTCTATATTACCCTCCGTTCCGAAATAACTGTAACGCTCCTAGACCCCGAGCCTAGTGGCGCTAAATGAGTCATAAATATCCGGTCAACTGCTTAGGCCGTCGTCCTCGCCAGGATGGCCAAGACTGTTCCTGGATCGTCCCTACCAGAGGTAACTAGAAGTCATCCTTACACCGTCTTCTTGTAAGGTGCATCGCATAGTTCGTGTCTGATAATCAGCTCTAATACCATTCTGTAACGCCCCCAGACCCTGGGTCTGGTGGCGCTAAATGAGTCATAAATGTCCGGTCAACTGCTTAGACCGTCGTCCTCGCTTGGTCTAAAATGACTAATCTTAGTTGACAAGACTTTTATGTCTCATACTAATATGGAGGTGAACTATCTACAATTTTACCGATGTGGGACTTTACAAAAAGCCTAACATCAACTAAAATTTTAGTAATTTCCATATTTGTTTTACCTCCAAAAAAATTATTTCGTAAGTTATTCAAAATCGAGCCTAAAGTTGATTGTTAGCCTCTTACCCTTAGACCTAATTTGAGCTTAAAAAACACCTTAAAATACCACTTAATGATGGCTACGCAGTTTGAGCTTATAGAATTTCAGTTTCAAATTTTTTTTCCGACGACAGACATTAAACTATTTAATTTTCATAGACCTTCATGGAAAAATATTCATATTTTGGAGTAGAGTATGGTAATACATTATGTTAATTATATCATCAGGTGGTAACGTATGATACAATATACTACCTCTGTTCCAAATTATAAATCATCTTACGATTTTAGATTTATCCTACAATATAAATCATTATACATTACCAATACAACATTTATTACTCTTTTCTGTATCTTATCCATAATTTATTATCAATCCAACTATTTTTCATTAATTAAACACTATTGCATTACTTATAGTCAAGAGGTATTTTAAACATTAATCTTCAAATTTATGATATTCAACCACTTGAAAACCCCTAGGATGACTTATGTATTTTGGAACGGAGGTAGTATATATATCTTATTATATATTGCATAACAAAACCAATTGACCCGCTCCACAACCCGGTTTGAAATAAATAAATAAAAAAAAAAAAAAAAAACAATCAAACATCCCACGGTAGAAAAAACAAATTATCCCACGTTCTGGAAACCACCCAATATGCAGAAATTGGAAAATCAGGTTGTGTCGGCGCGCGACACGACAAAGAAATCGAGTTATCGCTTTTCCGACGTGGAAAATCGCGTAAGCGTAAAGATCTTTACGTTCAAACGTAGGATTCTTACGTCCAAACGTAGGAAATTCAAACCAAATCTCATACAAAAATCACTCAACACGGTTCTTTACGTTTAAGCGTGAGATCTCTACGTTTAAACGTAGAGAATCCTACGTTTAAGCGTAGCGATCTCTACGTTTAAACGTAGAAATTCTTCTTGTCCATTCAAAATTTTTTTTTTTTTATATTTTATTGAATTTTATCTTCTCTTTCTTCACCCTTCTTCTCCAAATTTACTGTGTTTATGAAGATGATGGATTAAAAAAATTCTTTGAGAATCTATTACCGGAAACATGTGAATCTTGAGGCAACAGGGATGACATACGTGAGATTTTTTTTTTCTTTCCTCGGTGTTAGCTATGAGAATGCCATTTTTCTTCACGGAGATTAGAAATACTATAATTCTTAGGCGCTAAATGTTCAATTTTTTTTAAATTCAATAAAATATAATTAAAAAAAAAAATTTTGAATGGACAAGAATTTCTCTACGCTTAACGTAGAGATCGCTACGTTTAAACGTAAGGATTATCTACGCTTAAACGTAGAGATCTCTACGCTTAAACGTAAGGAATGCGTGTTGAGTGATTTTTGTATGAGATTTGGTTTGAATTTCTTTACGCGTTTGGACGTAAGGATCTCTACGTTTGAACGTAAAGATCTTTACGTTACTGCGATTTTTCATGTCGGAAAAGGCATGACCTGATTTACAAATGTCAGGTCTGACACAACCTGATTTTCCAATTTCTGCCCAATATGCACCCATCCTCCAACTGTTGGACAATCTTGTTCATAAACGAAATAAAAATTACAAAGAAACGAATTACAACAAATTCGAATTACAATTGCAAAGAAAGCAAAATGATATATGATCCGAGCCTGTGTTGCATTACGCTTTCCTTAAGACTAATTCGTCCCCTCACCTTCGTGTGTGCCGTGAGCTTCAAAGCAGGGGCGTTAATCTCCCAGGATAGAACGGATAGCAATGACAGGAAGCACAACACCTTCAATTGCTTAAGAACCTTGTAGTTTGAACTCTCAGTTTTCATGTAAAAGAGGAAGCAGAATGCTGGTGTATTCTCTGGTATTATGTCATGAAGAACTGATGATGAAGTCTGTTTAAATAGACTTTATTCTGTAGAGAAGAGCTGGAACTGATGGAATATGAAGTGGAACAGCCTCAGCTTTATTACCAACGAAATGATAAAGCTCAGAATTGAAACAGGCACAACATCAGCATATGCCATAAGTGTCACTGGGAGCCTATGAATCGAGTTGCATTCGTGTCCGATTTTGGCCAATAATACCCTTTCCAATTTTTACTTCCCTCTAGACATGCAAGACAGCTACTTCTAAACGTGTGGTCCCCACCCCTTCTCATTCATTTCAGCTTTATAAAACAAAAAATGAACTTCCGCTTAAATACATTTTTTTTTTTCTATTTTGAACTTTCTTCTTCTTTTAACCCCAAAAAAAAAAAAAAAAACTACCTTGATGGAAAATTGTTTTTTTTTTTTTATATTATATTCATCTACTAATATGTAAGTTCTTTCTATAGTAAAGTAGCTAAATGTCATAATTTTTAAATGAAAAAGATGAAGATGTTATTTGATTATCATTAGTTCAATATAAGGACGGAACAATGAATTGATGGTCGTGTGAACTAATAGACTATATTTATATGATCGGGTGGGCTGCATTTAGACAATTAACCGTGCTAAACTGAATTATATAAGATTTTTCTGTACCAAAAATAATACCGGATGGACTGCGCCCACCCTGGCAATACCTTGGTTCCGTCCCTGGTTCAATTGGTGCAAAGTAATTAAATTGAAGATGAAAAATAAATTATTGGTAAGCATAATAAAAATAATAATAAATATTTTAATTATATCGTATTCGTGTCGTATATTGTGATATGCAGGGTCGGCCCTGGCATTTTTTGGGCTTAAAACCCAGTCCCCGAATTGGGTCTTTTAGTTGAAGTTGTTTTTTTTCTTGAAAAACATACTTATCGCGTTTTTAACATCGTAAATACAAAAAATTAATAAAACTTGTTTGTATGTCTAATTTTTTTTGGGCCAAGTAAATTTTTTTACTGGGACCTTTATCGATTAGAGTAAAAAAAAATTTGTGCCTTTATCAAAAACAAAAATTAATTTTCTACATAGAATCATATTGAATCTACACAGAATTATTTTTTCTTTTAGCGAAACACGCATCTTTTGTTGCCCCGACACTGCCGCGCTTTAAGACGGTCAGTGTCTCTCCCGCTCACATGAGGGCCGGCCCTGGTGATATGTACACCAAAATAGATTTCATTCATTAACATATTTTTCCTCCTTAGAAACATTATATATATATTTTTTTATCTAAAATAACAACTCTTACACATAAAAATTAAATTATGTATGATTTTTTTTGAAAACGAATACGATAACCTTTCTCCTTCTACAATACACATCATTCAATATTTTTCACAAATCCAATTTAATATTCAAACATTATATAATACAAAATGTCACTCAAATAAAGAATACGATATGGTGTAGAAAACTAGGCTCAAACCCATATAAAAAGAGGGGCCTCATCCCCAAAACCTAGGTTATGAGGAGAGGGAAGTCCATCTCTTAATATGGTGGGTGATACAATAGCAATTGCCCAATATGAGACAACTTTAACACGCCCCCTCAAATGTGGGCCTATAAAGAGCCAGGGCCACATGGCTCACAAGGCATATAAAGGGCACTCTCAAAGCTAACAAAGAGGCACACAACACTTGCACAACACTTACAAAGTGTTGGGTCTCTCTCCCTTCTTATAGGCCCACACTCAAGGGCGGCTCCAAGTGGGAGGTTTTGGGTCAATTGACCCCCAACCAAAAAAAAAAAAAAAATCTATGCATTTTTTTACACTATTTAAAATTTTTATACACTAGTGTGTACTAACTGACCCGCTAAATTTTTTAAAAATTGACCCTTGACCCATAATCCTATTTGGATTTTTAAAATTAATGCTTATAAACATATAATACGATGTGTCGTTCTCGATCTTCAACCCGTGTCCCGAAATTCCTGCAGCCGCCCCTGCCCACACTTGAGGGGGCGTGATATAAGGAAATATATTAGAGTCTTTACTACAACCAATTGGTTTTAAGTACAACCAGAGACTGATCCTAATACAGTATCGGAGCGAGAAGATCCCAGTTAATCCCGCCTCCAGTCTGATTTAAAAAAAACAAAAAAAAAAAACCAAGTGTTAGGCCCACTCTTTTCTTATAGGCCCACACTTCCAAAAAAAAAAAATACAAGTCAAGTGTTGGCCTCTCACCCTTCTTATAGGCCCACACTTGAGGGAGCGTGATATAAGGAAATATAGTAGCACATTTACTAACAACAATTGGTTTTAGTACAACGGTAAGTGCTTGATCCTAACATATTGAAACATCATTTCGCTTTTACGGCAATATTAGTGATAATTCGTTTGAATATGGATTAATTTGCTTTATTCAATCTAATTTGATAAATAAATTTTACTTAATATTTCGTTTAGATTTCATCGAGTCGACATGTCATGTGTCAAATCTAATGATGTTTATAAATACTAATGATAAAAATAAAAAGAGAAGAAATATTTTATTTGTTTTATTAAAACTACAACTACTTCAAAAAAATCAATTTAACAATTGAAACCAAAATAAATAACAAAAAGAAATATATATTCCAAGTACTATTTTTTTTGGAGACATTTATTCGCACCACAGCAAATCTACCGTTGTACCACATTAGAATGAAAAACATGACATCTACTTGTTACCCTACACAAGACTACTAAATCTACTTCTACACCACATTTTCTTTACAATGTTAAAAAAAATAGACTTGTGCCAAGTATTTTTTACTACCTCCAGAATTTATTATGATAATTTCCTCCCCATACTATTAAAATTAACAACAAGAAAATCCCCAATTATATCTTCATCAAAAGTCAAAATCCTCCATCTTCCCTCTCCACCGGCTTTATCCCTTTCATGTCTGTAAATTACATCACCGTTTCCATCTTTTTCGGTACCGAGAGACATTTTCATCACCCAAAAACATCAATTTGTAAGAAGGCACTTTTGACAGCTTAACTCCGGTAACAGGATGATGATTCTGGTAATGGGTTTGCTACAAAGTTCCAGACATTACCGGAGTGGTAGTCTTAGCTGACGGTCCAAGCATTACAAATGTGAGGGTTTTGTTCTTCCGGAGATCCACTAACTAATCAATAATCACTCTTCTTTCATGTTTCCTCAAATTCAATTGATTTACGAGATTGAAATTCAAGAGAAGAAAAGAATTGTAGGGACGGAACTCTAGTGCAAATAAGATGTAGAAAGCAATTTGTTATTTTGATTGCTGTAGAAATCATATGCCTAGGGTTTTAGATTGGGGAAGGGGGTGGGATTTTAGTTTTTAGACGCTTCAGATGGTGGTGGGAGGGGGTTATGGAATGGAAGAGGGAGATGAAAGTTTAAAGTGTTGGATGCTGTAGATGGTGGAAATGGGTGGTGATGTTGGAGGAGAATAATAGATGGATGAAGAAGTGGAGTTATTGGATTATTTTATTATTTTAAAAGTGTTGGATTAAATTGTATTTTAAAAGTTGGTGTGGAAATAATATAAAAATGTGGTGTAAAGATAAAAAAATGTGGTGTAATTAAAGAAGGAAAAAATTGAAAATTAAGTGAGGTGCAAAGGTAGATGAAGAGTTTTAGGTGTTGTGTGATGTATGAAGTGGTATAATAGTAGATTGTCCGTGGTGCGAATAAATGTTCCTTTTTTCTTCTTCTTTTGATTTGACATAATTCATTTGGAACTTACCACTTCTCTTGATGATATTTGAGTCACGAATTCTTTTAAGCAGGATAATGGCGCCATTGAGAAATGAGAAAAGCAGAGTATGACAATAAAAGTGATATTATGCATAATTAAGTTAGAGGCATCTATAAAGTGAATTATGAGACCGTTTTCCATCAAGAATGTTTTAAAATTTAATCTTTCATTCCAAATCTTTACCTTGTAGCGTTTGTTTCACAAGAGAAGTCTTTCTTTTTGTATCTTTAGCAATTACTCCTTTAATTAATCTTTCACTATATTATTATGTTGTCTGCGTACTTCTCAAGTAAGAAGAGTTCGTTATTACTACAAAGTTTTCTGCATACACATGACACTGAACAACACAATTGTGAATGCTTGGAAGTATGTTTTATGCCTTATGTCTCAATGTCCGTGTCTCTTACCAATATTTATTTTTTTTTTTTTAATTTTTTTTTTTTTTTTTTTTTTTTTTTTTTTTTTTTTGTCAATCTTCAAAATAGGGTGCAATTATTCTCATTGGTTAGATAAATTTTATTGGAATCATTCTCCCTGCCCTTCCCCCTCCAATATTTGGGGATTTTTGCCACTATACCACCACTTTGGACATCATTTTGCCACTATACCACTTCATAAAAATTAAACCCAATTTTAGTGGTTTTTTTAAATATTAACAATAATTTATGGGAATGGACAGTTTTACCCTTATTACTTTCCCAAAATCAGACCCACAAAATCCCTAACTTCACTCGACTTTCTTCCTTCATCTTCATCGACTGTTCCTGAAGCAAAATCTGTTGTTCATTTGGTGGGGTAGAATCATAGCAAAATCATCTAAATGTAGAATCATCTGGAGTGTTCTTTTCTTCACCCGACTTTGTTCATCTTCATCCGACTGCTCTCTGAAGCAAAAAGTGTTCTCGCTCTGTTGGTGCAAAATCGAGACTGCTCAAAAGTGTAGAAGTTGGTACCGAATTGCTCAAAAAGTGCAGCAAAAGTGACTTTCTTCATCTTCATCCGACTATTTCTCACAGGTGTTTTATCCATTTTTGATTTCGATTTCACACGCCTGTTTTACGACGAGAGCTTGACTGAGGTCCAGAATTTCTTGCGCCCCTGTTTTACGCTCTGTTTGACTGAGCTCTTGTTTTGCGCCCCTGCAGTTCTTGGAGCAGAATTTTCTGGGTTGGCTTAAAATCACCATACCAAACGAGATTGATTGAGATATCTCCAGTAAGAAGAGGCCCATTATGGTATTGAAAAAGCATATCTTGCTGTTCTTGGCTTGATTGAAACAACAACCTCCCACCAAATACAACGTTAATCATCAAACAAAGCAGCAAGAACTGGATCAAAGCTTTCTTGGACAAGACAAAAAAGGCCATGATTGATTTGTTAGGAATTGTGGAACTAGATTAAAAGGTACGTATTTTGTGAGTTTGGAGTGATGAAAATGGAGTGAATTAGTTGCATTTATATAGTGATTCAATTAGTAGTTTATATGGTAAAAGAAATCTCGAGGAAACAGAGGCAAAAATTGAAGATATGTAATGTTGCCAGCTTTTGAAGCTTGTTTGTTTTTTATGGTATTTTTTTGGGTGGGTACGTTGATGATGTTTTGCTTGTTCTCTCTACAAAACAGATTCTTCTGTGTTACACAAAAAAATATATACTGTCGATTTCAAGTAAAGCATTTTTTTTTATTGTGAAATTTATGAAACGACGCAAAGGTCATTGTGAACAATTTTATTGCCCAAAATCTACTGTTTTTTTTTAAGTCGGTTATTTATCTTTTTATTTTGTATGCAGTTATTGGCGAAGGTAGCTGAGAATGGAAGAAATGGATTGGTTGTATGTTCGTTATCCGGGTGACTTTGAAAACGACAGCACGGGAATATCATTCCCGTTTCGTCTTCCAAAAAATCTTTCCTTTGTGGAATTGTATGATAAGTTGATAAAGAAGCTCCAAATCGATTCGAACTTATATGAAATGGTGTTGAGATGTCCCAACCCATTCTCACCTAAGTATCCCCCTTTTGTGATAGATGATGATGAAACCGTCGAGTGGTTGATGTCACATTGTCAAGGAACTTGTCTTCACGTAAATTTGAAGAATTTGAATGCAAATGAGGTCGGTGGAAGTAATAGAAGAGTGATGCCCATGCACAATGGAAGGGAAGATATCAATTGCCTTGCAAATGACGATGTTGAAGAAGATGATACGAATTGGCAGCCAGAAATAGTTATGAATGATAATGTGGAAGTTAGTCCGTTAGTAGGAGTTAATGAAAGTGTTGGAGTTGGAGTTGGAGTTGATGTATCCGACACATTATTGGCGCTAGTAGATGACTCGTCTTTGATACCACCAATTGATACATCACATGAAGTTGAAAATAGGATAGAAGTTTGTGTGGATAGTTTGAGTGATGGGTTGAATGATATTGAACCCACCAGTATGATAGAAGATGATAATGCAGTCCCAAGTTCAAGTGATATCCCTGCTGTGTATTCGTGGACAATTCCTAATGATGAAGACGTGCACAAAGATGATGTGTTCCCAACAAAGGATGATTTGATAACGAGGTTAAAGGATCTTGCTATTGGTTTTCATTTTGAATTCAAAACAATGTATTCAGACACGAAACGCATTGGATTGAAATGTCGCAACAAAGGCTGCTTGTGGTGGTTGCGAGCAACCTGTATGGGAGATTCTTCAGAAAAGTTTGTTGTACGAGTATATAAGGCCGAGCACTCTTGCCCGTTGACTACTCATTAGACATACCACAAACAAGCTGATTCCGACTTTGTATGTAGCAATATTGAAGAGAAGTTCCAATATCCCAAACGTCTTTATCCACCGAGGGACATCATTAACGACTTTGAAGAAGAATTTGGACATAAAGTGAGTTATACTGTTGCGTATAATGCACAAAAGAAAGCCATGGCAGCCGTTCGGGGTAGACCAAGTGATAATTTTAGCGGATTGCCAAAGTTTTTTCATGCCTTGGAGATGGCAAATCCCGGCACAAAGACATACATTGAAACTGATCCTAAGACAAATGTGTTTCAATATTGCTTTATGGCACTTGGGCAATGCATACGTGGATACTCTTCCTCGATTCTCCCAGTAATTTGTGTGGATGGTACTTTCTTGTCAGGCGCTTTTAGAGGTACTTTGCTTACGGCAGTTTGCCAGGATGGAGAGCGGCAATTATATCCGCTTGCTTTTGCAATCGCGAAATCTGAAAACAATAATTCGCATGGTTCTTTGAGAAAATTTAAAACAATAACGGGTGACACGTCTGGTTTGTCATACTTGTGTGATCGAGCTGCGAGCATTAAAAATGGATTTGAAAAGGTATTTAAGAATGCTCGTTATGGGAATTGTTGCCTCCACATGAAAAGGAACCTTATCTCTAAATATCCAAAGTGTAAGTTGACCTACTTGTTTATGAAGGCTTATAAAGCATACACAGTACATGAATTTCAAGAGTTTTTTAAATTATTGTGTGGGAAGATTAAAGTAAGGTGTGAGAAGTTAAGCCAGGTTTGTCACATTAATGATTACTTGCCTGCTGAAGAATTTCTGTATTGGTCTAGAGCACACTTTAATGACCACAGATACCATCAAATGACAACCAACGCTGCAGAGTCGTTTAACGGTTTGATAAAAAAGGAGCGAGAGTTTCCTGTAGCTGCGTTGCTTAAAGAAATACGTTCCACATTGCAGAAATGGTTTGCAGAAAGAAATCAAGAAGGTCAAAAAATGAATAATGTTCTCACCCCATTAATGGAAAAGAAAATGCAGAAAAGATATAAACAGATGCGTGAGGCTAAAGCAAAGGTTGAGAAAATTATTCATGGCTCTAAGTATGAGGTGTGTATCGAGCAACTATCTTTCGTTGTTGACTTGGAAGCGCTTACATGTACATGTAGGCGATTTGATTTGAAGAAGTTTCCATGTATACATGCACTTTGTGCGGCGAAGCAAATATCGAAGCCCTTTGAAAGTCTTTGTAGTGAATATCACTACTCTTCATTTTATAGGAGAGCATATTCTGAATCCATTTATCCTCCTCTTAATGTAAATGAGATTGAATATCCTGAGAGTGTTCTTATTAGAAAGGTCGTGGCACCCGATATGAACAATGGAAAAGGAAGACCAGGAACTAAAAGGAAAAAAGGTGCTGGAGAGCCGAGAGGGGCTGGAGAGAAGAGAAAGAGGAAGACGGGTAAATCACCAGAGGTGCATCCCGGAGAGACAAGTAACGGGTCTCCTGAACACATATTATGTCCGGAGGAGCAGCCCGGAGAGACGTGTAACGAGCCTCATGAACAGTAGCTCCGGAGGAGCAGCCACGGGAGCGTAGAAAGAAGAAGAAGCCTAGAAAGTATGTTAGGTTAGATTCTTTGATTTCAAGAGGATCATAGCTTACAAGAATTTTACAAGGATTGGTGGAACGCAAAAACTTTTGATGAGGTAAGTAATTATTAGATCTGCAGTCAGATTGCTGTATGTTGGATTGTACATTGCTGTATAAGGGATCATTTACAATTTGATGGTTTTTAAGGTTATTATTTTTATTTATTCCATTTTCCTTTTGTAGGTGAACTATCAGTACGTGTTCATTTATTCTCGATTCGATGGCCTCACAGATGTAGATACGATGGGGTATGCAAACATGGAACAAGTTGCATCGGGAGGCCGAGCAATGACATTGATGGCTGCTATTTTGTTTTTTTGGTAGAAGCTCTAAATTTGATTGAGATATGGTTGCTATTTTGTTTTTTTGTTTTTTGGATGTTGATCAAACACATGTTCCTCAAACTTAATGCTATTTTGCTATTTTGTTTTTTTGTTCCATATTAGAAATGAGCATGAAGCGGATGCTATGGTTGTTTGCTTGAGTGAATTTGAGGAGCAGCTATTATGAAGAAAACGAGCTACAATCATGGCTGAGCAAGCCAAGCTGGTTTTCGAGCTGAATTTAAAGAGCAAAATGCAGCAGCGGTTCATGGGTTTATGAAGCAAAATCTCAGGTTTCTTTCAAGGAAGAAAACGGGCTGAATCTTGATACAACATAAGCTGCAGTTATTAAGGTTTAAGAGCTGCTCTTTAGGGCTGAAAACAGAGCTTTCATCCATATATTTTTATTTTTTTTGGCAGAATCTAAGCCTGTCTTGAAGCAGAAAATCTGGATAAAAGCAAGCTACTTTTAGGCAAGTAAGTTTAATTGTCAGGAAAGAAAAGGCTTTTACACTACTGTGTGTTGGAGATGTTCTTATAAGCTTTATGTGTGTTTTTTCAGGAAGAAGTGAAAAAAAAAAGTATGTATGTATATAGTGTGGTGAAGAATAAAGGACATCATCCTTGGCTTTTTTTCATCTCTGTAGTGTGCTATGATAAGGGATTAAAAGTACTGCAAATAGTTTGCAGCAACTTTAATTGGTATTTCTATGTATCAAGAAAGTAAAATCGCCTCGATCTATTGTGACATTATGTGTAATCAACCCTGATCACATTAATTGCCTTGATCGAACCTCGATCTATCGTGACATTATGTGTAATCAACCCTAATCACATTAATCGCCTTGATCGAACATCGATCTAACATCTTATTATGTGTAATCAACCCTGATCACATTAATCGCCTTGATCGAATCTCGATCTATCATGACATTATGTGTAATCAACCCTGATCACATTAATCGCCTTGATCGAACCTCGATCTATCGTGACATTATGTGTAATCAACCCTGATCACATTAATCGCCTTGATCGAACCTCGATCTATCATGACATTATGTGTAATCAACCCTGATCACATTAATCGCCTTGATCGAACCTCGATCTTTCGTGACATTACGTGACATTATGTGTAATCAACCCTGATCACATTAATCGCTGATCACATTAATCGCCTTGATCGAACCTCGATCTATCATGACATTATGTGTAATCAACCCTGATCACATTAATCGCCTTGATCGAACCTCGATCTAACATCTTATTATGTGTAATCAACCCTGATCACATTAATCGTCTTGATCGAACCTCGATCTATCATGACATTATGTGTAATCAACCCTGACACCTGCTATCTACTGATCTGCTACTGAATTCAAACCATAAATCTGCTGATGTTAACCTGCTGTTCTTGTTGTATTAGATCTTGTAATAGGTTCTTGTTAGAGTCTTCTAGGCTGCTGAACATTCAGTTCTAAGAATTTTATCATCAGCCCTGATAGTCGTGTTCATTGAATCTGACTATCATCTCTGATAATCGATTGAGAGTTCAGCATAGCCTTGATCAGTTAAGTGCTTCTCTTATATCAGTTTGCTGAGCATAGTCTGCATTCTTATTTGTTTTTTTGGTCGATGTTAACTCTTTGTTCTTGTTGTATCGATCTTTGCTCCTATTTGTTTTTTTTTTTGTAAAACACTAATTGTTTGTATCAGCAATACAAGCATTCTGATATTCAACTTGTGCTGTAAGTGATAGGAAATGAGCAGCTCCACTCAAATAACACCTTGTTGTAAATGCCGCAGCCCGACAAGAATTGTAAGATCTAATACCACAAAGAATCCGGGCAGACTTTATTACCGTTGCCCTAATTGTGGATTTTCTCATTGGGTTGTTGAGATGAATGAAGGATCAAGCGCAAGCACAAGCACACATACAGTACTGCCCCCTCGTGCAAATACGGGTGGAAATGTTGTAGTCATTTTACCCAATTTATTGGATTTTTTAATCAAATTATTTATTTTGGTCAATCTTGTAATGCTTGCCGTGTATCTTATGACTCATATCTAAATTGTTTGTTGGATTATTGTGCATTATTTCCTAAATTGTTTGTTGAATTATTGTGTACTCATGTTTATTTTCTTGCATACTTTTTCTTTATTTTCTTAGCTGTTGTGTTTTAGAACACTTTTGGCCAGATGTATTGGCTTTGAAGAACAGTTTTTCAACTCCGATAGCTACTAAATCTTTCCACAGGCAATTTATGATTATTTCTCATCAAAACGGCATATCCTTAGATTATTTCTCATCAAAACGGCATATCCTTAGATCTTAAAAGACTATCGACTGTGTGTGTGTTGGTTCCATGAGCATTTTCACATGAACAGAACAAACATACAATTCTGTGTTTGTTGCTTTTTGATCCTCATATGCATGCCTCAACAGTGGTCTCTTCAACAATTCATTCCGAAAGCACTTTAGGAAGTAATTATAACCACCAATTCCAAGCTTTAAACTTGTACCACCAATGCCAGCCACAATTCTGTATCCAGCCACAATTCTATATCCAACCAAAATTTCATCATATCAACATATTTCCTATAATCCCTCCATGTACACCATCAATTTTCGCTCTTTTCCGATTAATAATAATAAATTGACATGATATGAAAATTTGAAACTAATAACACATGAGAGAATTAATGAGACTCAATCTCAAACATATCCTGTGAGATATGAGAGAAATGTCAACATTTTTATTAATAATTTCAATGAAATAATAGTAAGTTCCAATTTGACATGATATGAACATTTATTTATGCAAAATAAACAAGAAAGCAAAGTTAAAAACCAAAACAAAGCAAGTAAAAACACCCTGCACTTTCCTATATAAACTCCTGTCCCCCATCCAAAAACAAACACACTGAAAAGAAAGAAAAACAACCCTCTTTCCAAATAGCTTTAATATGTTCTTACTAGACATATTTCTTACCTTCCTTGGGCTCAAACTTACTCCCCCACATTCCCACAGAAACTGAGTAAAAAGATGTAAACTGTACCTTTATTTCCTCCCAAACCTTAACTTTTCCCCAATAGATTTCTTTCTAAGGCCAAATATATTCACAACAAAACCTGCAACTTTGTGTTCCTTTTCAAAAAGGCATTGGCTTTTGTTACTTCTCTAATAATATTGTACTATAAGTGACTGTGTGTGCGGAAATTGTCTTAGGGATCGTCGCAGGTTGTTCGACTTGTCGTAGGTCGGAAATTGTTTTAGGGATCGTCGCAGGTTGATTTGGACGGGAAGAATGATCACGGCAATTGTAGTTTTAACATGGAAATGTGCTCCCCTTCAACTTTTCCCTTTCCGTTGATGTGTGTGTGTGTGTTTCTATCCATCACATTTTGTATAAGATCAACTCAAATTGTTATCATCAGATTGATTCGGATATTTATAATAGCTTTTAGAAGGGATAAATCCTTTAATTCTTTTTAAACGATGTACATTCTCTCTTGCACACATTATATTTCATTTCAGTTTTTATTTATTTTTTATAATATTTTTTTTATATTAACGGGTATACATGTTTTTAAATTTGAGTTTTTTTCCTCTCTAAATTTGTATAGTTTGAGTTTTTTTCTCTAAATCTGTACGTAAACCAATATTCTTACAAATTTATCGACTATATAGTATATACAAGCACACTTTGTGTAAATAACTATGATGGAATTTCAATAACCGTTTCACATTTACACCATCCCACACAATGCACGGGTTTTGAGGTGTTAGATTTCATTCATCTATTACTTTTTTTTTTTTTAAATGTAATCATTTTTGTTTAATACTCTTTCCGTTTCGAAATAATTGAGCCAGTTGTCAAAAAGATTTGTTCCAAAATAATTGAGATAGTTATATTTTCAATGCAATATTTATTGTATTTTTATCTACCTTTATTTATTGAGGGATGAGAGAATAAATACTACATTTTATTAATTATAGACTAAGAGTCATTTAGTCATTTTAGCATTCAAATTAAAACATTAAGTCACATCCTTAATATGCATGCTTTTGGACAACTGGCTCAGTTATACCATCGGCATCCATTTGTTCCAAAAATAACTAACGTATATTTGGCTTAAGATCTACATCACTTACTTTAGAACATTTTTTTTAAAACTACATCAGCTATTTTAGAAAGGAAAAAAAACGGTTATCAAAGTGCTAAAAACTTAAGAATAAAGTCATAAAATAAATAAATTAAAGTCTGTACGTTACTTTTTGTTCTCACAAATACCACCCAGAAGCAGTGGTAAACTGCTAAAAATCCCAGGATTACTACTACAACATCTGTTCTAAAATTAAGTCCATTTAGTTTTTGAATATATCATATATATAATAATAGAAATTCATTTAAAATATCAATTGAGTATTTATTATTTTATCCCTAATTTATTATATATTCACCAATCTTACAAATATTACATTAAGAATTAAAATGTATTCTAAACTCTTACTATTAATATTAAAATTAATATCTTTTAACCATTTTCTCAATCCGTTTAAAATAGTCTGAACAGAAGTCTTGGGACGGAGGTAGAATTTGTTTAACGTACGAACATGGTCTATTGGTCTCCTCTTAAGCATTCAAGTTATTAGGTACATGTGTATATGTATGTTCCGCAAAGCATAAGATTATGAATACGAATTCTATAAAATTTATGGCATATCTACCACATTTATTCAGATTTTATAAAAAAAAATTAAGTGGAAAAATATTCTTTTTATATGCATCACATTATTGAAAATAAAAAGTCAAATACATTTTATCTGACATAAAGATTTTATAAACTAGAAAAACATGTTTATAAAATTGTAAAATAAAATATTCGCTAATCTAGTGCAAATGTTCTAAATGATGAAATGGAATAAGCCTCACCAAACGGAATAACCTAAGTAAGATCGGGGGTGATAGGTATACATGCAATTATTTTTAAGTTTCGAGGATGAAACATTTATAGGGAGGGGTGATTAACGTAGAACCCCATTATTTTGTTTAAGGTTTTATTTATATTAATTTTATTTCATTTTATTTTTTATTTAAAGTTAACATAGTATTTTAAGAAGAATTCAATTGGACAACTAAATTAGGCAATGAATGTTATAGTTAATGGTCTTGAGAGGAGGCACGGAGCTATATAATGGGCTGGGACGCTAAGCCCACCCAACCCAATCTCATTTACTTAATTATATAGAGAGACTTATATTAAATTTTGTTGGGTTTTATTACGTTTTTTTTACGGATACGAAAGATACACACGCACGTACATTTTTTGTCCCGACTGAGACTCTCGTAACCTTTAGATTAATGACCACAACATTTACCGCTGGCCGATGCCATGTTGGCTTTATTGACACAATTAAATTGCTATGACACCACTGTTAAATGTTATGTTTTGTGTAATCTTAGTGCTAGAAAGTGCTTCGTGGTGCCAATGACAAAACGAAGTTGTATAGTGGGTTGGGGCTGCTAAGCCCACCCAGCCCAATCTACTTACTTATATAGAAGCTTATATTAAATTTTGATGGGTTATGTTGACACAATTAAATTGCTGTGACACGACATTTAAATGCTATATTTAGTGTAATCTTAGTTCTAGAAAGTGCTTCGTGGTGCCAATAACACACATAAATTTATGTTTAATGTTTTATCCAGTGCAGCCAACATTAAATTTTACTCGGCACAACTAAATTTTATTAACACGACTTGTCTAAATATTCATATTAAATATTAAATGATTTTTTGATGTTCTATTTTATTAACTTTTAGAAAAATTTGTATCGTAAAATAACATTATAAATAATTTTACATAAATTTTAAGTTGGTCAAAGACCAACTATGACATGGTGTGCCAACCCAATAATAGCTAGTTTGTTTCACGGATTCATTCCATTCTAATGTTTGGATATGATTTTTAAGTATTAGAATGGAATGAAAATTTTCCATTTTCGTTCATTCCAAATATGGACGGAATAAGATGGAATTAAATGAAAATCGTTAAAACATGCGGGTGGTAGAGTAAAATGAGATTGATTGGGTAGGGTGAGGTCGGATGAGAAGATGGGTTGTGAGTTAAGATAGGGTAGGGTGGGTGAAGAGGTAGAGTTCGATGGGGTAATGAATATGGGTGGTGGGTACAGAAGGTTAGGGTAGTCGGGTAGTGTGAGGTGTGGTCATAAGATAGGTGAGGTAGGGTGCGATAGTGGGGTGCGGTGGAGAGGTAGGGTTGGTGATGAGAAAGGGTAGTGCAAGGTAGGGTGGGTGGTAGGGGTAAGGTGGGGTGGGGTAGGGTAGTGACGGAGGTCGGATCAGCACCTCGCCATGTGTCATCCCCACAATGATTCAACAATAAATGAAGATAGAGAAAATCCACCTTAAAGGCCAGAATCCCCAGGATCCAAGCTACGCAAGCTCGGTTACTCTCTTTCCGACCTCTGCAGGTCAGCCAAGGCATAAGGTCAGTCTACCCATGTCCGACCCTATAGGTCGGCCTAAGCCCGTCTCGGACCGAATTCCCCGCGTGCACATTGAAACCAGATAAATACGGAAAGAATCCCAAGTCATAACGATTCTGATCCTGACATTCAAATGTGTCCATAATTATCCCCTAAAATCAAGGTAATCAAATCGTCATTATCTCTTACTTAGGGAACATGAAATTAGAGTCCAACATGGGCACGCTACACTCAACGCTAGGGTACAAGCCCCTCTATGTAAACAACCCCTAAAGAACTACAGAGACTTGATTCCAATACACACATTGGATACGTAGGCAGCTTGAGATACAGATTCTCAAGTGCAGTCTAAACTACCACAAAAAATCTCCCGTTCCATGACTTTTTAGTGTTCCGCCATTGAACAGATTGTCACTAGGATCAACAGCCCCCGGAATTACTACCCGATGATTTACAGAATCGTCAATTGGTGCTAGAATGAGGGCCTCACTCACAGTCTTATTCGAAGTTCCGGAATCAACATGGTGACAACACGATAGCAAGCGGTCAACGACAACCATGCTAATAACACGACAGATTCAGATGCCAACAACCAACACCAACAACAGGAAGAAATCACTCTCGACGCTACCCACCAAGCATTGGTGGATCAGCTTGTGGCACTTGACGATGCAACCAAGCAAGACATCCTCGATGCCACCTTGGCAGAAGAAGATGAGGAAGAGCAAGATCTGAGGAGGAGGATCCTCTGGAAGAAGATTTGCAGGAACATGACCTGCAGAGAAAAGATCCATCGGAGGAGAACCCTCTGGAGCATAACTTAGAGGAGGAAGACCTCAACGATGGATCATAGGAAGAAACACCTCCTCCTCCTCTCAACCATAAACGGGCCAAGAAGGACGACCATTCGTCCTCTTCAAATTTGAGAAAGCAGTTGATTGTCCCCTACGCAATGGATGCAGACAGAGTTGAACTAGATATCATAGCCGGGAAGAGATCCGATCAACTGACCCTGGAGTCCCCCTTCACTAAGCAGGTGGACAATTACCCTCGACCCGCAAGATTCATGGTACCGAAACTAGATCCGTACGACGGAACCCGGGATCACCTGTTTTAATATCTCATTCACATGAATCTCGATTGCGTCGCGGATGAGATGAAGTGTAAAGTTTTCCCTGCATTATTGACTGGCCAAGCTCGGGAGTGGTTTAAGAGAATCCTACCGAGGACGATCTCCAACTTTGAAATGCTTGGAAAAATGTTCCTCAACGCCTTCATCACGGCAAAGCCGTTCCAGAGGAATGCTACCAATATGTTTACTCTCAAACAGAAAAAAAGGATGAAACCGCACTGCAATACCTGAAGCAGTTCAATGAAGAATCAATGCAAGTTTACGATGCGAATGACCACATCCAGGTCGCTTCTTTCGTGGCTGGGCTCAGAGAGGGAAGGTTATACGCTAACTGAGCAGCAAATTACGCGCGTCTATGAAGGAGTGCATGGAGATGGCCTTCAAGAATTGTCAAGGAGAAGAAGCTAACCGATTGAAACTAGAGTCGGAAAAAGTAGAGCACAAGAAGGAAATGACGGAAGATCCTTCTGATATGAGAAGGAAATCGATAGGAGATCGAGCGTCTGATCGGTCTGAGAAAAGATACGCCTTACAGCGCAGGAACTTCCCAACGTTGAACAGACCATGCGAATAGGTCCTCGCGGTTTTAGAGAGGAAAGGTCTGGCCCGAACTCCAGCTCCGATACGAAGTCCTCCAGAGAGAAGGACCAAAAAAAATTCTGCACATATTATAAAGACATTGGGTATGATTTGGACGGTTGCAGAGATTTCCAGAGAGACGTTGATGCGGCAATCGCTGAAGGGAAGTTGGATGAGGTCGTAGACCGACCTCACTCTACTAAACCGCGGGGTCGGTGCGACTATCCGTGAAGGAATTTCAATCAAGAGTGGGGGCGACATGGGGAGCCCCAGAAATGAAGAGACCTATCTCTGGAGGGAGGTCGACAAATAGATAACCGCCCGATAAACACTATCAACATTATCATGGGTGGCCCCACCAACACATTCAAGGAAGTCACTAGCCCTAACGCTCCACCGAGGAGCTCACCGGAAAACAGAATAGATCAAAGGCCTGCTTGGGAAGTGACTTATGGTTCTAGTGATCCGCTTCCGTTGGTCACGAATAATGAAGGTTTAGTCATAAAGGCCGTGGTGAACAAGAATTTGGTAAAGAGTATTTGCGTCGATACATGTAGTGCTGTCAATGTCCTATACTATTCGGCTTTTCATTCCATGAATCTCAAGGAGTCGGAACTAACCCCAGTCTCAGCACCTCTGTTCGGATTCGCTGGGCCCCCAGTTCATCCTCTGGGAATGGTTAGGCTCACAACAACATTTGGAAAGGAACAAGAGGGCAGGACACCTATGGTTGCTTATGTCGTAGTCAAGGCCTCATCGGCATATAACATCATTTTGGGAAGACTCGCTCTAATCGACCTCCGAGCCGTAATTTATCCGGCTCACATCAGCTTGAAGTTTCCTACCATTGATGGCTCAGTCGAAATCAAGGGAGATCTGGGGGTCTCTAGGAACTGTTATGCGTCCACAATAAAGAGTAAATGAGTAGTCTTAGCTTGAGAAGCTCGGCAAGTTCCTTATACCTGCTATTTCCCATTTATACAATTTCATTTATGCTTTTTTTTGTAATTTCATTACCCTGTGTGTGTGAAACTATGCTTGAATAAATTTCGCTTTAGGAGCGCCTAGTTTTTCAATTTGGTGACATGCTTGTTTGTTTTGTCTTATCATTATGAGTGATAAAGTCCATAAGGACAAGTTAACCAAGCTCCTCAATTTGGATGCGCAAAACATTAACGCAAGAAGTCAGTCCGACCTGGCCCCGCTCGCCATTACTTAAAAGACAAGAAGTCAGTCTAATATGGCCCTGCTCGTCTCTAAACTTTTAACGCGAGAAGTCAATCCGACCTGGCCCTGCTTACCGCAAACAAAAAAAACTAGAAGTCAGTCTAACCTGGCTCTATTCGTCTCTAAATGTTTAACGTGATAAGTCAATCCGAACTGACCTTGCTCGCCGAAAACTAAAAGACAAGATGTCAGTCTAACCTGGCCCTACTCGTCTCTAAACATTTAACACGAGAAGTCAGTCCGACCTGGCCCCGCTCGCCATAAACTAAAAAATGAAAAGCTAGTCCAAACTACACTTGGTATCCGACCTGCGACAAGTCGAACTCAGTAAAGGCAAGGTCAAAAGAATACTGACTCTGATCCCCGGACGTCGGATTTGGGAGGACTGCCCCACGAGATGAAAATTAAAGTATGGCATCCAAAACCCCTTGTTGATGCATGGCGTACTGGGGGTCAGGGCACCCCATCAGCCAAAGTGCTTAAGTAAATGTTTAAGTAAATCTCCAAAAACAAAAATTTAGAAATTCTCATTGTTAAAGAAAATGTTACGATAAGGAAGAAGGAAAAAAACCCAAGCTAAGCTGTGCGGGTCGGATTCTGTGACTCTGAAGAGGGAGTTGAAGTGAGAGCAGCAACAGGTTAAACGGAGTACTTGGACACAATGTCCATCCCACCTTGAAGTCCTTCACACGTTCATCATAATCCCTGCTCATCCATTGTTTGTAATAAATCTTCATGGGAAGATCGTCCACAACAAGGGCAAGAAAGTAGATCATCACTTTGTCCACGTCTTGGGTATAACCATGGTTTAGGACAGGGATGAGCAACAGCCTCAAAGCTTTTTCAAAATCCCCCGAGGCCTTATACCCTTGTATAGCCTCCGTGCGCCGAGCTGGAATGGTAGCTTCCAGCTTAGACAATTTCGTCTGGAGTTCGGCTTCAACCTGCTTCTTTCCTTTCTTCTCCTCAGCAAGCTCACTCGCCAAAGACTTCAGCTCAGTCTCTCGGGACAAAAGTTGATCTTGGAGAGTCTTTATCTCTCTATCTTTGAGCTCGGCAGCAGCCCTGAGCTCTCTCTGAGTCTGCCTCAGCTCGGCGATATTCTTCTTTTGATCGGCTGAATCTGTGGAAGCTTTCCCCAATCTTCGGAAAACCTCCCGAACGACCAAGGTTCCTTGCACGATCAAACAGACAAATCAATAAGGCCATCAAAACTTAGCACCAAAATAAAAAGGATGACAACTTACAAACTCCATAGATTTAAAGCCAACAACGGCCAGCTCATCATCCGACATACTGGCGATCTGCTGCTGTTCGGAGGCAGCCCCTTCTTGAGGGACATATTGGTCCTTAGCTCCTCACAGAGCCTTTTATTTGCCCTTTCTTAAAGGCCTACTCTTTTACGGGGTCACGGCCGACCTAGACCGCCTCTTCTTCCCGAGGGGCAAGTCCCCTTCATTTGTCTTCTCTGGATAAAAATCGTCTAGAGGACCCAGATTTGCTTGTTCCTGAGAAGGGACAGAGGAGGAGGGGTTCGTTGTGTTACCATCCACGGGGGGCTCCTCACTCACCACACCTCCGGGAGAGAGGGTCGGCTCAGGCTGACGGGCCACGGCTTCATTCTCGGCACCAGCTAGCAGATCAGCAAAGTCGGCCACTATAAACATGAACAAACTGTTAGTCAAACATGTAAGTATAAACACAACAACAATTTACAAAGAAAAAGACCCTACAGGGCTGCCATTCAGCCCCCTCAAACTTCTTGTAGGGGCTGGGACCTATCCTCTAACCGAGCTGTCGTAATTAGCTCGTCATACAAGTCTTTCCACTCAATGGAGTATCCAGATCCGTGAATCTTCTCCACCAGCTTTTCATCCAACTGGGGGCGTTCATCTTTATCCATCTCTTCCATATTCCACCGACTTAGTTCAGGATGATCCTCATGCCGGACAAAAAAGAACAGTTCCTTCCATCACTTGAAGGACTCTTTAACTTTAGGGATAATGGGGACGTCACTAGAATGACCCGTCCTCCGAGAAAATAATACCAATAGGGGTGGTCCTTTACCCTCACACGATGATAAAAGTACCCGAATTTCTTCACGGTAAACTTGAGGTTAAGCAACCGACACCAAATCGCAAACCCAATGATAGTCCTGACACCATTGGGGGCTATTTGGGTGATCCCTAGCTCATAATAATAGAGTACGTCAAGGAGAGCCGGGCAGAAAGAGAGTCTTAGGCCAACCTAAAAAAACTCCTTATGAACGGCACAGAACCCCTCCGGCGGGTCAGTAACAAAAAGGTGCGGATCAAAGGGTGGCATCGGAGTATAACTTTCCTTTCTTATCCCATATAACTGTTGGAATAGTGTCCTAAACCCAATCGGGTTGGACCGGATCCGACCGGTTCGGATCATTTCTACTATTTCTTTATGTTTATACATATGTAAAATGGCTTTTCTGTTGTCATATATATGTTCTTTTAGAGAACCAATTGTGAATTGTTATATGATAACGTCCTTAGTATTAAACTGTGATAGAGAAACCATGATAGGCGATTATGGTTGATGAGATCTCTAATCACTTTAATAAGTTTGATACTTAAATGTCTCTAGTGATGTACTATTAAACAGGGCATTGATAGTATAAAACAGACTAGCACGTATGATAGATGTCTTCTGCTTTAGAAAGGAGGATAGATCTCGTCTATTGAAGTGTAGAGACACTTGGGCTGTACGTGGACGTGTATTAGAGAATGCGTACGTTAGACTGACCCACTTACACGGATAAGTGTCACACTATGTGGCGGTTGTGTAATTATCCTTAAGACCGGAGTCTTCATGGCATCACGGTGTGGATTGTCATGCTTTGACACTATTGAGGTTTCCACAGCCATGGGGCGATCATGCGGTAGTGATTGGGTATGATCTTCAAGCATGCGGAGTATACATGATTGGTCGTCCGGGAATCGCGTACTTATCGGTAGGGTAAATATCCGAAAGGGCCTTCTTATAAGGAATGTCTCGTTCTCGTGAATCTTTGCAAAGTGGGAGTAAACGTGTTACTTTGAGAGAGCCTGATATACAGACTATAAGACACGGTCGTCAATGTTTGACACTCGACGTACGACCGTTGGGATATTATTACAAATGATAGGATTGTAAGTTACACGGTAATCTGTTTCACATGAAAGGTAGTAGTCATTGCATTTGACTCTTCCGATGATTGGGGGTCACGGTGTGTTGCTAGACGCTATCCCGTGATCGTTAGGCATGAAGGGCAATTTCGTAATTTGCACTTTGTGTCTACGGCCAACATATTCGGAAGCCTATCGGGTCACACACATATGAACATCCAGCCGGATTAAAATGTGGTTATAGATGATAACCAAATAAGGAAAGTTTATCTCGAGACTATAAGGGTTATAGTGGTAAATTAATATGGTGGTATTTATTTATTATGAATAAATATAATACAAGATATTAATTATGATGATTAATTAAATATGTATATTGATACATATATATAAAATTCGAAATATGTATATATGATATACATGTATTTTGCAAATTAATTAATCATAGTATTATATTAATTAAAGAATTTTCCATAAGTGAAATTATGGAGAAAGGTGGCGCCATTCACTTGTGTGTATGACACACTTGGATTGTGCAATTTAATTAATAAAATTACCATAATATTAATATGTGATATTAATTGATTTTGAGAAAAATAGATTTATGGTAATAACATAATTTGCATTCAATATAAGATATTGGAGAATTATAAATTATGGATTCATTTAATATAAGATATTAAATTAAAAGAGATAAATCAATCACATTAATTATGTTTCCTTATTTTATTGGAAAGAGATTTTTCTTCTCCTCCTCTCCAAGCAATAGGGGCGCCTCTCTCTAGTATAAATAAGAGGGCTTGCCAAGCTCTTCACACACCATTCTTCCAAGAGCAATTGTTCTTGTGAAAAATTGCAAGAACTCATAGTTCTTGTGTAAGAAAGAAGGGGGCTTCCTATAGTGAGTTTGTGAGGGAAGAAAATGTCCGGTCTAGCAATCGAACTTTTCAAAGAGCAATCCATGGTGGGATTCCGGCGGTCGTTCGTGTGGACTAAATGGTAGAGGCCGAACACTTGGGCGGCTCCATGTTTGAACTACTCTCCTGAGACGGTCAAAGCGTCGATCTTTTAGATCAACCAAGGTAACCGCCGTCTTTAGTTTATTCGTTTATTGCTTAAACGAAGTCGATCTTGGGAAAAAGGAAATCAAATTTTTGAATTCCGCTGCGTTCCCGCGTTGATTTCCTAACAGTGGTATCAGAGAGAGCTTCGAGCTTAAGCAATAAGCGTGTTTTTTTTGCGTAGTTAATTTTATCGTTTAAATCACGTAATTAAAAGATGATATATTTTGATTCGTAAAACGATACACGAAAAGAAATTATTTTGTTATGTGTATTTTATGTTTCAATGTAGTTCATAGTTGTGATTAGTCGATAGATGCAAGATTCAAATCACGATACGTTAAGTCGAGGTTGAGTGATGGATTCTCGGTGAACCCACTCTTCGTTAATTCGATGTGCTCGACTTTTTCGTCCCGTGATATTTATTGTGCATAGATATCTCGTTGTTTAGTCGTGTCATGGTTTAGGAAACCAACGACATCCCTTTTGATTACGAATCAAAAGGAAAGAAACAAAAGAGAGATTTAATTTTAATTTAATTTTAGAATAGTTCTAATTAATTAAAATTAAAATTAAAATCATTTAAAATTAATCGTTAATTTTATTTCGATTAAAATCATTTAATTAATTAAATGTTAATTAGTTAATTGGTTGGATAAAATTATTTATAGATTAAATGTTAATTGATTAATTAAGACGCAAGTAGTTAAATTTTAATTTTATCTTTTTCATAAGATTTAATTGTATGGATTAGATAGTGTAGATATAATATGATTATATGGACCCCGATTGATCATGGACTCGACCGATAGGATAGATGTGAATGATTTAATTTTTCTGTTGGTTTAAAAATTGTCCTAGGCCGTTATGAAGAACGTGACCTAGTTTATTTTCTGCATTTATCCCATTCCCGTTAGCTCCCTCCCGTCTGTGGCGGGTGTATTTATTTTATTAGATAGAATTAAATGTAACAAGAATGGAGCAGAAGATGGAGACCAAAGAAAGAGACGAAAATAAAGATCTCATTGGAGAATGGAGCATTAAAGATCCTATTGGCGGTTGCAAATACCTTTAGATTGTGACCAGCGGTTTCGTCGGTTGTATTCAAACCGCACCTAGGAAAAGTCCATGATCATACCGGTTACTTTACGCATTTATTTATTTTGTGCTTGTATTTATTTTATATGATACGATAGATGCATGACTAGGCACGATCTAGATAAATGTGTAGGATGTATGTTTATAGAGATAGACATATTTATGATGAGACCATAATTAAATTAATTAAGTGAATTAATTTACATAAATACTTCCACCTCAAAAGAATCAAGTTGAAATTGCCTCCCCATATTATAATGACGGTGAAGAGCCCTTGTTCGGATCCAACTCATCAGCCAAAGCAGGGGGTTGACCTACCTCGGGTATATCGTCGTTATCGAGATATGATCATATGAGATCTCACGAATATTGGGGTTATGACTTGACTAAGAATTCTCTCGGCCACCAGCCAAAGCGGGGTCGTTTGGATTTTAGAGGCAAGGGTTTGACTACTTCATAAGATGAAAATTGTCAAAGAGTTGACTAGTCAAACAACAAGAGTCGTATAAGATACGATTGACAAAGGGTTGTTGTCTACCTATTAGACTATTTTCGGCCCACCAGCCAAAGCGGGGGTCGCGGTAGTTTAGTGGGATCTTGTCCACTAAAGAAATTAATAATTCTTGAAAGTCAATTGGAAGTAGTTGACTAGTGGGAGCAAAATCATAAACCAAAAGACCATTTTTGATTTTGCGTGTATAAACAACAACACTCATTTATTTTCATTTTTATGTTGTAGTTTTAGCAAACTTTTATATTTATGTTTAATTCTCGATTAGTAAAACCAAATTATGATCATTACCTTTTTTGAGAAACGTTCTCAAATATGGTTAAGTAATTTTAATCCTTTTAAAATAAGCAATGACATGAGCAATCCCGTTATAGTAGTTAGAGACAAGGAGACTACATATTTGATGGAGTATTCCAAGGCTTTGATTATTAATGAAAGCGGAAGCTCATGATATGATTAAATCATTCGAAATAAGTTTCAACGAATTAGTCATATATTGGATACGATCCAAGATGATCATTCAGTCATACGATGACAGTTAATTCAAACGTTGGATAAGAATGACCACATCTAATTTTGGAAAGGTTGTTTTCAAAATTATAAGATTTAAGTATCAACTTAATTCTTTAATCATTGCTTAAAGGTTAATTAAATAGTCAATGTTTTGAATACGATTCAAAAGGTTAAATAAACTATTTAATAAACTTTAGATTTTCTTTATGAAAGGAAATCAAAGACATGGCTCTCGTGATATTTCTTAAGTCTTATGAAGACTACACTAAGAAAAATTTACAAGTGCTTGAAGGATTAAAAAGGAAAGTTAGGGCATGTGCTTAAATAGAGAACTTATTGAAGTTTCTATTCTAGGCAAGTGAGTTGAGATAAATATATCTAAATTCAAAGTCAACTCTAAGATATATGATACCTTACGAGCGTGATTAAATTAGAAAGATTGAATACAGATATGGAAGGTGAAGCAAACGTTGTAACACTTACCACATTCTGGATCTAGTAAACTGATAAGGGAACTAAATAAATGTTATTATGTTCCGGTTCTTATGAAGGACATAAGTTCAGTTATTTGTTAGGATTTAGTAGACACATTCAATTGTAAAGAATAAATGTTATTCCTATAAAGTTGGAAGGTCACTGAACCTAACATACTAGACTGTTGTCACTATATAGTTGATATATGTGATAAGATCTTAACTAAATATTTGTATGGTCATTATCCTTGATTTGTGGTTACTCTGAGCACGCTACATGGAGGCGTGTAATCAAACGTCATTCGATGATGTTGAACCTTATGATTATGAATCATGTGGGTTATAATGTATCTTATCCAAAGAGGACTAAAATAGCATTTTAAGAAAAGGTTATAAAATCTAGAAGATTGACCAAAGCCCAAACATATTGATGTTTGTTGGCTTGTGACAATTTATACCATAAACAATTGTTTGTCTTTCTCTTGGACTATTTTTAGAAATAGTTGAATGTACTTATTGAAGTACAACAATTCGGAACGCCCGATAGGTTCGAGCTAGTACGAGTATGAGATTGACGAGCTACTTAGGAATTAATATTCAATCGGATTGAAGTAATTAATATCTGAAGGGTGTTTCAGAGGTCGTCTGAAAAGGAATAAGATTCTACCTTCAAGGATACCATCTTTGGGATACGCAATTGGATTGTGTTCCCAGAATGGAAGCAACACTTTATATGATAAAGGTGTGACGCAAGCCATGCGAAGTATCCCTTACCCGTTTCGGGATAGTGCCCTTATACTTAACCTAGTTCCAAAATAAAGGTTGAATAAATTCCATATTAGATATGGAAGATGATAATGTCGAATCTATCTTAACCGATGATTTGAAGTTGTCGTAGGCAGAGTCAGAAAGGCTTGGAGCCTAGTACGACATATGCAACTTTGTGGAATATCTTAGCTAGCACGCTAGATATTATTTACTTGTCCGTGGAGCAAAATGTTTGTCTCCAAACATGTCTTTGTCTTCTAAAGGAAGTGTTTCTTCCAAAAGAAACAGTGGGAGTGAATCGGATCTCAAAAGAGTTTGAGAACCACAAAGATACATTCAACCATTGGAACATGAGCGGATGCCGCATAAGCGATGAGGTGTAAAACACCGCCAAAGGTGCACACAAAGTTCTCAGTAAGTCTGTGGATAACCTCAAGCCTCGAAAAAGTCTTTGGTATGTTCATCTTGAAGAATGAATATCTCACGACTTATGAAAGAATGTTTGAAAGGCTAGATTGAGAGATATGGCCAGGAGCCATAATATCTGAATTAGATTCCATTAGTGACAGCCAGGTTGTGAACCTAGTCTATCTTACCTAAGGGGAATGTCCCTGAAAGGCTGACATGGATTGTAATATGATTACCATCAGGCTATAGTGACGGCTGAGGGGTACGGGGTGTAAACCTTGTAATTACCTTTATGCTGCCAGCTGAGCCCAGTTCTATTCAGATGATGCTTGTTATAACTTGATATCATGGCTATATGATAGTGTTGAAGACGTTGGGCATATAGCTCGATGTTCAAAGACGTTAACATGATATGTAAGCTCATGAGATCCATTTATGGACTCAAACAAGTTTCTCTAGACAATTTCTTTGTTTGATAATCAAAGGAGTTTGATTTAGTCAAAAGAAGGATATGCCAATGTGCAAGTTGGATAGTGGGAGTGTGTTATGATTTTTGAGCAAGGTATTATATATCTCTCTCAGGAATTATCACCCCATGTCACAGTCAATTAATGTTTGGTAGTTCAAGGTCTTTGCAAAAGCACTTGGATTAGCAGTTCTTATTTTTAGAAATAAGAATCTATAGCGATAGATTTAACTGCTGTTAGATTATAGTTTACCTATATAGATGTGATGTTAAAAGAAGTTTAGCATAGATCGTGAGATCTGTCTATGTTAGGACATTGGTCCTAAAGATAAGGTAAAAGATGATGCTTATGGAAGGTTTCCTTCGCTACCACGATAGAAACCATCATAAAGGTAATGCCAGATGTTCATAGTCCATGAATAGTCATGAGCAAGTATGAAAGTAAATCTGGTGAATGTCGAGAATATCCTTAAACAAGTTAAGGAAAGTTTCCTAGTTTATCGAAACTTGGAATTAAATAAACGTAGATGTACAGACGTATATCCTGAGTCTTATGAAGGCGAGTGGGAGCTACTTTATGCTGGTTTTGCGATCACTTTGAATAAGTGATACGATGAGTGGAAATGTTCTTAGCATATGGGTCACTTGTAAATTCTACAACGAGGCCAAAACACAAGTAGTGCCTTAGAGCGCGGCGAGGAGCGATACATGGATCTGAAGGTTCATTCCTGAACCTTGTACGGTTCTTCCACCTTTTCTATATGGCTGATATAGTAAGTGGATTCATTGCTTGAAGCAAGGACCAGGGTCTCGTCAGAGATTCGTGTGTGTGTTGAGGCGGTTCCTTTGACTTGGTCATTTGGAACATGATATGAAGATAGTCTGAGTCCCCATGGATAGCGATCCGTTTAGGGCTAGAGCTGGTTGCGAGTATTGCATGAGATTCTTGTGTTTCAACTTGGTCTTGTGTGTGCGAGTGATTGGTTTTAGGCCAAGTGGGAGATTGTTGGAATAGTGTCCTAAACCCAATCGGGTTGGACCGGATCCGACCGGTTCGGATCATTTCTACTATTTCTTTATGTTTATACATATGTAAAATGGCTTTTCTGTTGTCATACATATGTTATTTTAGAGAACCAATTGTGAATTGTTATATGATAACGTCCTTAGTATTAAACTGTGATAGAGAAACCATGATAGGCGATTATGGTTGATGAGATCACTAATCACTTTAATAAGTTTGATACTTAAATGTCTCTAGGCTGATGTACTATTAAACAGGGCATTGATAGTATAAACAGACTAGCACGTATTAGATGTCTTCTGTCTTTAGTAAGCGGGGATAGATCTCGCTTCATCGAAGTGTAGAGACACTTGGGGTGTGCGTGGGCGTGTATTAGAGAATGCGACGCGATCGTGACCCACTTACACGGATAAGTGTCACACTATGTGGCGGTTGTGTAATTATCCTTAAGACCGAGTCTTCATGGCATCACGGTGTGGATTGTCATGCTTTGACACTATTGAGGTTTCCCCACAGCCATGGGGCGATCATGCGGTAGTGATTGGGTATGATCTTGAAGCATCGCGGAGTATACATGATTGGTCGTCCGGGAATCGCGTGCACTATCGGTGGGGTAAATATCCGAAAGGGCCTTCTTATAAGGAATGTCTCGCTCGTGAATCTTTGCAAAGTGGGAGTAAACGTGTTACTTGAGAGCCTGATATACAGACTATAAGACACGGTCGTCAATGTTTGACACTCGACGCACGACCGTTGGGATATTATTACAATGGATTGTAAGTTACACGGTAATGCTTTCACATGAAAGGTAGTAGTCATTGCATTTGACTCTTCCGATGATTGGGGTCACGGTGTGTTGCTGAGACGCTATCCCGTGATCGTTAGGCATGAAGGGCAATTTCGTAATTTGCACTTTGTGTCTACGGCCAACATATTCGAAGCCTATCGGGTCACACACATATGAACATCCAGCCGGATTAAAATATGGTTATAGATGATAACCAAATAAGGAAAGTTTATCTCAAGACTATAAGGGTTATAGTGGTAAATTAATATGGTGGTATTTATTTATTATGAATAAATATAATACAAGATATTAATTATGATGATTAATTAAATATGTATATTGATACATATATATAAAATTCAAATATGTATATATGATATACATGTATTTTGCAAATTAATTAATCATAGTATTATATTAATTAAAGAATTTTCCATAAGTGAAATTATGGAGATAGGTGGCGCCATTCACTTGTGTGTATGACACACTTTGGATTGTGCAATTTAATTAATAAAATTACCATAATATTAATATGTGATATTAATTGATTTTGAGAAAAATAGATTTATGGTAATAACATAATTTGCATTCAATATAAGATATTGGAGAATTATAAATTATGGATTCATTTAATATAAGATATTAAATTAAAAGAGATAAATCAATCACATTAATTATGTTTCCTTATTTTATTGGAAAGAGATTTTTCTTCTCCTCCTCTCCAAGCAATAGGGCGCCTCTCTAGTATAAATAAGAGGGCTTGCCAAGCTCTTCACACACCATTCTTCCAAGAGCAATTGTTCTTGTGAAAAATTGCAAGAACTCATAGTTCTTGTGTAAGAAAGAAGGGCTTCTATAGTGAGTTTGTGAGGAAGAAAATGTCCGGTCTAGCAATCGGAACTTTTCAAAGAGCAATCCATGGTGGGATTCCGGCGGGTGCTTACCGTGTGGACTAGTGGTAGAGGCCGAACACTTGGGCGGCTCCATCTGAACTACTCTCCTGACGGTCAAAGCGTCGATCTTTTAGATCAACCAAGGTAACCGCCGTCTTTAGTTTATTCGTTTATTGCTTAAACGAAGTCGATCTTGGGAAAAAGGAAATCAAATTTTTGAATTCCGCTGCGTTCCCGCGTTGATTTCCTAACAATAACTCATAGATTTCATCCAAGTCTTTTGACGGAGAATAGATTTAACGTTCATGCCGTCGGCAATGGCCATCTCAAGGTCTAGGGTTCCGGCAGATAATAAAAAATAGGATGCATCGGAAGATAAATTGCGAATGAATACAGAGAAGCAACTTACTTGCAAAGGCAATTTGAAGATTGAAAGGAGAAGAATAGCAATCGGCAACTGGATCTTGTTCTTCTGTTTTAAAAGCAAGGGGTACGAATAAACGATTGATATGACGGGGTTATAACCCCCTATTCACCTCGAGAGACACCCTTATTCAGAGTTAGTGGGCAACGACGCCTCGATTCTCGGGACCGTTATGACAGCGTCTTACAACTTCCTGCCATCTGAAACTCAAAAATTCAAAAAAAAGCTACAAGTGTGGATGACCGAGCCGAGTCACAACTTGGACAGATCCGAGCTGATCTCGTGAGGTCTGCTGGATCTTGGGGCTTATGACGGTGGTCGGATCAGAACCTTGCCATGTGTCATCCCCACAATGATCCAACAATAAATGAAGATAGAGAAAGTCCACATTAAGGGCTAGAATCCCCAGGATCTAAGCTAAGAAAGCTCGGCTACTCTCCCACCGACCTCTGCAGGTCGGCCAAGGCATAAGGTCAGCCTAACCATGTCCGACCCTATAGGTCGGCCTAAGCCCGTCTCAGACCGAATTCCCCGCATGCTCATTGAAACCAGATAAATACGGAAAGAATCCCAAGTCATGACGATTCTAATCCTGACATTCAAATATATCCATAATTATCCCCTAAAATCAAGGGGATCAATGTACCATTATCTCTTCCTTAGGGAACACGAAATTAGAGTCCAACATGGACACGCTACACGCAACGATGAGGAACAAGCCCCTCTATATAAATAATCTCTAAGGACCTACGGAGACTTGATTCCAATACACACATTGGATACGCAGGCAGCTTGAGATACAAATTCTCAAGTGTAGTCTAAACCACCACCAAAAACCTCCCGTTCCATGTCTTTTTAGAGATCCGTCATTGAACAGATTGTCACTGGGATCAATAGCCCCCAGAATTACTACCCAAAGATTTTCAGCATCGTCTGGTAGGGTTGGGTATGATAGAGTGGATAGGGTGCAGTAGGGTACCTTGACAGGGTGAGGTGGGTAAGGTTTGGTTAGGTAATTTGAGGTAGGATTAAGTAGGTGAGCAATGAGGCAAGTTGGGTGGTGGATTAGGGTATGGTAGGGTGTGTGGATAAGGAGGGTAAGACATGGTGATGGGTAAGTTGGGTGGTAGGTAGGAAATGGTAGGGTAGGGTCTGTAGGGTAGGAAAGGGTAGGTGAGAGAGGGTAGAGTTGGGGTAAGGTGGGATGTGATATGGTAGGTTGGTTGAGTGGTAATGTAGGATGGGATGAGCAATATGATGTGTGGTGGGGGTAAGGTAGGGTGCGGTGGTGGGTAAGGTAGGGTAGGGTAGGGTGTGGTGGGTAGGGTAAGGTAAGGTGGTGGGTGGTGGTAGAGTAGAGTAGGCGGTAGGGTAAGGTATGTGGGATGTCTAGGGTAAGATATTGTGAGATTGGGTAGGGTGGGATATGGTGGTGGGTAAGGTAGGGTAGGGTCGGGCAGTGGGTTGGGTATGGTGGGTAGAAATGTAGGGGGTGTAGGATAAGGCTACCTCGCCCCACCTTACCTAACCCCACCCCCACCCCACCTAACCCACCCTCCACCATATCCTACCTTATGAAACATATCATACCCTACCTACCAACCTTAATCCACCACACTGCCCTAATCATCACTCAATGTGTCACATTTTATATAATTTATTTTAATTCATTTTTTCACATTCCAAACGCAGTAATAGAGTAGATTTATTCCATTCCATTTTTATTATTTTATTTCATTCTTGCGTAACAACATGCTATTACCGTACCAATTTGAGTGTCGAAGTGGCTATTAAGAGGAAAAACTCTAGACCCTCTTACGTCATGTTTGTATTGCACACATCTTTGATCATCATTTGAAGGTTTATTTACCCGATTAACAAACTCAAATTATAACCGGATGATTTCCAACATTGTCTTATACGGAGTATGTAAATAATGAAATTATTATGCTTCGATATTCTTTTAGTGTGTGTGTATATATATATTAATTTGTAAAATTAAAACCAATACTAGCCTATAATAATTTTATGTTTTCGCCGTAAAAAATAATAATTTATGTTTTCGTCATCCTGGGAGGTCTCGTTCAAAAAAATAAAAAGGAAGAAATGCAAATTACCCTCCTAAACTATATATCTTGCAAATTTTACAACCTCAAAGTATTATTTGATTGATTTAGGACTTTAAACTATAACAAATGAACAGTTTACTACCTCTATCTTTTTAATTGATCGATTTACCACCTCCAACTAATATTTTGGTTCAACTTACACCATATATTAACATCTAACATTATTTGATTATCCATTTAAGGGTAAATTTGTCATATAACCATCATCATCTTCCTTCTTTCCCATAATCCTTACCCCTCCTCCATTTTCTGAATCTACAAAAATGAAATGCCCACATTGATCTTGTAAACCATAACATAAAAAAACAGCAGCGTGTTAAAAGGATAATCTCAACAGATTGTCCCTCAATTTAAAGCAGTGACAACAAAAAAAGAAGAAGGAAATTTTGGCAACGAGAAGACGTAAAAATGAAATGCCATATGCTTACATTAATAGCCAACTGGGAAAAATCTATTCTATCCACCTTCAGTTTAATTGTGTCTTGGTGCAGCCGAACTAGAAAGTTTGCCCAGCGAAACTTTTCTACAAACTGAAAAATTCAATTCTGATCCAATGATGGAGGGTCACCCAGGGGCGAAGACGGTAATGGTGGTGGAACAAATATGAGGTAGGGAAGATGACGGTGATATGAAAATCTTTACCCTTAATTAAATAAACAAATAATGCTAGATGTGAATATATGGTGTAAACAGAACCAAAAGATTGTAAATTGTTCATTTGTTATAGTTTAACATCCTAAATCGATTAAATAATACTTTAACTTTGTCAAATTTTCATGATGTGCAGTTTAGGAAGGTAATTTGCATTTCTTCAAAATAAAAATAAAAGCAACAACAACAACAACCATAATAATAATGGATGGTGATGGGGTACCGACCCCATCCCCCGAATTCAGCACCCGAAAATTTTACATCCATATACATCATCAAGTAAAAAAATAAAATAAAAACACACTTAAACCTGGACCACAAGATTGTGTACTCGGTGGACAGCCGGTACATCTTGTCGGTGTCTGCATACTTTTCCAATAATAATATACCGGAGATCCGGAACAAAGAGTCTGTTTTTGGGAAATCAATGCAACAATGAGTTGGTGCGGACCCAGAAGGCCAGAAAGAAGGTGGGTAGTCCTTTTTTTTTTCAGGAAAAAAACAAAGAAACTAGTTTGATAGTACATACGACTAGAGACAGTCTAACGTACGCATTCTCTAATACACGTCCACGTACAGTTGAAGTGTCTCAACACTTTGATAGTCGGGATCTATCCCTAGTATCACATCGTAGGCCCCCATCCCAAATCTATCTTCCTTATCAATGAACCGGAACATAGTGCATATGTACTCTTTGATGCAACGGGGACGTGACATACTACGATAATGTACAGAAGTCTGAATATTTTATGTACCGTGAACGACACAGTTTATGAATGTCTTCGCGGTGGACTTGATTTTACCAAAGATGATGAAAACGTGAACTCCCAACCATTTATGCGTTGGAGAGATCGTTTCTTGTTTTGTGCCGAAGCGATTTATAAAGCATAGGCTGAAACCGGTGAAATAAAGGGGCATTACTTGAATGCTACTGCAGGTATATGCGAAGAAATGATCAAAACGTGCTAGTCTAATCATACTATCAATGTTCCGCTTGATAGTACATACGACTAGAGACATTTAAGTATCAAACATTTTAATGTGAATCGAGATCTCATCAACCATAATCACTGTTATGATTTCTCTTTCACAGTTTGACACTAATGACGTTATCATATATGCAATATCATAATTGGTCCGTCAAACGAACAAATATATAATAACATAAAAGCCATTCAACATATGATAAACATAAAGAAATACTAGAAATGATCCGACCCGGTCGGATCCGGTCCAACCCGATTGGGTTTAGGACACTATTTCAACAAATTGAACATTCAATTTGATGTTCATTTAAATTTATGATAGTGTTTGTTGATTATTACAAGTGACTGAACATTATATTTGATGTTTGAACATCGATATACTGCTTATTTGAGTTGATTATGGTATTGACCATCAATCATGATATTATGTTTATTGTAGTGTTTGATGATGACAATAAGAATTTCAATATCAATATGATGCTTATTTGATGTAATTAAAGTGTTCCACGATAATTATTATTTATTAACATCAATATGATGTTCATTTGACTTAATCTATGGTGTTTAATGATGATTATAGACATTGAACATCAATTTGATGTTTGTTTAAGTTTATTGTGGTTTTTAATAACAATTATGAGTGTTTAACGATCAAAGTGACCTTTGAACAACGATTCGATGTATAAATAAGTCAAGTCAAAAATTTTATGATGATTATAACATATTGAACATTAAATTAATTTTCATTTGAGTTTATCGTAGTATATGACGATAATTATAACTGACTGAATAGCAATATGATATTCAATCTAGTTAATTACGATGTTTGATGGTGATTATAAGTGATCGCACATCATTTTGGTATTTATTTAATTTTATCATAGTATTTATTATTTGATTATAAGAGATTGAATATCGAACTTATGCTCGTTATGTTGAATATAGCGTTTACTATTGATTATATGTATGATGTTGATTTGACTTAATTATAGTCTTTGGCCATTGACATTATAGTGTTTTATGATACTTCTAAATGATTAAATGTGTTTAAAATCGCTAAGGTGAAAATTTAGTTGAACTAACCCTAAACAATAGTTGAATTTAATTAGTCCAGTTATTAATTTTTCACAAAAAAAGTTTTCTAAATTAAATTTATGTATTTATAATATATCACTCGAACTTGCTTTAATAATTTGGAAAAAAATTTCATATTCTGTTCAGCACCATTTCCTAATCTATTACTTGATTTTGTTGTGTTGTAGTCTTGGTTAGTGTTGTAAGGGTAGTCCAGCGTTGTGCTGGCTGGTAGTCCAACTATGGCGATTGGCTGAGACTTTAGTCTAGCTGATGTTAGTTTTGTTGTAAATTAGTTATCTTTTTTTTTATAAAGCAAAATGTATTTTTATTTCATCATATCAGCCGAGCAAGCTAATAAAACATGAGGGGGTGGCTAGAGCCCCATTGCTTAATCCCTGTTAAAGAAAGACCTTATTTTGCTAAGAGGTGAGCAAGGACATTTCCTTCCTTCTTTACAAAAGAGAATTTATAATGAGAAAAAACATGTAAAAGAGATTTGCAATCATCAGTTACACCTCCAAGATCCATGTCTTCTGAGGTTAGCTTGTGGTGTACAGATAGGGAGTCCCCTTCCAACTCAACTCTGAAAACCCCCAACTAATTGTTAGAAAGATAGCTTGGTGCATGGCTAGAGTTTCGCCGATAGCTGCTTCATATTTTCCATCAATTTTTGATAGAAAAACTACGCAAAATGTCACCTTTGTGGTTTCGTAGGATGCCCCTAATCGCAGTAGAGTGTTCGTTCGTTGCCGCATCTACATTAAGTTTGACCAAGGGGGCGTGTGGTGGTTCCCAAGCCTTTTTCATGCTCCGTGGGCTCAATTTGTTCCCCTATTTGGTTTGCACTTCTAGAAAGGCAGAAGAATCTGACTGTGCCAAAACCACTATCTGATCCGGGCTAGTAATTTTATTCTCAAAAATAAGAGAGCATCGAGTCTTCCATATCCACCAAAGAATATAAATAATATTTGTTACCCTCTCTTCCGATTCTTTGTCCACTAACAATTCAAAAAAATCCTGGAAGTTTCTGAAGTTCAGAGTCCTCCAATAATGACCATCTGCAATTAGCTTCCAGACAGATTTCACTCTGGAGCAATTAAAAAAACAATGTTGCTGGTCTATTCGCTCATATTGCGTATTTTACACATGCCATTTCCTATTCCCCTAGTGCGTAAGTTTACAGCAGTGGGCAAGACGTCTGTAAGAAGTTTCTAACAAAAACGAGACACTCGAGGCATTACCTTTAAATTCCACAAAGAGCTCCAAATTTTCTTGTACGGTTGAGAGGTGGTGGCAGCATGACGTTCTGCTTCTGCTTCTGCTTCTTGGCCCTTTAAGTTCATGGCGAGATGATAGCCCAATTTGACAGAGTAAATGCCATTGCCGGTGTAGTGCCAAATCAATTAGTTATCTTTTGATGATAATAAAATCTTTCGTCATTTATGGAAAAAAGATACATAGAGAGCAATTTTAGACCATAGTTATTTCAGTAATGTTTGAGTCTTTTAAAAAAAAACCCCTATTTAAAATTAAAGTTAGTGAATTGATTTTAATAATAAAGTTTTTGAAATATGATTGATGCAAAACTTTATCATAAAAAGTGTGAAAAAAAGAAAAAGAAGATAGCTCAACACATGATGCTCTAAAATGATATACTACATAATGTAATCACGTGGCTCTTAATATGAAGATTCCAAGTTCAAGTCTCGGTGAAGATAAAAAAATGTGTGTATATTTCGTATTCGTATTATACATATAACCTAAAGCTTTCATTTGTTGAAAAAAAATTAAAAAAAATACTAAATCTGTTTTAAAATATAAGTCATTCCACCTCTTTTTGACTGTTCCAAAATATACGTCATTCTACGTTATTAATGAAGCATTTATTAACAGTCCAATTACTTTTCAATAGTTTATAACCATTTCGTTAATGATAGCTAATAGATACTCCATCTGTTCCAATATATCTGAAGATAGTTGCCAAAATCATTTGTTCCATATCATCTGAGGCAGTTACATTCCTAATGTGTCATTAATGATATTTTTCTTTCTTTACATTTATTTATTGCAATATGATAGATAAAAAAAATATCACATTAATTATATCCAAGGACTTTTTAGTTATTTCATTTTAAAATCAATACATTAACATACTTTCTTAATATGCGTGATTTTGGTAAATGCATCAAATAATTCGGAACATAGGAAGTATTTTAGTCATTTCTATATTAAATTTATATTATTCAACCATTTTTTAATCTACACGACTTATATTTTTTGGACGAAAATAGTATTTCGCATTGTAAAAATAAATAAATAGTCTAAGAGTCGTCGTTGGGAATGCAACAATGAGTTGGTGCGAAGTAGGTGGGTACTTTGACCACATAAATTACCGCAACTTGCTAAGAGCACTCACAGTAGAATCTGTAAATAATGTTAAATCTGTATTTTACAGATCCGAACGCTTCAGATCCATATAAAATATACTTGCAGCAGTTATCTGTCGACTCTATCTGTAAATATCATATTTGTAACCCAAGACTGTATATCTACCGCAAAATTGAACAAAACTCCAGATCCTCCTGGCCCCTCATTCCCGTCTTTCTCTCACTTCATCTATTTCCCTCGAACTCTTTTTCATCTTGTTGTACGAATTTTTTTCATCTTTATACTCAAATGGAACAAAAAATTGCAGGATGTAGAATACCAAAATCGATTTTCAAGAGTTCCTGTCGGAAATATTCTCTTTTCAAATTTAGAATAGTAAAAGATCAAGTCATTGTGGATCCTGATTTAGGTTAATTGCAAAGAACATGTCATTACAGTAACTATTTTAAATGTAAATAGGATCATAACAACTTTTCCTTCAATTCCTTGTATATGAATATGTAAATTAACATAACAATATAATGTAAATAAGAGCATAACAACTTTTCCTTCAACTCCTTGTATATGAATAAGTTGATTAACATTACAATATAATGTACATAGGTGCTAGAAATTTGGAATGGTATTCCTATATAATAAAAAAAAAATTAGAAATTGAGATAAAACTGGTTTACGAAGTTTACTCAATCACACTATTATAAATAATTATTATAAATATTTCACCATTTTAATGATAATAGTTGAGAAAATTAATAGAGAATCTGTAAATAGAGATTCTGGTGTATTTTGTCCTGGATAGAGAATCTGTAAGTTGAGATGCTGATGTAGTTGACCTTTTATAAAGATTCTGTAAAACTAGAAAAAATGGTGTTTGAGTCTGTAAAATAGAGAATCTGTTAAGAGACACTGATGCAAGTGCTCTAAGAGATCATGAAGGTAGGCCATACTCGATTGTCTTTATACAAATTTATTACTTTATTATATCTTGCCCTAAAAATATAAAATTCAAATATAAATTCATTTTTCACATATTTTTAAAGAGTGATAAAAGATTATTTTAAATTAAAATACTATTCTCAAAAAAATAAAAATAAAAATATTAGAATATGATTACTATTAATAGTTAATACATCCGTCTCATAATATATGTCCACATAGCCTTTTGAATTTGTCTTATAATATAAGCCATTTCTAATATCAATGATGCATTTATTACATTTTTCGTTCTTTTATCCTTAATTTATTATACATTTACCTACTTAACAACTATCACATTAACAATAGTCAAAAGGTATTCTAGATTTTACCATTACAATTAATGACATATAACAACTTTCTTAATCTGTGTAAAAAAATTAAATGAACTTATATTTTGAAATGAAGGCTAAAATAATGAAAAAACTTGATTGACACATAATGCATTAAGGTAAAAAGAAGGAAAAATGCAATAAACAAACTATTGTTATTGTAAAAGGGCTATATTATACACAAAACAAAAATCAATAAACATACATTATAAGACGGTGGAGTACTAATTTGCTACTCGTCCGTCATGAAATATAATTTTTTTAAGAACAAAGGATTTTATTAATTAACGTTCGCAAAACATGCGGCTAAAACATCTTCAGGTGACAAACTACCCCAGAAAGTCACATCAAGTAAAGACAAAGCATGACGCGCAAGAAGGTGCGCAGGGACATTGCCAGAGCAGCGAACAAAAGAGAATGAAATGGAATCAAAACTAGGGAGTAGAGCTAAGCAATCCCTCAGAAGACAGCCATGAGCCGTGATGTCCTCCACGGGCTGTCGAAGCCGTTGCACACAAGCCAGACAATCGCTTTCCACCTCCACCCGCCGCAAATGCAGTCGCTGCGCCTATGCCAGTGCCAAGTAAATGCCTCGAAGCTCCATATACTCCGGCCGACCTCCCCCATCAAAGGGATAGCACATGGCATGCAAGACTACCCCTGCAGGATCTCGAAAAACTAGCCCAATACCTAGTCGATCCTCTCTCACAGTAGCATCAACATTACACTTTACTACCCCTTGTGGCGGACGAGCCCAAGAATCTGCCAAATGCTGGGGCGCCCCCTGCATCCGATAGGCCGCCAGGGCCTCCGTATACTCAGTTGTAGCTGCCAAAGATCGTGCGCATACCGCCGAGACATAGACTGCCTGGCCGTCAAACACCGCTGAACAACGCGCTTTCTATATTCCTCACATCAGCCCCACAACTTGCACTGTATCCGGTATCCCCCACACCACTAAGCGGTGCATAAAGAAATCCGCAAAGGAGGACGCACGGAGATACTCCAAAACCTCATAGAAAGGGGAGGCCTGCCAAATCCTGTGCGACATCTCACACTCAAACAAAACGTGCCGTAAGGTCTCCACTGTCTCCCTGCATGCCAAGCATGTACCTGTCCCCAAATTGCGTCGCATAAGGCCCTGGCCGATTGCCAAACAGTCATAAAGGCACCTCCATAGAAAATGCTGAATACGAGGCTGGACCGGGAGCTGCCAACATCGCCGCCAGACCCGATTTTTCCCGCCTGAAGTCCCCGGCCCAGCCACCAGTGATGGCTTGTAAAGCGAGAGTGCTAGGAAGTACCCAGACTTAACCGTGTAGGTGCCCGTGCTGTCATAATCCCAAATATGCCGATCTGGATGGTTCCCTGAGGCAATAAAAGTGGCCAGAATAGCATCTGACTCCCATGGGTGGAATAAATCTCGGATTCGAGGGGCATTCCAGGTACACGTATGCATGATAAATAGATATGAAACCTTGACGTCAGTCGCGAGTGGGAGACCTGCATAAGGTATACGAAAGGATGGCCGCCGCTCCGTCCATGCATCATGAAACACAAAGACGGACTCCCCATCCCCCACTCTCCATCGCATCCCACTGAACAATAGATCTATGCCCTTCAGAATACTACACCACATAAACGACGGCCGGGAGCCTAATCTAGCCGACAAGATTGTGCCCTCCTCAAAGTATTTTGCATGAAGTACCCGGGCCACTAGCAACCCGGAGTGGACATGATCCACCACGACTGTTTGGCCAACAAAGCCAAATTAAAGCATTCTAAATCCCTGAAGCCCAAACCGCCCAGATTCTTTAGCATACAACATGCCTCTCAACTCTTCCAGTGAATCCGCCGACTTGACTCCGTGTCACCCCAAAAAAAACCCCTGATCACCTTTTCCAGTACCCGAATCAAAGTACTGGGAATCTTGAAACACTGCATAATGAATGCGGGAATGGCCTGGAAGGCCGATTTAATGAAAACCTCCTTTCCAGCCGGAGAAAGCAGTTTATCCTTCCAGCCCACCACCTTCTTGCATAACCGATCTCTCATAAACTCAAACACTTGGCGCTTGTTTCGACCAATTACAAAAGGCAACCCTAGATACTTGCCGGACCCATCGCACAATGGAATCTGAAGTGTATCAGAAACCACTTCCCGCTGTTCTAAAGGAACTGCCTCCGGGAAGTTCAAACTATATTTATGAAAATTGATGGCCCGTCCCGAAAGGGCCCCATACCTAGAAAACAAATCCATCGATGTCTCTGCCACCCTGTCCAACAACTCGAAGAAGACCATGCAATCATCAGCAAAAAGCATATGAGAGACAGTGATCTCGGCCTCTCTCCAAAATCTAATACCTCGTAGAGCACCTCTGTGCACATAATCATCTCACAGTGCCGTAAATCCCTCTGCACATATGATAAAAAGGAAAGGCGATAGCGGGTCACCCTGTCGGATGCCCCGAGTAGGTATAATCCTCTGACTAGGCTTCCTATTAATGAGGACCCGAAAGGAAACACCGTGACACATCTACGGACCAAGTCAATAAATGGTAAGGGGAAGCGCATACGGTCCATAACACTCCAAAGGTACTGCCACTCGACCCAGTAAAAGGCCTTGGCCATATCCAACTTCAACACCGCGTGATTATGACAACCTCGCATGCCAGCCTTAAGAGAATGAAAGCTCTCAAAAGCTATTATTGCGTTATCCGTAATGAGACGGCCATACACAAATGCACTTTGATTGCCAGAAATAACATCCCCAATCACTCCTTTCTGCCGATTGATGACCACCCGAGAAATGAGGTTATAAATAGAATTACACAGCGCAATCGGTCGAAACTTAGTCATAACTGTAGGAGTAGCTACCTTAGGTATCAAAGCAATAAAAGTTTCATTAATCGTACCTAACGGAGCCCTATTGTTCAGAACATCCAACATTACAGCCACGACGGCATCACCCACAATGCCCCAGAATTTTAGCAAAAAAACCACATGCATTCTATCTGGCCCTGGCGATTGATGGCCAAAATAGTGACGTCCAACTTTAACTGGCAGAGTAGCGGGTCGGAAGCACTATAGCTGCGAGCAAGGTCGTATCCCATGAGGAATTGGTCAAGTATCACAACCACTTTCGTGTTTAGTTTAGGCTCACAATATAGGTGAAGTAATCTATAACTAGGATGATAAAAATGCTAACTTTAAAATATATGGTAAACGAAATAGCTAAATTATGGTCAAGAACACTACTCTCAATATCTTTACCGAATCACTAGGGACGAGCCTTAACCTACCAACCAACTAATAGTTTCAAATGAATGTGTCGTGGGTGCAATCTCCTAAACTGGTCCCTAGGCGCTAATACCACAACCTAGTTACCCTATATTCGGTTCAATGATCCCTACATGGGATTTAATTGACCTAATATGATGAAGAACTATGAGATGCTCCGCATCCACCGAGTTCACGGCTTAGCTAGAAAAACCTTACCAAGGAACAGGCTGCGAATAAATCGACTAGTTCGTGCATGGCAATCCTAAAATTCTAGTTCGCACTCCCTCGCAAAATACATTTATAAAAGGTCGTGTGTATGATCAATTAACGGTTAGCTACTCCACTAATAGCATTAGGACACAAAACATTCAAACGATTTAACTTTTTAGCCCTACTCATCCCTAGATCATCGATTATGCATTAATTTCGTAGTTCCATCACATAATTTAGCTATTATAAATTTAGCTACTCATAATAAAATCAAGAACGCAAGAAACCATAAATAAATTGGTGAACAACATGATAAAAAGTTAAATAAAATTACCATGAAAAGATTGAAGCAATCCACAACTCGAATCGTCACTTCGTAGTGTTGTAATCGCAAAATAAAATAAATAAATGTTGTTGTTCTATGAAAATCTACAGCAGAAAAATAGTCTAGATCTATTTCTAAAAGGAAGAAAAATTGTTGCCACAGAAAAATAAAATTTTGGTATGAAAAACTGTGTGTTGAAATTTGACATAGATGGCTTCTTTAATAAGTCAATCGACGTATATCTTTTCCGGAAAATTGACGTCCCAAAATAGGGAGATTATTGTGTGGTGTCTCCACACGGTGCGGAGACACCGTATGACACACCACACACCTTTATTCTGTATTAAAACTGTGTGGTTCTGATCGTTTCACCCTTCATTTCACCACAAATTTCCTCGTCACACAATAACTTCCCCAAAATAATAGCACAGCGTCCCTTCTTCTTCTTGAATGTCCAAGCCAATGGGTGTACGCCACCTCAGCTTTCCATTGTCCCACCTCATTAATTGCTTTTTCTTCTTCCTATTATGCATACACATTATTTATTTGCTGCTGCTAGCTTTTTCCTCTTTTTTTTTTCCTTCATAGAATGAGGCTAAGACTGTCTCTAATGGGGGACTCTATCAACACCTTTAACAATATTTTAAAGTATACTGATTTACTCTATGCTTAGAGTGACCCCAATGGGGGGATTTATCCCCCCTCTAAAACTAATATAAAGGGAGTAATCCACCTTTAAGCCCACAGTGGCTCCCAACCCAACACCCTATCCCTAAATAAAACTAAGGATCCCCCTAAATATGAAGAGTCTGCTAATATGAATAGTAACACCATTTATCTCTCTTTTTACCCAATAAATTAATTTCACACATCAATATCATTTATATAATAATGCGTTATGTATCATAAGTAATGATCACAAGCAGCAACCAACAGTAGTATCACAACGGTGATATACATCATTGAAAAAAAAATTATATATACTATTTTTTCCATAAAAAAATTTAATCTGTCCAAATATTTATTTTTTTATTTTGAACTCTTTTTGTGTCTGGATCTGACATCTTTTATTTTTTTACCGTTGTGCGACGTATTCAAATATCACTTTGTAAGCATAAAATATTTTTAAAGGGATGTATAGAGGTTGCTTATTGGAGTGAATTATTTTTTGGGTGTTGAAAAAGTGTAACTGTAACGAAAAACGATGTGTTTGAAGAGTGTGTTTGAAGCGTATCATTGGGGCCACTCTTACAATGGATGACTTTATGTACTCTATATCCTTCAAAATCTCTCCCCATTACCGGAAATCACAGGTGCATGATAGAGTAAACTCTTTTTTTTTTTTTGGGTGCTTTTTCATTGTTTGCCGCAATGCCTTTTTTTTTCTCTAAAATATTATATTATATCGTGTATAATTATAAACATGAAAATAATGTAACTAAAATACTGGAAAAAATAATAGAGTAAAAAAATATTTGATGTTCATCGTATGATTTTGTTTGTTATATATAAGATGAAGGGAAAAAAAATGTTTTAAGAGGATTGTATAAAGGGTGTTTGTTGGAGTAGACTAATTTATAAAATGTTAAAAATATGAAACTGGAACGGAGAACGATACAGTTAGAAGGTGAAATAAAGGATTGTTGTTGGAGATAGTCTAAGCGTCAAAATGTACAAGCCAAGGCCCACAATGCCGAGGGATGAGAATTTTCACCAATCAGAAAGGCGCATGTTGCCTTATATCAAGTCTGAGCTTGATATATTTTTATTTTTTTTTTTTTTTGAATCAAACTTCAATCTCGCGCCGTTTCCTCTCACGAACTCCGTTTTGGACAATTTTCATATTGTTGTGATCCTCGTCACGCCGTGCCTGTAACAAAAATAAACCACATACCCAAGTGTGACAGATACCAATAAAACACATGCGATTCACCGAAAAATGTAGAGATTTTCGACGTAAACGTCTTTTGTCTCGTGATTCGAATCGTGGTGAAACGTGCCTATAAAAACCACTTAACTACCTCAAAATCACATCGAATGTGCTATAAATAGAGGTAAAATGCACACGAAATTATAGCAAAGTTGACTCTCATCATTGATTCCGGGCTGGATGTTGTTTCAAAGAACACAAATCTCCTCCTGTGTAAAAGGCACAACCAATCCCTGCTGCTGGCCTAGATCAAGCTCAGCAAACTGCAATTCCTCCAGATCAATGTTTTTAAACGTTCTTTGGGTGCTTGTTTACATGATACTAAAGGATAGTATTTGGCTGTTTTTCAAATATCCAAAAGCATGAATAATGTGTAATTAGAGTTCTATGACGTTAAGGTTGTGTTTTGGAAGTGGTTTGATGTTGAAATCGTGTCTAAATGTAGTTATGAAAGTGCTTGGTGATATATGATGTTAAATGATAATGCGGTTTATTATCACGGTGGTCCAGCGGTGTTTTGTGTGTCGGATATCTAGCTTATATGATGTGTTTGTAGTGTTTATGGCCGGTGGTGCACGGCGGCGATGTGGTGGAGCGTATGAATGCTTGAGAGAGTTTATTTTGACAGAGTTTTGTTCTTTTTTTTTAATAAGCCTCCCCTTTTTTCTGTTACAAGCCCTCCTTTTACAGGGAGGAGGGAAGCTTAGGGCTTAAGCTAAGACAAGTAATCAAAATATCTTAACAGACAAGTTGACTAAACACCTCCGCGGCGTGTCCTATATGGTCGCTAAGATCGCTTATCCACGAGGGCCTACTCTTCGTCTTGCCTCAGCTAGCTCCTCTGTCGTTCCTTCTTAGGACTCGTGCGGTCTCTTATGGACCCTTTGCTTGAGGTCGCAGGTCGGCCCTATGAGCTTCTAGTGACCTTAAAGGTTTGAATGCTCTTTGCAGGGACCTGAGTGTCGGGACCTCTACTAGATTGGTGCCGCGGGTGCTACAACCGCGAGCCTATTCCAATCTGGTGGTTAGATAGGCTTTTCCATTAGCACTTGTAGGTGGCGTTACTATTTAGACATATCAATGGCCCCCTACTCCATGTCTTAGGCATTTTAAAAAAATGTCAAGCATGGAGTAAAGTGTGCTCATGGATTGCTCATAGCTGATGTCCTTTTGTATTTTGGTCTTTTGGCGACCTTGCCGTTTAGTCTGGCCTTAATTAGGACCGTGCGATCAAGCGGACGGCCTCGAAGCGATTTTTGGGTCTTAGTCGACCTTGCCGTTTAGTCCGGCCTTACTTAGGACCGCGCGATCAAGCGGACGGCCTCGAAGCGATTTTAGGTCTTAGGCGACCTCACCGTTTAGTCCGGCCTTACTTAGGACAGCGCGATCAAGCAGACGGCCTCGAAGCGATTTTGGACTTTGGCGACCTGTTTGGACGGCGTATCATGGGAGTAACCGTTGCTCTATGTGCTGCGAGTTGTCAGGGGGGTAGCGGAGTAGTTGAAACGTCAGATCGTGGGTTGTCGTTAGCTTTCTTGGTAACTGCCCACGTACACACTTCGGCATTGATTGACCCTCCATCATGATGACGGTTTTCAAATTTCAGAATTCGAAATGACTGCCATCATCTGAGCCGTTAGATGGACAGATCTCTGGCCGCACGATCAATCTTCCCTTGCCTATATAAAGCTCCACTCCTCAAATCTTATAACATTTTTCGCCTATCTCACTTTCTCTAACTTTTCCTCTCTCGATCATGTGTGTTTTCTGTGAGTGTGAGAGTTTCTCGGTGGTGATTTGAGGATTCCGGCAGCAGGCTTGAGGATTTTGGGGGAGATTTGAAGACTCCGGTCGCTACTTTGAGGTTTCAGGCGAGGATTTTTGGGGACTACGGTGAAGATTTGAAGTTTCCGGCCGCAAGTTCAAGGTTTCCGGCCTAATTTCCAGTTTCCGACTTGACATTTAATTCAGGAACAGGTAAATCGTCCTTCCTTAAGCCCCTTCTCCTCGTTTTCTTCTCGTATTCCGATTCCTTTTCAAAGTTCATTTTGTTTCTTAGCAATGTGTGCCTGATTTAGGGTGTTTGTGGGTTTAAAGTTTGGGTTTTTGAGTAGGTGTTCTTGTTTTGTTTCGGTTTTCTTCGAGATGACATGAACTGGGACTTTTTGTTGCTAAAAGACGGGTTTTTTGGGAGGTAGATATACCTGGATATTTAGCTTTGAGACTCATTTGCATTCCTTTTATCTTTTGCCTTGAGTTTCAATTTCTCCTGCAAAAAACGAAGGGGAAGGTGTCGATATGGGTGCGATCACCCCACTGGTTTAATCGTCATTATCCAAGGTGACTAAAATCTCCGCCTTTCCTTTTTTGTTTTTGTAGGATGTCTGACGGCGAATATAGCCTGGAAGGGGACTCTGACAAGGATCAAGAGGTTTATGATTATGCCCTGGATGAAGCGGAGAGCGAGCCTTATAGCTCTGAAGTGTCCGCCAGGGATGACTTGGCCGATGAGTTGGCCGAGAGGGAGGCAGCTCTCCGATCCCAAGAAGATCCATTTGATTTGGGCAGTATTATTCCTTATCCGGCGCCGCGACGTAAGAAGAGTCGCAAAGAAGCCGCTCGGAGCCGGGGCGAAGGAGCCAGTATAAGCGTCGCTAAAGGCGACGAAGATACTTCGTTTGAGGAGCAGACCGCTGAAGTTAGTACCAGTGGCGCCACTGAGGGCGGCGAGGATGCAACCCTTATTGAGGACGCCGCCTTTCATGAGTTGATGGGATCCATCGAGGATGAAAGCCTGACCCTTCCTCGCATACTTCCTTGGGAGCTTCCCAAAAAACCAAAAAGAAATAAGGGTGTATCTGCGACCACAACGGTTGGGGAGGCGGCGGCGAAAGGAAAGAGCCCAAAACCGAACAACCCTGAGGCTTTACGGGAGTTTGCTCTTCTAAATTCGTACGAGAAAGATATAGCGAAGCAATGGGATCGGATCTTAAAAAGCAAAGATCTCACCCAGACTCTCCAACGTCGCTTCAACATTGATCCCTCTCTCTACAGGTTTTCTTTATTTGATTTTGAAAAGGAAGAATACAAGCTTACACCGGGTGATCGAGAGGATTTCATCGGTGCTCTCCGTCCCGGGGATTCCATTGTTCTCTATTTTGACCATTTTTTCACAGGTTTCCGACCTCCCTTCGATCCGTTCGTGGTTGAGCTGCTACGTGAGTTGCAAGCATTACCCTGTGACATTGCTTTAGGATCTGCTATCCATATCGCCTTCATTGTTCTTTGTGCGACAATGAAAAAAGAGCCCACTCTCTCTGTATTTAAACAATTTCACCTTATCTACGGGACCTCTATTCCGGGGCAGATCTCTGTGAGGACCAAGACTCCTCGTTTGTTCTTACACCTTCCCAACAAAATACATAATTAGGGGGATCTCGTTTTTAAGGTCGAATCGAAAGTTGGTTGGCCTTTTCCCAATGCTGCTTCTCGTAAAGGGAAACCTATTCCTCTGATCGCCAAGCCAGTCTTAGTTTCTGAGCTCCGATTCATCAAGGGACTCTTGGCGATCATAAATTCTGATGGAATCGAGCCTTCGACCAAGAACGTATCCTGGGTCGAACTTATTGACATAGCGGAGCCATATCCAAGTAGGGCGGGAATAACAGGTCCGCCCAAATCCCAAGCTTTAGTCGCCATGGATCCTGAGGAAAGTGACACTGATTGGATAGGAGATTTCCATTTAGTAAACTATTTCCCCTCACAGTGCAACGTATGCTTTGGCGATCCTTATAGAAGACCACGCCGTAACTTTCTTTTGTTGCTTTTGATTTCGTTATTTTTCGTACCTTATTGTTTTGCTCCACTATTTTGCCCTATTTTTTGATGAACCTCAGTTAGTATGGTGGACGCCAATGAACGCCGGGCTCAAAAGCATAGACTTGCTGATGAAGCCGCCAAGGCTAGGCAGGCGGTGTTGAAGCAAGCTCCGGGAAAGATTCCTCGCACTGTGGATGCTTTCATCATTGATGAGACATTCGACCCTCACCAGCAAAACCAGCCCGCGGCCAACATAAGCGCATGCTCAGGTAAGGTCGGCAGGGCCCATAAAAGGTCGCAGGCTGATGTATCTGCTAAAGAGTCTCAGGCCCCCAAGCGATCCAGTGTTGAGAAGTCCAAAACCGCTAGTGGAGCTGATAAGGATTCGGGTCATTCTGAGAAGCGACCTGTTGAGAAAGCCATTGAGCGACCTGAAGTGATAGCTGAAGGGGTCACTGAGGAGACTGGGGCGTCGCCCAAAACATCATTGCCTCGCGGGTACAAGGGGAAAGAAACTCTCTGGCTGGACTTTGAGTTTACTCAAGATCTTGATATGGATAAGGCAAGCCAGATCAGCGAGTCAATAGTTGATGTCATTCCTTTGACCCGTCTTTCATGGGATTCGTCACCCGGAGTTCAGATGGAAATTGGCAGGGGAATCACTTCTCGCGACGTGGTTCAAGATGATGCTCCTGCCAAAGATGAGGTTGCTGAGCTAAAAGATCTCGCTAGCCAATTTGGGATCGCATCTTCCATTGTAAATTTCATTTTTGTTGTATTTTCAAACTCTATTTTTCTACGAACTTACCCTTTTTTCTTTGTTTCAGTTTGGAACTCGCATCTACATGGCAACTGAGGCCACTGAGAAACGTAAGGTTGATCTAAACTAAGTGACTGCGGCCCTTACCATTTCGGACAAGGCTAGAACTGCTGCTGAGGCCAAGAATGTGAAAACTCGAACAGAGAATGATTGTCTGAAGGCGGCCATGAAGGCGTGCATGGAGTTGGGCGCGCAATTGCAGTAGAAGGTGGCGATCTTGAATGAGGCCGCTCAAAAATCAGCTGAAGAGCTAAAGAGCGTTAAGGAGGAGGTTGCTAGTTTGAAAGAGCAACTCGCCGCTACTAACAAGAAAGCCGAGGAAACTGGTCCCGCGGCCATCATTGAGTATAAACATTCTAATGATTTCTTGGACATCCAAGAGGCGAGTTTCGATCAAGGCTTTAATCATTTTGCTTGTTGCCTCTGGTCGCATCATGGTAAACAAAGTGTCAGTCTTGAAGAGATGATGAAGTGGGTTGCCTTGTCCCAGCAGAGGCCTGACTTGTTGGCTCTTCATCCGGACATCCCTTATTCTGATGATCACATCGTCGACATTAATACCGCGCATATGTGGGATGGCAAGTCGGTTTGGGACCCTCCTCCGGTTAACCCTATAAATTTGGCTATTTTGAAGAGCCCTCCTGCTGCTACAGATGTTCAGCCTGGCGATGAGTTTCTCAACCTGACCGGCTATCATACCTTGACTCCTCCTGGCTCGAGCTAAAGATTGTATCTCCTCTTTTTGCAACAATTTCTATGATCTATAATAATTTAACTGTGCTTTATTTTTTTGAACAATTTCAACATTTTCCTTCCTGTTGTTTTGTAATATTTGACATGTGGCCGCTTGCCCTTGGCCCTTTGATTTATGCAGTTTTCCCTTTGATTTGCTATCTTTGTCATCTTATACGTATGCGGGCCCCTTTATTTTGGCAAGGATGAGAGCATATGATCGCATATCTTGCTAAAATAACAGAACTTCTGAACCGCCCTTGTGTGAATTTAAAATTTCAGTACGCGGCCCCCTTGTTTGGAGCAAAGCTGAAGTGAACCCGGAGGAGGGTCGACTTACTCTTTAAAATTTTAGGATCGTGGATTGAAGGTATTTGGGAAAGGGTCATCAACACAACCACAACCTTGTGTGGAAGTACCTTGGAATAGTAAGCTCCTTGACACAATCACAACCTGTGTGAAAGCACCTTGGAATTACCTCGACACTTAGAATACTTGTCTCTAATCACCTTGGTTTTTTGGATACCCACATGGATTGATTAAGTCCTTGATAATCCAATTATTGAATCCTCTTTCCAGAAAAGCTTACACAACACTTTTCCAAGTGAAGAATAAAATATATATTGATAAAAGTTGAAATTCTAATTTTTTAGTTACAAATGGATAGCTATTTATAGGTTACAAAAGATACTTGAAAATCTAAGTACATGAACTAAAATTTCGGCCTCCTTTAAGTATTCTAGGTACATTGAATCTAGATTCAATGTATTTTGCAAGCTTTAATGCATTTTTTTGTGCATAAACTTGATTCTTCCAAAACTTGTCTTCTTCACTTCTTGCATGCAAAAGTGGCGCCCCTTTTCTTAGTTTCTAGCAAATATTTGTGATTTATTTAGCTAATATGACATATTATAACATATAGTAACTACTTATAATATGTGCCATAATATTGAGATATTATTCCAGTAGTCCGCAAGCATAGATAACGGACCTAATGACACAATCTTCATCCTGGGACTTGAACTCTTGCATTGTTGCATAGACTAATTTTTCCAAGGATTCGAGTCTCTTTTTACGTTGTAGTTGAGTTTCAAGACTAACACGAAATGCCAGTGGATCTGAGTAGAGATCGATCCTAGATTTATATCAGACCCTCCCGGTTGCGAAGGATTCGTCCTCGAATCAGAAGGACGTCATATAGCTGATAAATTTGCACAAAGTGTAGGGAACCCACAAAAATGCCAATGTTATTCCGGGATCAAATATAATGCGTACGGACAACTTCAAATTATCGGCATGGTGATATGGCAATCTATGCTTTACCAATGAAAAATCAGAAATAGCTCTCGGCTTGATGTAAATGTGGTTGAAGACCTTGAAAGAAGTAATATAATCACCATAAGTTGGATACTGTGAGGCATCAGCTTGCGCACAAAACGGATCAAAGAATGTATGCTCCGGTTTGCCATTAACATGATCAGGATCAAGACAAGTCAAAGGCAATATAGAGGCTGCATTGGAGGCATCCAACAACCCAGTGTCCTCTTCATGAGGCAGATCATCATGTACCTTTTCATCCACAATTTCAGGCGCACCCATCTCCACTTTCTCACCAACAAATATAGGACTAATTTCTTCCGCCAGCTCCACCACACTCTCATTTTCCTCTTTGATTGTTTCCACAAATTCCTCTTCAGTTATATCTCCAAAAAAAATTCCAAGGGTTTTGGAGGACAAAAGATTTTGCCATCCTCCTCCTTCTCAACTATCTTCTCCACGGTTTTAATATTCACTTTACCATCCTCAAGAAGCTCTTCAAGTACACTTTCAGGTTGATGCTTCAAGTTAGGGCATTCTTCGGAGTAATGACCTATTCCTGTACATACAAGGCAATAGATATTTCGAGTTCGAATTGGCTTATGGTCAGATGATGGCTTTGTGAAAATAAGTCCAATCAGGGAAGTTCTCTTGTCAAACATTTCCTTTGTCTCTTTTTGAAACTGAAAAGTCGGATATTTTCTCCATAATTTCTTCTTTACCCATTCACGATATTCTTCGGCCTCTGTATCCGTATAATTCCAAGGAATAAACATTGTTTATCCCTTTCGAATCTAATTCCAAATAAGATTTATTGCTCCAGTTTTTTTTTTTTTATTTATTTTTTCTGGAACAGGCTAATCTGTAATTTGATGCAGTTTTCAACAAGATCTAATTCGAATTTCGATTTGATGTAAAAAGAAAATATAGAACGAGACGTGTTTTAGGTGTGGTAAAAATTTCAGAATTTTCGGAGGTGATTAAGGTATAAAACGAATGGTGATAAAAATGTGTGTCGGACCAGAAATCATCTGGATCGTTCCCTACATCCATTGTTATTCAATTTCTCCTCCGTTGTTGTAGCTGCCTTGATGAGGATTCCGACATCTCTCTCCTTGCCTACAACCGTGATGTGTTGGTTTCTTTCATATGCTTTATGATGGAATAAAGCATTGCTTTTATAGGTGGAGATCTAGAGGGACGAAATCCGAATGACCTAGGGTTTAGCTTTAATCTCGGCCGTCCATCAAATCCGAGTTTTAATCGGATTAAAACTTCTTTTAATTAACCAATAAATAATAAATAGTATATTTCCTAGGGAAAACGAATTTCCTATAAGACCACTATTACGGGGAAGTAAATTAATCAAGCTCAATAAAAGCCACGACATAATTTTCTTACAATGGAGGTACATACTATGGATAGGTGCATTTACCATTTCGGTCGCATGAACTTTTTTCCATTTTTTAAAATTTTTAGAATACATCTATAGGGTGCAAGTGTGCAATTGATAATGATGATCCCATTGTGACTGATAAGGGAAACACATAAATGATTTGTACATGCATTAATAAAGATATGAGATATTTGTCGGTGCAAGAAATGCGTTGTTGCAGCTTCGCTAATATGGTTGGGGTTGACCAACCCGTTAATTGGAGTGGATCAATGCAACGGAAATCATATAGAATGAATATAAAGGACGCCCAAAGAATACTATGAGGCCACAGTGCGGCTTAGGTTGAGGGTCGATTGTTTTTAGAGCAATTTTTTTCAAAAGATATTCATCTATCTGATTGATGAGTCATAAGAAGATAATGTCAAATTATTAGCCACCGGTACATTTGGTGTCATTGTGATAGATTAACTCACTTGAATGGAAGTTAGTTTTCTGGTTTTAGATTGTTCTTGTCTCTTTCTTTTAAATGTAGGATATGTCGTCACTGTCAACCTTTCGTGAGGCTTTAGAAATTGTATAATTTTGTTGCAGTAATTCATTATATATCTCAACTAGCTTTGTCAATGTGTTTGATGAAGTTTTGCACACCAATTGTTCAAGCACATAAAATGCTATACGGCCATGAAGTCGAGAGAAGAGGTTTGATATACCGCAATAATTGTTAAAGGCTCTTTTTTTTGGTTCTTTTTGTCTTTTCCTAAAATTGTTTTTTATCATCATCATTATTATATTTCACCAGGAATTCATTCTTCTTTATTTCTCTTTTACTATTATTCAAACTATTGCATAAATTGTTATCTTCCTGTAGCAGGGATTTCCTTTTTTCAAAATTCAGTTTGCTCTTATTTTATTTTCACTTTGTAATTTGACAGTTCAATGAAGCCATATCACAGTATGTTTTGTTTGAGAAATAACTACTGCTCATGGTGTTCTCCTTGCCATTGTTAATTTCATGTAGTGTATGCCAAAGTTTGTGTTTCCATTTTTCCCTACACTTTTTTTGTTTAATTATGGCTTGTTTTTTTAGAAAAACATCTTAACATTTTACTCATGTTCAATACAGGAGATTTGTTGTGTTGATGTTGCGCAGGGAGACATTCATTTCTGAGTTCCGAATTCAATTCTACAAAATTCATCTTTTTTTATTCATGTTCAATATCAAAGGCTTCCATTCATTCATTTTGAGTTCTCCTTTTGTTTTGTTACGGAGTATATATTTAATTTAGGAAGTAAATATTTCTGATATATTCGGTAGTGATTGTAGTGATCTTGGGCGTGATTTGTGGCCCTAATTACGTTGTAACTTGCATATATATAGTACCCGATACTGAATGAAAGAAACACGGAAAATTATTCCCAAAATTTGTCATGGTATCGGAGCCATCACTACACCACTAATTTTTTTTTTTTTTTCTTTCTCACGGCCAATTCTCATCTTGTACAGGCTTGTATTTAGCTTTACAACAATGGCCGATTTGGACGGAAAAATAGATCCAACATCACCATACTATCTTGGCTCGGGTGATCAACCGGGAAATCTGATTACCCACGTGATGCTACGTGGAGACAACTATCTTGCGTGGTCAAGAGCAATTACCCTCGCTCTGGAATCACGCCGGAAATTTGTGTTTATTGACGGCACGATAAAGAAACCAACCGACAAAACGAAATTAATTGACTGGGACACAGTCAATTCGATGCTCGTCTCATGGATTTTGAGGAGCATGGAACCCAAGCTTGCTTCTACGATTCCCTGTTTCGATGAAGCCACGAAATTATGGGATTATTTAATAAACCGATTCGCTGCTGCGTCGTCTTCTCCGATTCGCTACTCCGGCGACAAGAACCCAGCTGGGAGCGCTGTTGTGGATGACAATACAGGTCCGGCGGCTTATTTGACTGATTTGCGGCCTGAACAGGTTCAATTTTTGGTCAATATGATTAACAACTATCAGATAGATCGTTTGACGGGTAAGTCTTCCGCTATGTCTTGGATTATTGATACGGGAGCCTCTCATCATGTCACCGGTGACGAATTTAATTTAACAAATATTGAAAGCGTTCCTCCATGTACGGTTGGGTTGCCGGATGGGCAACAATTTGTGGCTACTAAAGCGGGCCGAGTTTTCCTTACGGATAAGATTGTTCTTCAGCGTGTCCTTTTTGTACCTAGATTATTGTGCAATTTAATATCGGTGTCACAATTGATCGATGACTCGATTGTCTCGTTCGATTCATCGACTCTTTGTGTGCTATACAGACCCGTCATTCGAGGAACTGATTGGAGCCGGTGAGCGAAAGGATGGGCTCTACTATTTTCAAATATTCTACGATGTGTGCGGTGCTTTTTGGTGCGTCTCTCTTTGAATTGTGGCATCGCCGAATGGGGCATCCGTCTGAAAAAATTACCAAGTTAGTTCCACCGCTAAACACGATCTAGTGATTTTAAGACATTGAGTAAAGCTTGTGAAATTTGTCCTCAAGCGAAACAAACTCGTGCTCGTTTTCCTATTAGTGACAATAAAGCTAGTCGCATTTTTGAGCTCGTGCATTGTGATTTGTGGGGGCCCTATCGGACCCCTTCTTCTAGTGGGGCACACTATTTTTTAACTTTAGTCGATGATTATTCTCGAGCTGTTTGGGTATATCTGATGCATTCGAAAACTGAAGTCTATAAGGTTTTTTGTCCTTTTTTTTCTATGGTTGAACGACAATTTGAAAAAAATGTGAAAGTGGTGCGTAGTGATAATGGTACTGAGTTTCGCAGCATGTTGGACTATTTCGATCAGAATGGGATAATCTTTCAAACATCGTGTGTTGGCACACCTCAACAAAACGGGAGAGTAGAACGTAAACATCAACATATTCTTAATGTGGGACGAGCCTTGATGTTTCAAGGAAATTTGCCGATTACGTTTTGGGGAGAGTGTATTCTCGGTGCCGTACACTTAATAAATCGCACTCCCTCGACATTGTTGCACGATAAAACGCCTTTTGAAATTTTGTTTGGCGTGGAACCTGTTTTTGATCACCTTCGTGTTTTTGGTTGTTTATGCTTCGCCCATGATCAAAGATCCAAAGGAAATAAATTTGCACCTCGAAGTCGAAAATGCGTATTTGTCGGTTACCCCAATGGACAGAAGGGTTGGAAACTGTATGACCTCGCTACTGGTGAATTCTTTGTCTCTCGGGACGTTAAATTTTATGAGAATGAATTTCCCTTCGCCGATAAGCCATCTGAGGTGGTTGTTGCTGAACAACCTTCTCCACCTCTCATCACAGACATTGACGATGAATTTTTTGCTGACAAGGAACGTGGTACTGAAGCCGAACCTAGTAAACCCACGGATACCCCCTCTGAAGCCGAACCTAGTATACCCACGGATACCCCATCTGACTCGGCCTCACCTATGGACGAACCGGTCTCTGTCGTCCCCGACACCTCTGCTGATCTAGGGCGTGGCATGCGGGCTCGACGACCTCCGGAATGGCACAAACACTATGTCACGCTTGCTTTGTACAAAACGAGTCCATCCTCCCATTCACCGTCTTCGTCGGGTAACTCGGTAATCTTTATCCTATAGCACATTTTGTTAATTGTGACAAATTTTCTGCACGACACAAGATATTTCTTGCAAATATCATCATTGCAGGGATCGAGCCACGTAACTTCACCGAGGCGATGCAAGATCCGGTTAGCGAAATGCCATGAATCGAGAGATAATGGCACTTTCGAAAATAATGGGACTTAGGTTATGGGGCGCTACCTCCCGGAAAAAGGCGTTGGGTTGTAAGTGGGTATACAAAATCAAGTACAATGCTGACGGATCACTTGAACGCTTAAAAGCTCGCCTCGTTGTTCTTGGCAACCATCAGGTCGAAGGGATTGACTACAACGAAACCTTTGCTCCAGTGGAGAAAATGGTCACGGTTCGTGTTTTTCTCGCCGTGGCGGTAGCGAAAAATTGGGAACTCCATCAAATGGATGTTCACAATGCGTTTCTTCATGGGGATTTGCACGAGGAAGTGTACATGAAATTACCCCCTGGGTTTTCCGTCAATCGGCCTGGTACAGTATGTCGTTTGAAGAAGTCCCTCTATGGTCTGAAACAAGCTCCGCGATGTTGGTTCGCCAAGTTGGCCGCTAGTTTGAAGTCTTACGGTTTTCGCCAGTCTTACTCCGATTACTCACTTTTCACTTTCAACCAAGGGAAGGTGCAGCTTAACGTGCTTGTTTATGTCGACGACTTGATCCTTTCGGGTAACGATTCTTCTGCTCTTGCTTGTTTTAAGACATATTTGGGTGACTGTTTCCACAAGAAGGATCTAGGTGTTCTGAAATACTTTCTTGGCATCGAGGTGGCACGGAATCCGGAAGGGATTTTTTTATGTCAACGCAAATACACTCTGGATATTCTGGCTGAGGTCGGCTTATTGGATGCCAAACCTGCTGCCTTTCCTATTGAGCAGAATCATGCTCTCGCCCTTGCCAGTGGTCCTTTGTGTGAAGATCCGGAAAGGTATGAGCGGTGGTTTGGTCGTCTCATTTATTTATCTTTTACTCGCCCGACTTGGCTTACACTGCGCACATTTTGGCTCAATTTATGCAATCCCAGCGTCATGAACATTGGGGCGCCGCCATTCGGTATCCGTTACTTGAAGGAATGTCCGGTTCAAGGAATTACTGCGGCAAATGATAGTGATTTGACTTTATCTCGATGGTGTGATTCGATTGGGCGAGTTGCCCATTGACACGTCGTTAAACTTCTTGGCCGGATGGATCGTTTTCTTGGGAACTCTCCGTCTCTTGGCGCACTAAGAAACAAAGATATCGTGTCCCGCTTCTTCCGCGAGGCCGAATACCGATCGATGGCAGCTCTCACATCTGAACTGAAATGGCTCAAGGCACTACTCGTAGGTTTGGGTGTGGCTCATCCCCGAGCCATTGATTTCTACTCTGATAGCCAGTCCGCCTTGCACATTGCTCGAAATCCGTGTTCCACGAGCGCACGAAGCACATTGAGGTGGATTGTCACTATGTTCGGGATGCTATTCAAGATGGTCTCATTGCCCCGTGTCATGTCAAGACCGATGCGCAATTAGCAGATATTTTCACCAAAGCGTTGGGCAAGCGTCAATTCTTACATTTATTGCGCAAGTTGGGCATTTGTGACCTGCATGCTCCAACTTGAAGGGGGGTGTTACGGAGTATATATTTAATTTAGGAAGTAAATATTTCTGATATATTCGGTAGTGATTGTAGTGATCTTGGACGTGATTTGTGGCCCTAATTACGTTGTAACTTGCATATATATAGTACCTGATACTGAATGAAAGAAACACGGAAAATTATTCCCAAAATTTGTCATGTTTCCATATTGTTTCTCAGTTTAGCTTTCCTACACAATGATTGGGTCGAAGGCCTCCAATAAATGAAATATGCATTTATGCATAGGAATTTATCTTCCTTTGTTAGAATAAACATGTTGTTATAGGTATTTTTTTACTTTGGGGGGTTGTTTTGTAGCAGTTTTGGATCTTCTAAATCTGCTACAAATTTCATTTGTTGCTTATATGGTCGTGTACGGAAGAATGATAATATCGTGTGTGAATTTCTTCTTCTTAAAATTCTATTTGTTATCATTTCTTTATTTTTGGGTCTTATAGATTTTAACATAATTAGAGGTGTGCACTTGCGTAACCTCTCTCATTTTTTAATGCTTAATCATTGTCTCCCTTATGCAAGTTTTTAGTAGTTTTCGCCATTGTTTTCATGAATCAGATATCTCTCGGCGTTCATTAATCCATCATTAGTGTACACCCCTTTCTATCAATGGGGATTTGTTGTATGACCTCATCTTAGAATGATCTAACAACCAAAACTTTTCAGTTATCGCTATTCTTTGTATACTCCGCAACTAAGAATGAATTCATGAAATCAGTCACATTTAAGTATTAGTCTCTTCATTTGTCGCTCTCATTTTTATATTGTCTAACGAAGAGTGAATTCCTGAATTCATTTTCGCATGTAAGTATTATGATTTTGCTGTCATCCCTTTGTCAAAAAGAAAGGTGTGTTTTTTAAGGATCGTTTTTAGATATTGTCATACTATTATAACTCATATTGAATGAAATCGCTTTTGTTTTTGGTATTTTGTATTTAATTTGTGTTTTCTTTTTTAGAAACAAATGCTATATACATACAACCCGTGTATGGCACGGGTTTTCCTACTAGTATCTTATATCAAATAAATCCAAGATATTGTCAATATCTAATATTGACTATCATTATCATATTACCATAATTTTATTTTTCCATAAATCTATTAATATCCAATATTAATATATGATAATATTACTAATTAAATTGCACTTTAATAATATAATTAATATCTTGTATTTTATCTTTATCATATTACCATAATTCTATTTTTCCATAAATCTATTAATATCCAATATTAATATATGATAATATTACTAATTAAATTGCACTTCAATAATATAATTAATATCTTGTATTTAATTTATTCATAATAAATAATACCGTCATATTAATTTAATCATTATAACACTTTATAGACGGGATAAACTTTCCTTATTTGGTTATCACTATAACCGAATTTTAATCTGGCTAGATGTTCTTATGTGTGTGTGACCCGATCGGCTACCGAATATGTTGGCCGTAGACATAAAGTGCAAATTACTAAAATGCCCTTCATACCTAACAATCACGAAATAGCGTCTAGCACCAAACCGTGACCCCCAATCATCGGAAGAGTCAAAAAGCAATGACTATTACCTTTCATGTGAAACAATTACCGTGTAAATAGAATCTTATCACTGTAATAATTCCATACGATCGTATCTCGAGTGTCAGTACATCAACGATCGTATCTTATAATCTGGATATTATGCTCTCTCGGAATAAGTCATTTACTCCCACTTTGCAAAGATTCACGTGAGCTAAACATTCCTTATAAAAAGGCCATTTCGGATATTTACTCCTAATCATAGGATACGCGATTTCTGGACGAACAAACACGTATCCAATGCATGCTTCAATATCACGCCCGAGCATTACCGAATGATCGCCCCATGGCTAGGGAAACCTTAATAGTGTCAAAGCATGACAATTCACACCGTGATGCCATGAAGACTTCGGTCTCAGAATAATTACACAACTGCCATATACTGCGACACTTAATGTAAGTGGGTCAGTCTAACGTACGCATTCTCTAATACACATCCACGTACAGTCCAATTGTCTCTACACTCAGATAGACGAGATCTATCCTTTTCTTCAATAAGACAGAAGACATCCAATACGTGCTAGTCTAATCATACTATCAACGTCCCGTTTGACAGTACATACGGCTAAAGACTTTTAATTATCAAACTTATTAAGGTGAATAGAGATCTCATCAACCATAATCGCCATCATCGTTTCTCTATCACTGTTGAATATTAAGGACGTTACTATATATTCAATAACATAATTGATTCATAAAGATAAACAAAAATATATAATAACGAAAGTGCTTTTATTAATCATAATAAAGTTATTACATGAACTAAATAGACTGTAAATGACCCGACCCGGTCGGATCCGGTCCAACCCGATTGGGCTTAGGACACTATTTCAACAGTTTCGAAATTTCGAGACATGCTTGCCTCATTTTATGAACCTCGTTTATAAACCAAGTGTTGCGTTTGTTAACATATCTCATTAATTCAAATAATGATAACATTGATTCTTTATCTCAACTCTATGAGATTTATATCCGTCGTAACTAATATGTTTTTCATGCTCCAAGCGTTGAACATAACTAACAATATAACACTATGCAATTTCAGATTCTTCAGGAATCATTATATTTTCTTCGGGGGTTGTAAAAAGATAACACGATGGAATGAACTTCAGGTTCATTTTATCCTACCTAATATATGTATGACAACTGCATATTATTTGTTCCACACATATTATTTATCAACACTTGTTGGCATATTCTAGCCTTGACCTCTTCAAGGGTTTATGATTTCATTATTCATCTGGAGTACGCCATTGCTCTTCCGGATCTTCATAGACTATATTATATTCTGCTCGAGCATTTGCTAACTCTTCCGGAGTTCTCATAAATCATATAGTCATAACCTCTTTTGAGGAATTTTAATTATCGAGTCAATTGATCTTTAAGCTTATATCGTTATTTTTATTAATTTGATACGTATCATATTCTGTCATTCTCGGACTTTCCCTTTTGGGACAAACATTATACTCAGGATAAACCTCTCTGCGGCATTTATTCTAACCAGAGCATTTACAGCTGCTCACTCTTCAAGAGTAATTAAATGCATCCGGTAATAAAATGTGCCTTAATATAATGATTTTCCACGAGATTTATAAACTTCAAGTTTACTTTCTTCCCCTTAATCTCGGGAAAAAATTTCATTACAAGTCATATATATGTAAGTTTACAAATAACCCTTTTGTGGGAATCAGCATTTCGATGTGATATCCCTATGTGTGATTCTACATGTAAATGTGTATCCATTTATACGAGTATCAACAAACATTACGAGATATTTACTCAATCGGAAAGAAGTATATTATCTCTTCGAGAGATTTATATTTTTAATTCTTCCGATGTCTCAATTTAATATTCACATAAGGGGATATCCGCACAACTTACTGCGTTTGAGACTTTGAAAATGATAAACAATGTTTATCATATCTGAATCATCTTCAGGATGACCGTAACGTATAATATTTGTGTCATGACATTGTCTTTACTATAATTTATGAAGCTTCATTGTCCTTAACCATATATTTCGGCGTACGACAAGTACGCGACCAGTGACCTTTTATTGCCACATCGTGAAAATCAATTCGCCGTACTCTAAGTACGCGATCAATGGCATTCCAATACCACAGTATGAAAATTGATTTTCATTATTCTTCTAGAATTTAATATCATTTCGTTCCACCTCTGATGGACAATTCTTCCCCTCCAAGGAGACAAACATTTGTGATATCCATCAAGAATATAGTGACCATGGTTTTTTTTCCTATGAATGCAGACACGTTTATGAAATAAATTAAATAACAAAAGTAAAATATTTCTTGTGTGCTATCTATATCCTATTATAAATATGAATGCACAAGTAATTTATACTACTACTACTACATCTCAAAGTATTCTATGATAATCATTTTGTTGAACATAAACCACTTCTTTCACTATTTCTACTACAGGAGCATATTATCGTAATGATAAATACAATCATTTTACAAGGATTAAAGAAGTGTCGCGATGTTCTTACTGAATATTCTTATCTTTAGACTTCAGGTCATTCGTTGGAACATTATTCCATTTCATATGGACTTCGAGTGTCCGTTTTTATTTTCTGTGAATCCCATATTTACGTTTATAAGTATACAAGTGCTTCGATTAACTCCAAGTCCACATATATATATATATATATATATATATATATATATATATATATATATATATATATATATATATATTTTAAATGGATGGTTATCTTCAGGATCAAATCTTCTAATCAAAATTGTCTACAGGACAAAATAATCTTTTATGTTAGACTTAGCCTTCGTGACTCAATCTAAGCGATGCAAAAGTAAATACATATATATATATATATATATATATATATATATATATATATATATATATATATATATATATATAAAAATGCACTCATAGTATACCGGGTTGTACTGATGTATCATTTTCACACTATTGTCATCAACTCACTTATGGTGAGATTTAGTATGACGATTTTAAAATCACAGTCTCACATATGTCAGGATCACTTCAGGGAACTGACTGACGTGATTCAATACATCATTAAATATCGGTATATAATATCTAGACTCTGCCATGTTCACTTCTAGGAACATACTTGTGTATCTCAACACATCTAGAATTTTTATCTGTCCACGTTCACCTCGAGGAACGGACACATCATAAATTTTGAGTTTAGTCACTTCACTTCTAGGGATTGATATGCGTAATCTGATATTGTTGGACAAATGTTTAATAAAAAGAATTTTATGAAGAATTGTTGTACATCCTTTTAACAATCCTCAGGTTTTGGTGATGAGTGTCTTACTAGCTGTTATAGTATGCAAAGGCAAAAAGATATCTAGATATGATGTATAGGTTTTACTAGAGTTTGATCCTTGTATAGGTTTGATCAAACAAGCCTTTGATCTTGAAGTCCACCGAGTAGAGTCAGTGAACTTCATAGGTCGATGAGACTGCAGGTCGGCCAGACTTAACCAAAGTGAGACTCACCGAGAGGTCGATGAGACTTCGTAGGGACCAGCAGATGCTTGAGAATTGAAGGCTAAGGTTTCAAACTTAGTTATTGAAGGCTAAGGATCCAAACTTAGTAACTAAGGATAAGGATATGTGATTTAAATTTAGGCAAGTTTGTGGTGACCTAAATTGATCACATATACCTATGGATGAAGGTCTGAGTTCCTAAAAGTTGATTGAAGTACTGGAACTTAGTTATAAAATGAAATGGTGTTATCTAACTTAATCAAATAAAGTTAGATATAAAAGATTAATATGTGATTTATCATATATTAATGGAGATAAATTAATCTGACCTCAGCAGACCTTGTATTACACTCTGCTGATAGTACAGATACATTATCTGATCAAGATTCGATGGAAAGAGACTTTTAACTACTTTTTAGGATGAATGGCTGAGATTAAAGAGACGTTGGAGAAATTCAGAAGTCAAATGAAACAGCCTGGAAAGCTGACAAAAAGCAGACTGACAATGTCAGTACCAGGATTCAGTTGTCATCCATCAGAAGCCATAAAGGACAAAAGCAACGGCTATTTTCAAGGACTGGAGACTATAAATATAAGACTCCTGATCAGATTATAGAGAGGAGAATAAGAAGAAATAAAATAGAAAAATACAGAAAGGAAAATCCTTGAAGATCAAATTAAAAAGAAATCTCTTCAACATAAAGATCAAGAAATTTATAGAGTGTTGCATACCTGTTAACTTAAATCAAGAACAATACTCTGCTTTGAAAATTGAAATTGCAAGATCTAGAATTAACTTCAAGTGTAACAAGACATAAGCTATCAAGTTACATCAAGTCAATCACTTGAAGTTCCTGAGGCTGCTGATCATCCCTACTGATCAAGCTGCTGAAGACAGAATCACTTAGTTGATTCAAATCTTGTTTTTACTATCTCACACTGTGAGCGGTGAAGCACTTTGGAGTGTGAAGGACTGTGTTTGTGGTGGAGCTGGTGAAGAGGCAATTCTACCCTTGAAGGACCAGTGGAGAAGCTTGGAGAAGCAATACCACCTTATTCAAGTTTCTTGTAGTTTGTGAAGCCATAGTCATTGGTGAAGGACAAACAACTTAGGAATCTTTGTAACAGCTACATCAAAGATCTCTAGTGAATTTCCTCCAACACCACAGGAGAAGAGTGGACTGACAGGATTACACCACCTGGAACCACTATAAAAATTCTGTGTCTTATTTACTTAGTGCATTTTATTCTTTATTATATTCACTCCTTCATACAGACTCACATACACACAAGTCACTACTGAGTATCCAATACTTGGTTTAACACAAGCACAACATATTTAAAAGGCTTATACTCTTATATTTCCGCTGCAACATATTCAGTAAACTTGAGTCAGTAGGCTACTAAGACATTAGCACTCTACTGAATCATCAGCAGTCTACTGAGACATCAGTAACCTGCTGAAACCTACTGAGTTTGTTTTAACTCCGAGTTTTTAGTGATAAGTTTATTCACCCCACCCCACCCCTCTAAACTTATCCAAGCCTTTCCAAGGGACCAACAATTGGTATCGGAGCGGGAATTTCTGTTCTGAAGTTATCCAGTTTGTTGTGCTTTCAGTAAAGTCTTTTTAAATTCTTTCAAAACATCACTTTTCAAAAGTTTGCATCATGGATACATCTAGAATTAGAAGTTGGCTTAACTATCCAGTGACTGAATATCTACAAAACATTGCATCTGACTTTCGGGATCAAATACATGAGAGGTTCAGTACTACAAGTTCTCACACAAATCCAGAACCTCAATTCAATGATGATGTGCAAATCAACCTCAACACATATGATGATCAATCCAAAGGATTTCCTTCACTAAGTGATCTCTCAGATGAAGCAGAAAAGGAATTGATACTAGTAGCTGATTCTGTTGAAGATAAAATAAATCAACAAGAGAATAGTGCTGCTGAAATTAAGAACCACACTCTCTCAGCAAATAATGATGAAACAGAAAAGGTAGCTAATTCTATTTCTTTCAATACGTCCACTGATAATGATTCTGAATCCACCTGTGGTTCAACCCCTAGAATTGCTGATAATGAAGAAACCTTGGATGCCATTCTTAATGAACTAAGGAAAATACAATCTGAATATGAGATTGTGAAGGCAAGCAAGGAGGCTTTACAATCAGAAAATGAAAGGCTGAAAGCTGAATTGAATAATCTCAAAGGAAAAGAAAAGATGATTGAAAAGAATCGGCCAAGTCTCTCAATCATCGATGGCAACCGAGTCTCACAACCATCTTCTTCTTTCATTGCATTCAAATCGGCAAGCCATATGGAGATAGAAACAGGCCTAGGATTTGAAACTCAACAATCCAAGAGGATGGATCCAAGTAAAGTGCTGAACTGAGTACCGTGGATTGGTCCTAAGTTTATACCTGCACAAAATCCAATTCCAAAAAGGGTTGCTGAAGCAGTGAAGTCCACTGAGAAGAATTCCAAGAGGCCCAATCACAAGTCAAAGAAGAATACAGCATCCATAAAAAGAAATACATCCAAAAAGAAAAATGTTGTATCTTCTAGACCTGCTGATAGCAGATCTATTACCAAGTCTGCTGGACCACAAAGGAATGGTCAGAAATATTCCAAGAACAAGTATCCAAAATCCAGAAATGGTGATCATTCTAGGGATACTTATCATAGGGGGAAAGGTAGATTATTTCCCACTGATGAAGACTGGAATATTCCTGCTCCAATTGCTAGAAATAAGAAGCATAATCATAATGCTAGGATTCAAAGAGAGGACTCAAGAGAGGTCTTATACAAATCCTCAAGCAGAGACCTCAAGAGACTCTCTCAATATAGAGTCAGTATACAACCAACAAAGACTATAATGATTATGCATCTACTTCATCAAGCAAAATCATTCAAAGAAGATTTACAGACCAAAAGCCGTGAGAACACATGTAACTACTACACAACCTATCAACAAATTCTATGGAAGTGTAGAGTACACATATGAATCCAAGTATGATACTTTCAAAAGGAGACCTTATGGAAACCTACCAAGAATCATACTTGCCACTAACAATCAAGGACCCAAACAGATATGGGTACCCAAAAATCATTGATTTTGTTTTGCGCAAACTATTTGATGCTCAACGGTGGTCGATCCAATCAAAAGTTAAGTTAAGGATGAATTTGGTCATTTGAACAAATGAAGTTGCCATGAAAATTAATCCTTGTCTTGATTGGAAGATTGTCAGAATCAGCAGTCTGCTTAAGCTCATGTCGACAACTCTTGAGGATCTCCTTGTCGCTGATCCTCAAAGTCGCTCAATTATCTCAGCCTCTATCGAGAAATCGATCTCATCAAGAAGTACATCGATCTCATCAATAAAGTCTCCACTGGGTCAAATCATTTCAATGGTTAATCTTATTTCACGCCAAAATGATCTTTATGACCATAGTTAGTGGATCGGACGGTTACAAAAGTCATGAAGTTAGTTGATGGGCCACGTGTCGGAATCTCACAAAACCCAATTCAAATCGTAGTTTATTGCACAGTAATGAGAAGCGATGGCTTTTCTGACATTCAACTAACTAGCTTATACATCTACACCAAGATTCATCTGATCTATATCTTTTCTATGTCTTTTCACCGTGTGAACAAAATCTCCTAATCCTTTCGTCTCAAATTATTTATCTCAACATATCTTTCAGAGAAGTAGGTCAATGGCAGACAAAGTTCAAATTGGAACCAGTCAAAGCGTTGCCAGTTATGTTTCAAATTATGGATTGACTAAGTTGTCCATCAACATAGGACGAAGAATCAAGAGAATACCTGGTTTAGAAAAGGCACTCAACAATCGTCTAGAAACGATATCTTTTGTAAATGTTCTTGAGTTTTGGAAGAACATGAAGATAGATGAGGAAGATGATGATAGTTTTGAGACAACTATCAACAACAACACCTTCAGGGTTGATTCAAATACCTTAAGAGAGATTTATGGTTTTGGACCGGCCAACAATGCTCACAGGCATCCAGAAATTGCAGGAACTGAAAGAGTGGAATTTGTGGATCAAATAAAAATAAACAATACCATCCCCTCCACTCCAAGCATAAATGTCAGACACATAAGGTTGGAATATAAACTTTTGAGCAAGATTCTTGCAAAGAACATTTTGGGATTCAGTGGTAGTTTGGATACACTGAGTGGATCCAAAATAGATTTGATGACAATCATTTGCAAAGGCAGAAGGTTTGACTGGCTGGTTATCTCATCTATTATTTAAGAAAAGTCTTTTCAGAAGATAAAAATGGAGTAAGAAGAACCAAGACAAAGCCTTTGGGATTGTTGGTGCAGTCCATTTTGAATCATCTTGCTATACCTGATGTTACACCAAAAGATATCAACAAGTCAAGGTACAAGGCAGAGATTACAACAGTTATTCCAGAGTTGGAAGTGTATGAAGATTCAGACACTGATGATTATAATGATGGTAGTATTGGGGTAGATCAGCAGACTGTGCAGAAAGTGAAGTCTGCTGAACCAAAAGAAAGAGAGAAAAAGAAGAAGAGAAAAGTTATTGTTTTTGAACAACCTGTTGCTGTTGCAGGAAGTGTAAGAAAGAAAAGGAAAAAGAAGATAATTGTTGAAATAAGTAAATCCTTAACTACTAAAGCTGCACCAGTGAAAGAGAAGAAACAGAAAAAGGTTACTGTATCTCCTACTGAAATGGGAGCAAAGTTTACTAAGTCCAAGAAGAGAAAAAGCTCTGAAATTAATGAAGATGAGCAACCCTTGTCCAAGAGGATGAAAGAAGCATTAAGAAAGATGAAACATGGAAAGGGAAAAGTGTTGAGAACTCTCATAAAACAAAGAGAACTTGAACAGTTCTCTGTAACTGAAAAAGAAGTTGTAGATGAAACAACTGTGCTAATGGAAGAGATAGCTGTAGATGCTGAAGCACCTGAAGAAGAAGAAGCAAGATTTCAGGGGGAATACCAGTCTGCTGATATCCTTGCTGATGAGCATGCAATTCAGGAAGAAAATTTTATTGAAGAAGATGAGATGAGAATTCATGAATTGCTGCAGGAAGATTCCCTTGAGATAGACGCAGAGATGGAATTCACTAAATATCTGGATGAAGAGCTATTGGATCACCAGTTTGATCAACCCACTTCAAAGAAAACAGGGTTCTGGATGCCCTATGAGAAGATGGAAAGGGTAAAGAAGAAAAAGAAAAGGGTAAATCCAGACATACAGTTAATCAGTGATTACTTTGCTTGGAAATTTGGTTTGTATCAGAAACAAAAGCCAGCTGCTGAGTCTTTGACAGATTTTGAACATTGGGCTTTTGATCAGCTGGGTGTAGAAAATCTAAATGAATTGTTGGACACCACCCTTCTACAAACAAGACTGATGGATCTCTTGGATGAAAAGAGAAAGAACAAAGAACATTCACTTCAAAAATTCATCCGGACTGATGATAATGATGACTCCTCCGATTCGATGATGATAATAATGATGATGGATCGCTTTTCCAGGAGAAGGAAGTGGAATTCTGTTGGAGAAACAAATATTCCTGTTGGAGGATCATTGAAAGAAGTTGAGAAATCTACTGTAGATCAGTTAGGTCAGCAAGGTAAGAATGCTGACAAAGAATCTACTGATACCAGAAACCAGCAACATGAACACACAGCAGGAAAACTTGCACAAGTTGTTACCAATACTGCTGGAGATGAAGTTGTCCCTCAAATTATTGTAGGACAAATGTTGGACGGGATATGTGAAGAAGAAAATGAAGATGTTGAGACTCCAGTATCTAGTGATGGTGTTCTTACTGATCAAGTCACTGAAGTTCAAAAAGTGGTTAATCAAGTTGCTGAAGCTGCTGTTATTACCACAAAGGACCAAACCATGATATATCATAGAAGTGAAATGATGGTTCAGGCATCTGAGTCTCAAACAGAACCTGAACAAAGGTTGGAACTAGAAGACCAGGCCACTGTAGTGGAGCCTGCTGATGAGGCTACTAGTAAAAGAATAATCACAAGATACCAAAGTAGAAGAATTAAATGAGTTAAGGACTCATGAGGCATGATATGCAACAGATTAAGAACTAATTTGGATAGACAAGTACAAAGATTTGAAGAACTGATGAAATCGGTGAAGGAAAATGCAGACAATCATCTGACGTCTGATTTAGCAAATTTCATATCTACTCAAAATGCTGTAAATGATTTAATACTAGATATGAGGGGAATCAAGCAGGGAAATACATTGAAAGATAAGTTTTTGAAAGATCAGTTGACATCCATTCATCAAAAACTTGACAAGCTTGGTGAAATCCCTAGACCAGCTGAGCCTGCTACTGCACTTCAACCTGCTGTATTAGATCCTAAAGTCACTAAGAGGATCAACCTACTGGAGTAGACCCTGCATTCAAGATTTATTACAGTTGATACAAGGGTAGTATCAAAGGGGGAAAGGGGGAAGAAGATAATTACACAGAAGATTGCATTTGGTATGCTGTCCCATTTTGTTGATAATGTCAATAAGGGGGAAGAAGGGAATACAGCAGAAGCAAATGAGGTAGGCAGAAGCAAATGAGGTAGCTAGGATTCTTGCAAAGAAACAATGGGAGACAAATATAAGAAGAGATGCTGAAGAAGACTTATAAAATGAGAAAATCTACCCATGCTGCATCTAGACTGTATTAATTGAACAACTGATTTTAATGAGTATTGATCTAGATTGTTCTATTTTTGCTTTTACTCTTTTGCTTTGTTTGTAAGTGAGGTATTGACATCATCACCAAAAAGGGGAAAATTGTTGGACAAATGTTTAATAAAAAGAATTTTATGAAGAATTGTTGTACATCCTTTTAACAATCCTCAGGTTTTGGTGATGAGTGTCTTACTAGCTGTTATAGTATGCAAAGGCAAAAAGATATCTAGATATGATGTATAGGTTTTACTAGAGTTTGATCCTTGTATAGGTTTGATCAAACAAGCACTGTACTGGAAGTCCACTAAGTAGAGTCAGTAGACTTCATAGGTCGATGGGACTGCTGGTCAAGAGACTTAACTAAAGCAGACACTGAGAGGTCGAGAGACTTCGTAGGGACCAGCAGATGCTTGAGAATTGAAGGCTAAGGTTTCAAACTTAGTTATTGAAGGCTAAGGATCCAAACTTAGTAACTAAGGATAAGGCTATGTGATTTAAATTTAGGCAAGTTTGTGGTGACCTAAATTGATCACATATACCTATGGACGAAGGTCTGAGTTCCTAAAAGTTGATTGAAGAACTGGAACTTAGTTATAAAATGAAATGGTGTTATCTAACTTAATCAAATAAAGTTAGATATAAAAGATTAATATGTGATTTATCATATATTAATGGAGATAAATTAATCTGACCTCAGCAGACCTTGTATTACACTCTGCTGATAGTACAGATACATTATCTGATCAAGATTCGATGGAAAGAGACTTTTAACTACTTTTTAGGATGAATGGTTGAGATTAAAGAGACGTTGGAGAAATTCAGAAGTCAAATGGAATCTGGAAAGCTGACAAAAAGCAGATCGACAAAGGTCGATGCCGAGATTCAGCTTGTCATCCATCAGAAGCCATAAAGGACAAAAGCAACGGCTATTTTCAAGGACTGGAGACTATAAATATAAGACTCCTGATCAGATTATAGAGAGGAGAATAAGAAGAAATAAAATAGAAAAATACAGAAAGGAAAATCCTTGAAGATCAAATTAAAAAGAAAGCTCTTCAACATAAAGATCAAGAAATTTATAGAGTGTTGCATACCCTGCTGAACTTAAATCAAGAACAATACTCTGCTGAAGCTGAAATTGCAAGATCTAGAATTAACTTCAAGTGTAACAAGACATAAGCTATCAAGTTACATCAAGTCAATCACTTGAAGTTCCTGAGGCAGCTGATCATCCCTACTGATCAAGCTGCTGAAGACAGAATCACTTAGTTGATTCAAATCTTGTTTTTACTATCTGCTACTAGAGCAGTGAAGCACTTTGGAGTGTGAAGGACTGTGTTTGTGGTGGAGCTGGTGAAGAGGCAATTCTACCCTTGAAGGACTAGTGGAGAAGCTTGGAGAAGCAATACCACCTTATTCAAGTTTCTTGTAGTTTGTGAAGCCATAGTCATTGGTGAAGGACAAACAACTTAGGAATCTTTGTAACAAATTTACATCAAAGATCTCTAGTGAATTTCCTCCAACACCACAGAGAGAGAGTGGACTGACGAGGATTACACCACCTGGAACCACTATAAAAATTCATGTCTTATTTACTTAGTGCATTTTATTCTTTATTATATTCACTCCTTCATACACACTCACATACACACAAGTCACTCTCTGAGTATCCAATACTTGGTTTAACACAAGCACAACATATTTAAAAGGCTTATACTCTTATATTTCATTTGCAACATATTCAAGAAACTTGAGTCAAGAGGGCTACTAAGACATTAGCACTCTCTTGAATCATCATAGCTCTTGAGACATCAAGAACTCCATCAAACCTCACCGAGTTTGTTTTAACTCCGAGTTTTTAGTGATAAGTTTATTCACCCCCTCTAAACTTATCCAAGCCTTTCCAAGGGACCAACAGATATATCATAAATATTAAATTTACTCACATTCACTTTCAGGATTGAGCCAATATAATTTAATGTATCTTTAATATTTATAATTTAGCCACGTTCACTTCTGGAAACCGACTCATGTAGTTTGATATATCTTAAATATATGAGGCAACATTCACTTTTGGGAATGAACCTATAAAATCTGGTGTAACTTATATATTTATTAGGTGGTCCTATTCACTTCTGGGAATGGACTCGGGTAATTCGGTACACCTCAAGTATTTCATTTGTCTCATTCACTTCTAGGAATGGGTTTGTGTCAACCGACACATCTTAAATATATAGTCTAATCACGTTCACTTCTGGGAACGGATCTATATAATTTGATTCATTATATAATTTAATACATTCACTTCAGGGAATGGTATTGCATCATCATTTACCAATAATAAATATATTACAATATATAATAATATCACCGTATGATATATTGATTATAATACATAAATTGAATAAGATAAACTTTTGCCTTCATACTTTACCTCAGATCGTCATAAATTATTGACTCCGTCGGCCAATAATAGATATACATATATTGTATAAATAGATCCATAGATTATCCAGATGTGTTCCAATATAGAAATTCAAGTAATTGATCAACGTTAATAAGAGATAATCATCGATTGATGATTAAATAATAGAAATCTAGAATACCCGATGATAACCAAAATTGTAACCCCCCGCTCCCGGATACCGAGACCTTATCCGGAAGAAAACGTTCGGCGCGTATAGCATTAAATAAATTTAATATTATACGCAAGCCTCTACGTCGTCGTATCAAATAAAACCAAACAGAAGATAAAAAGACTCGGGTAAAAACCGTAAAAGTCACTATGAACGGAATGCAAACCAACTATGGAAAAAAAACATCTTACAACATACAATGATCCAAGAGGAAGAACATATAACCTTGTCTTACAAAAAGAAAGTCTAAAAGCAAAAGTACAACCTATACGGATTACAAAAGGAAAAGAAGCATCATCAACACGTCATCGTCAAATCCTCATCATGGTCCTCAACGAACTCAAGGTCAACCTGTCCATCTTCTCTCCCCACAATGCACACAAACAAAATGCAAAGGAGGTAAGTACATAGTACTTAACAAGAGTGAGAAGCTAAAGAATAATTAAGTTCTACAACGGAAATGTTTCATATATATAATTAAATTGCCTTTTTATGACTCACTCAATCTAGGGTTCACTCCATGTCCATCAACATGTCGTGGCTATACATTTCTAGCTTAACTTATCCTGGTTACGTCAGCATTCAAGGGCACCACGCATGGCGTTTATCAGTCTGAAAATATACTTCCTAAGTAACGGTGATTAGTACTTGATAGCTCCGGGGTCTCCCCGTTATGCGTATATGTCCGATGAATTTCCTTCATTACCCTTCAGCTTTTTGAGCTAATAGCGTTGTTCACCTTATTGAACATATCACATCGCCGATATGAATCGGTGCCTCACCAAGAATAGCATGACATTTTATCTTTTTACTAAACACATATGTAATTATTATTTGTTGTTAACTAGCCACCTAAGAATTTTCAAGTAAGCTCCCTCGCATCTACCACTTTCTTACTTCGATCACTAGACACGGACAAGGCCCAGCAAATACACAGACATTGATGAATACTAATTCATCAAAGCACAAGCCTTTTCATGCCCTTCTGACGGTCCCGAACATCAACTCTTTGGAAGAGTACATTCGGTGCCGGAACTAAACGCATCAGAAACTCAATCGAGGCTTGTTCATTTTCATTTAGTGTTATTAGATCAAGAATTAACATTTAAAACTCATCTCGTGGCTTAAAACTTCAATTTCCCCAAAATTGGGCTGAATGCGTGCACATTCCTCCTGCTGAAAGTAAATCCGTCCATCATGTATCAGCAATGCATACGCATTGCACCTGCTGGGAATAAAAGAGACCATTCTGAAACTACAATGTGTGCGCATTGCTAGACAATGCGTACGCATTCCACCTACAACATACTAAACATTCCTTTCTGCAGTTAAACGATTTCTATCCCAAACCAAATACGTTTATCACCAAAATACTCATAAAAACAGCGGTAAAACTCAACTTAAACACACCAAGGCATATCACAACTCAGTAACTACAACCTAACATGAATTCTAGCACCACACAACACAAAACTCATCAACACTCAACCCCATCATTATAATACTATGATTACTCATTAGGAAGAGTATCTTACCTTAATTGCAAGTAAGCTTGAAAGCAAAGCGCCAAGAAATTGCTACAACTCTTGATCTTCAATCCCAAAACCTGTTTAATCAACAAGAAACCCTAAAATTCTACTTTTCTTGAAAATCCCGAAATGAAAAAGTTCTTGAAAGAGAAGATTACCTCGATTTTTTCCTGTAAAAGTATTTTTAGAATGATCTACGCTCCAGAACGATCGTTTTTACTACTCATGGCTGCGAAACAGAGCTACGGATTAAAAGATATGAATTTTTGAAGAATCGAATTCGACGATTACTGAAAACTATGGCTAAACTGAAAACTTACGAAATAGGGAGATGTTGTTTTCCAAAGTTGCGTTACGTCACGGTGATAACTTTTATCTACTAAGGCATCTTGAAACGATAAAAGGATTGGCCCTGCGATTGGAGTTTACGTTCTCCCTTTTCCATGCATCTTCTGCGTTTGTTTCTTCTTCACTGTTGCCGTTCCTCTCCTTTTTTTTCATAATTGGCGTGAAACATAAAGAGGGATTTTGGAGATTATTACCTTTAAATAGTTATTAATTAAATCCTTTTAACTAATAACTAAATAGTTTAATTAAATCATTTTAAATTAAATAAATAGGACAATTAATAATTAGGTCATACCAAAAAATACTCAATTACTACTTTACCCTTTCTGAAAAGTCGGGATATTACATTCATTCCCCCTTAAGAGGTGTTTCGTCCTCGAAACTCGAACGTAACTGGAGGTACTTGAACGCTACACTTTACAAAGCGTCTCGTTCCTTTAACTCCCATGTCGTCTCTGCCGTTGTGTGACTGTTTCTCTGAACGAAGACTAGTTGTACATCTTCGTTCTTAACTTTCTTCGTCTACCATTCTAAAATGCACTTGATTGCTCCGCGTAGTTCAAGATCTCTTCAACCACTTCAAGGTACATGCTTGCTTCCATATCCAAGTCGGTTAAGCAATTTCCTTATCTTTGACACATGAAAGGACGTCTTTATATACGCTTCATCTTCAACTTCAGCTCTAACGGTCTTTTCCCTACACCAGCCCGACTCTTCTGCCTATCTTGAACCATCTTGAGGTTGCGATGATCCACTTCAATCTTTTCATTAGCTTGTTGTATCAACTCTGGTCTCGTATCTTGTCATCGCTCCACTTCATCCCAGAAAACTAGCGTTCTTCGCTTTTCTCGAGGTAGAGTTTCAAATGTTGACATGGTAACTATTGTTTTATGAAACTCTTCTATCTCTATCTTCATGAAATATCATCATTAGTATTGTTCCAACTCTCTGTGCATTTTGGTTGCTCCGGATGAACACAAGTGCTATATTATGGCTTCATTCATCACTTCGACACAAGTTTGCTGTAGAACCGCAATGATCCCAGTTAAAGGACTTCTAAGTCTCGTTGGGATGGAGAACATGCATTTGTCATACTTTCTCTCTGACGATCTGATCCAATCCTTATGACAATAAGGGTTAGCTTCGAAAAACAAACAGAGTTTGAAGGTGACAAGTTGAGCATCAGGAAGACTAAACCATTTAGAATCAGAAAGATGGCAGAATCTCAACATGCAGGAGCTTTAGAAACAAAACGAGTACACCAAAAGGTCTCAGAATAAAATAAAAGGGAACTTGTCAAGGAAAAATCAAAGTCCGCATTATTCAAACAGAGGTTATTTCAAGATTGAAAAGGAGAAAGAGTTTTCCTCATGACAATGTAAGGGATAAAATCAAAAGTTTGAAAAAGTATGCGATAAACGAGCTTTCAAGTGAAGGGAAAAAGACACTTAATAATTGTTGGATAAAGTTTGGCTTCGAAGAATTAACTCAAACTTTCAAAGAAAGTGTGAAGATCATTGATGATCCAATTCAAAGTTTCAAGGTTGCACTTCTCGAGAGGAATAGTACACTTCCGGGGAAATAAGGGCTCAAGGTTATTCCTCATGTGGGAAAAAAAATAAGGTTAAGACAAAATAGACTTTCAACTAGTATGACAAAATTGTAATAGAAACGCTAAAATAGAAGATGGAATATCAAAAGGTGTATCTGACGATTCATGGATCTAAATGGCCTGAAAGAGAGTTAAAACTGAAGGGTACAAGGTACATTAATCTGAATTGGAAATCAGAAGTTTAGGAATTCAAAAGTTGATTGGCTAAATAGGTTTGGAAGGCACCTTGGCAAAGACTACCTTCTGCTTGAAACTGGTTTAGCATAAATTGCTAGAAGGTTAAAGATAGATAACTGAAGATGGATGTCAAGGTAGGATTAAAGATCCAACTGGTAAGAAGATGAGATGCATTAGATGGAAAGATTACAAAATCAACACTACCCTTAGGAGGGAAGTTGAGAATAAACACGAGTAAAAAGAATGTTCTGACATTAAAAGATTCAATCAAATTTGTACTTGAAAAGAAGAATGGGAGAGCAACAATGCAGAGTTAGAGGGAACTTGCTCCTTTATTTGACAAGTAAGGAAGCATGGATTTGTTCAAAAGAAAGGCTTATGGAGATATGTTTCTTAGGTAATTCATGACAACAAGTGAAGAGGATTTGTCGAGCTTAAAGATCTCATGTGAGGGATTACATCAGAAATAAATTACCAGAATAGGTAGAAATACAAAAGGGCTTGAAAAGGGTCTGAATATCAAACATGGCATGCTAGAGGAAAGCATCTTGGTTCTTGTTTATAACTGCAAAAGAAACAACAATGTTAAGTTAACAAACATTCTACCATGAGACATATCCTAAGGAAAGATCACTTCGGAAACCTTCTAAGATATAACACCCATAACTTGCTACACTCTTAGCCCAAACATTAGTCAAAGAGGTGAGGATCCCTTTTAGGTGGTTGTGTACGATATTTACTCTGGATCTGACATTATCAATTTGTACAACCCAAACGAAAAGGAGTTTGAGTACGATCAAAACAGAAAAGATTTAGGTAATGGAGTTTTCCAGGTGACATCAAAAGATTCGAATTTTTGGATGAGAGGAAGTCGGTCAAAAACAATTATTTTTGCGGATTACACAAGCTGTCAAAATTTTCAGATTAATAAACATTGATTTGAATTGCAGAATATTATCAAACAAAAAGGAATTTGAACTTGATTCCAAAAGCAAGGTTGTAGATAAAGTTTTTCTCTGAAACATATCAAAAATTCAGGTCATTTTAAGATGTTTAACCTATTCAAAACAGAAGAAAAAGTGAAGGTGCTGCTGCAGATTTTTTGGACAAAGTGTCCGGCAATAACATGAATTTTCTGAACAATTCATAATGATTATCGAGTCGATGTAAAAATATGAGTTGTAGATAAGACAGTAATATACATTGCTGAAATTTTTCAGAATTTTCGGAGCTGAGGAAAAATAGTTTTATGTTAAAGGAAAACATGTGAACAAAAAGCATTCACCAGTGTTGAATAAAGCCAACCATGAGGACGATTAAAACCATGTGCTAAAGAAATAAACCTTTAGCACTAATAATTGAAATGAGTAAGTACTTGGAAAGGGTAAAATTTTTATATGGAGTTCGTGTGGAACCCATCTCGAGCAAAGAAAGGCCAAAGAATTTTCGTAAACATAAACCAAGCGATAACGAAAAGAGAAAGCGGAGGATTTAACTAGAACATGGGTTACAATTAGTATGGATGGGGAAACATTTGAAATCGGGATTACCAAGTAGGAAACTAGATAATTATAAAGGAAAACCTTATTAATGAAGACATAAGATTGGAAAATCACCACGTAATCGTTTCTTGCCATCGAGGAGCACTACAACGACAACACCTAGTCTCCACCTACCAAACTTCTTATCCTGGGTGACAACTAGCTTAAGAATCAGATAAATCAAAGTATTCTCAACTCCTATAATCTACTACACCATAACTTATAGGGTGAAAGAAAGACATATATCCTTTCTTGACCAGAGGGCTTAAATGGTTTTAAGAAATTTCAGGTGCATACATAAGCCATGAAATAATTGATTTGCACAAAACAAACAGAACTGATTTTGAACATGAGGCAAAGAGAAAATTTGTGAGTATATAAGTTTTACATATGATGCTCAAAAATAAAAAATAAAAATTGGGAAGCCATAGGTCAGTCAAAATAATTCTTTTCATCTACTGCTATAAGCTGTCAAAAAATTTCAGGACTTCATCAAATGTCGTGTGTTGCAGATTATGCTCAGACCACAAAGAATTTGCACTTGGTTCCAAAACAAAAATTCTAGTTCAGGATGTTTTCTACAACATACCAAAATCCAAGTTATTTGGAGGTGTTTAGCTTATTCAAAACAGAATGATAAGTAAAAGTACCGCTGCAGAATTTTCTGAACAGAGTACCCTCCTTGTTAACCAATTTGTGAACAATCCATATTGAAAACTAAATTGATGTAAAGAGAGAAATTGTAGATAAGACAACTTTCTAAGGGGCTGAAAATTTACAGAATTTTTGGAACAAAAAAAAATGATATAACATGGCATGTAGAAACGTGAACAAAATTGTTTACTCATTTTGCATAACACTAAGTTACAAGGAAATGATTAGAACCAAATATAGCATTGCAAAAGCATTAAAACCTCAAAAGAAAGAGCATTAGAGAAAGATTCGAAGATTCCAAAAGGAAAGAGGGATCCTATTAAGGGTTCTCGAAAGAAACAAAACTTAAGAGGGTCACATAAGAGATGTGAGCTTAAAACTCAACCTAACCTTCGCCTAAGGAGACTTTTCACTTGGTTCTAGTGCAAATTAACCACGTTCTAAGGATTTCTAATCGTACGAGAATTTACCACCAAGATCAAGAGAGATCAGAAGGGTTCTAAAAGGTCTAAAGAAGTCTTATCTTCGAGGGGAGAAGCCTAAGAAAGAAGGACGCTTCGCTCTGATACCAACTGTAACGCCTCGCTCCCGGATACCAAGCTCTTATCCGGAAGAGAACGTTCGGCGCGTATAGCATTAAATAAATCTAATATTATACTCAAAACACTACGTCGTCGTATCAAATAAAACCAAACAGAAGCTAAAAAGACTCGGGTAAAAACCTAAAAGTCACTATGAACGGAATACAAACCGACTATGGAAAAAAACATCTTACAACATACAATGATCCAAGAGGAAGAACATATAACCTTGTCTTACAAAAAGGAAGTCTAAAAGCAAAAGTACAACATATATGGATTACAAAAGGAAAAGAAGCATCATCAACACGTCATCGTCAAATCCTCATCATGGTCCTCAACGAACTCAAGGTCAACGTGTCCATCTTCTCACCCCACAATGCACACAAACAAAATGCAAAGGAGGTACGTACATAGTACTTAGCAAGAGTGAGAAGCAAAAGAATAATTAAGTTCTACAATGGAAAGGTTTCATATATTTAATTAAATTACCTTTTTCTGACGGACTCAATCGAGGGTTCACTCCATTACCATCAACATGTCGTGGCTATACGTTTTAGCTTAACTTATCTTGGTACGTCAGCATTCAAGGGCACCACTGTTAGGTGTAGTGCCCGAAAGACAATTTGTGTAATTGTTTTTAATAATGAATGACAGAATTTATCTCACCTTATTACTTGCTTTGTGCTTGTAAAGTAATACACTGCTGCAAACCCTAAGTATATCTGTATGTAACCACTTAACTCAGTGTATGGACTACACGTGAGGATTGAGTTAGTGGTGATATACTTAAACTGTTAGTCCGTGGTGAACTTAATCAGAGTTTAGGGTCTCTTGATTAAAACACCAATAATGCGCCTGAACGCCTTAGGGTGTGATAGTCTTATCCGGACTATCGGTAGAGGGTACCACGTGGGGCATTTATATATATTGGCATTCATATAGATCGGACCGATTTAATCTGAATTTCTCGATATAATTCCGTAATCGAGGAATCTTATTAAATCATTAGATGGTCATATATGGATCAACCTTAATCCCGAGGTGATCACGAGTCTTTGCTTGTCCCGGGTAGTGTTTGATGTGTTAGTTACGGTTCACTTAAATAATATGTTCCAAGCCACTTCTCATTGGCACTATCTCCGGATGAGTGAGTAGTTACGATTTTCACGAGACATGGAATCCATTCCTTCCTGCGGGAAGTAGAGAGACAGATCCCTTATTTGTTAGCCCTAAGAAAGTGATCGATCGGCCGAGTTCATATTTAGACTAATTAGCTACTAGTCGATATGTGAACTAATTGATCACTAGGGGTTGATGGTAAATAAGGATAAGATATTCTCGAGTCGGGTTCACGGAGACTTCCTCTCGAGAATGGACGATCTATGGAGGGTTAATCCGTATGTAGTGATTATATCAATGGACGCTTATTCACTCTATGGGTTGAGTATAAGTATACATCTATAATCGGTAGAGTTCAGTTTTGGGTTTATGGTGGCGTAATCCCGGAATTAATAATTAATGTACTTATTCTGTTCGATGAATAATTAATTATTGGAGCTACTCGGTTATAGGTCCATGGTCCCGGTGTGGCTTCGTAATTCGGACTAATAATCTTGTTATTTGGGCCTCATTGATAATTAATTGGTGGCTAATTAATTAATTGATATGCATGGATATTATTTAGTTGGGCTAAATAATATAATACACATAAAAGACATTTTATGTGGGCTTTTTTGACCCAATATGTGGCGCCATTAATGTCCTAATAATTAGAGAGAAATTAGTTTTCTTGGATAATTATTTAACATGTGATTTATCTTTTATTTGTTAAATGATAATTCATGGAATAATAGATAATAATATGATTTATCTTAATTTGTTTGGGATAATCATTTTATTTATCTTTTATTTGGAAAAGGATTAATGTGATAATTATCACTTAATTATTTAATCCTTGGAGGACATTGATTACTTCTCTATATAAAGAGAGCCCTCCCAAGTCTGATGGCAAGGTACTATTCACGTCACTATTCACCGAGAGAAATTGGCCAAAAAATTTGGCCTCTATTCTAGGGTTGAGTTGGAAAAATCTTCGGATTTTTCTAGTTGCATATCAAGGAGGCTCGTGTATCAAGAAGGGTGTCCACCAACCGCCCGTTTGGAGAACACATCGGAAGATCAAGGCTTCTCTTCCCTATATTGGTAACTTGATTTTAACCCCTTGTAGTTTTTAAGTCCTTTAACTATGTTTTATGATATGTAAATCGTGATCCGTCCATTTGCATAGATCTAATTTTGGTTAGATCTAAGAACCTGCATCCTTCATGTGGTATCGGAGAGCGAGGTTCCACGATTTATATAAATCATAATCGTAGTTAAACGATTTAAAGTGGAATTGCATGTAGGTATTTTTTTTTTTACTTATTTTATGCATTGATGTGATTAAAATTGTTATGGTTGAAGAGATGGATTGGGGTTGGCATCGTTTAATTCGTTAGATCTATATAAACTCATATGAACGATGAAAATTCGTTCATATGAGTATAGGAAATTATGTAATTTATTTTTATTGCAATTTTAATTTCCAGAAAATAGATCTGTTTAGTAGCTGTTTAGATATTTCGTTTTTCCCGTTGATCGAGCCGTTAAAAAGAAGATCCCTCCGGTCAGAATCAAGATTGGAAGTTGATGAACAATCCCAAAAATTTTGGCGTCGATCAGAGTCCGTTTGGATGTCCGTTCGTTGCTGCAAAGAAGCTGTTGTAACAGAAAAACGCAGGATTCACAGAAACCCTACCTGTGACTTCCTCGAATTTCTGGGAGAGTTTCGACCGTTGAAACGCAAATCCAACCGGTCAGATTTACAAATATGGAGTTTTGGACGTGGAATAAAAATTTCAGGTCGATCGGGTTTCATCTCGATTCCCGATCGGCAGCGGGAAGTCATTGTTGCGCTGCTGTAAAAGTCAGATTCAGCAGCAAGTTGGGCGGCTCACTGGAGAAGATTGACAAGTCAAAGCTCCGATCCAACCGTCCATCTTGAAGTCCGAAGAATGAAGATCAGATCTGGAAAGTTTCGTCCCGATCCGAGTTCGTTTGATATGCCAATCGTCGAAGATTCTAAACAGCTGCAGATTAGGGTTTTATTTTATTTTCGAATAGATTAGTTACGGGGGTGTCAACGGTCCATCTCGGAGTTTATTTTCCGCATTAGTATACATGTGTAGATTGTATGAGTAGAACCGGAAAATTGCCATGACATGCATCATATCATGAATTCCACTCCATATGCATACATGTAGAAATTAATTCGAGAAATTAGTTAGGCATGTATAAAAACACGCGATTAGTTTTAATTAATTGTATGATATTAATTAGAAACTAATTAGGGTAAAAACCGAGGAACACGGGTTTTTTCAATCGTCGAGGTTGGGTGATGGATTCTCGGTGAATCCCACTCTGCGAAAGCATAAGGAGTAAAATCCCGAAACATCGTGGTTAAGGTGTTGGATTCTTGGTGAATTCCACCTTACCTAAGACGAGATTACGTTTTTGTTCCGTAGTGTCTACGTGAAAGTTTGATGTTTAAGGATTGGATAATCACGGGCAAACAGGTTCGAAAGTGGTTTAACCACGGTTGGGTGGTCAACAGTAGCTACGGCTCGATCGACTTCACCTCCACGTGTGGCGTTTGCATGGGGATCTCGCAAAGTCGAGTCATCCGAAGAGCCATTACGGCTTAACGGAGCTCCCCAGCCTTGATCCGTCCGGCGGCCACATATGTTCTAACGAATAGGTCGGGTGGGTTAGCCCACATAACCGACAACATTCGGGCTGTGAATTATTGTTCCTTAATGTAACATCAAGTCCAAAACGTGATCAGTAAACCCACCACTTTTTCAAAATATTGAGTGGGAGCGGGAGAGGCGACAGCCGACCCCACGGCCTCTACTGTTGACACAAGCAACGTGAGAGAATGGTGACGCCTCGTGCCGGCTTTGATTTCGGCCCCCTAAGGAAGGCCTTCACCGCTATCAAAATTCAAGGCTTGGTCTCCGAAAGGATAGGATTTTGGGTACTCGTCGGGTCACTGACCGACCCTAAGGAGGCACACTCGGGGTCTACCTAAAAATTTGAGACAGTAGGTCACACTCATAAAGGGTATTTTTGCTAGTACCTTGGCTGAAAAAGGAAAGGTGATTGACGATCACAATGAGATGTTCGATTCCCAATCTGATCTTCAATATTAATTGAAACCTCTTTGACCTACCCTAAGGCGGCACTGAGGCATTAGATTAAATCCTTGGAACGGTAGGATAGACTATAAAGTACTTAGTTTATGTTCCTAAAATTTTAGTAGTGTATGATTTGGATTTATTTTACACAATTTTATTTACAATCATTAAATATATCTCTAAGGTGCTAGACGCTAGTGTAAAATTGACTAGTAATGACTTCGTTAAAAGTGGTAAGTAACTAAAACGTTGTATTTATTAATCTCACATGCGATTAATTTTTCGGAAGAGATATTTCTCTTGAAGCCTTCAAAACTTAAGTGACGTGAGAAATAGGCATGTCATATCACTGTCACTCGTGTAGAGCGAGAGACAACCGTGAGTTAGTTTGAAAGATGATTGGGACGATAAAATTCTTCTAGTGAATTGTGTAGTGTCTACACGAGAAATTTTCTGATAGAAAAATTGGAGAATCATAAATTAAAGTGTCGCTAGTTAGACGGTATTTGGAACCGATAAACTAGTGGGAGCTTTTATATTATGTTTTTCTAATTTATTAGAAAATCAGTCCCACTGGGTAACACTTTCATTAGACATCCCACAGCTTCACGAGTAGTGTCTACTCAAACGAATCGCTAGTTCAAGACTATTTCTTTTCGTGAAAGTTAAGAATGGGAAAGAATGTCTATAAGTATTAATCATCTTAACTAAAGTTTTGAGGCTAAACCGAACATTAATTGAAGAAAGTATAGGATAAGGAAAGTGATTTGGATCACTAACCAATGAATCCTTAGCGACTTTCTTAACCGAGTAACTTAACTCGGTGGCTTAGTTCTTTGGAAGAACAATGAAGTCGTGCATTAATAAAGTAACAACGGGCGATAATTTCACTAGAATAGTGGGAGTGATATAAGGAAATGAATTTGGATTCTATCCTTGAATATCACGAAAAATTTATTTTTCATTTACTGATTCGTTGAAACAAATGGATTCACTCTCGTCTCGATATTGCGATTGCCTTAAACAAAGTGAAGATGACATTTGTAGTACGAATCGAGACTCGGACTTTTGTTTGATAAAGATAGAACCACTAAGAAAAAGTGAATAGGTATGTGTAACACATCTAAAACTATTAAAGGTAAAAGGTTTCCGTATTAAGATAAACGACTTTTCAATATCTATTAATTAGTGCATATATCCTGTAGAGACAAGACCTGGCTGATCGGCTAAGGGTGATTCCTATCTCCCGAGTCTTGGAACACTATCTCAAAGGAACAATGACTAAGTTTCCTTTCAATCGGGAAAGGGTAATAGTTTTGAAGGGTAACATAGCTTGTTCACCATGACCTTCGGGTCTAGTGAGAGATACAAGCTAGTGGGAGATTTTGAGTGGTGACATTCTGTCGATAACTACTCAAAACACTTGGTTGGTTTATCGAAAATAATACGAGGAGGTGTCTCTGATTTTAGCGAGAGAATAGAGTATTCCATGCTCGAAAATAGGCTATCGCATAGTCTTGGGGTGATGCTCGGCCTCGCCTCCTAGTGGAATGTTTTTCCACCGAGGAAGAAACCATACACTTGCCCGATATAGTTATTAATGTGCTACAATACATCGCTAAACTCGATTAAGATAATTCGTTGCAAAATAACGGTTAACATTATTATGTAAACCGAGAAGTCTACCTAAAAGATGCTAGTGAGTTTATGGATAAGGAGTGAATTCGGTTCACACCACATCCGTAAATGTAGGCATTTAGAATTTAATGCTTGAAGGTAGGATCGGGATTTTATGATATACGTTCGATTGTGACTGTTAGTGAAATATCTTAATGAGACGAGTGAAGGTTGATTATAAGATTCTTGAGATCAGAAAGTGACGGTTGAACTGCCACAAGCCTTCTGATAGAATCTATAAGAAACAGCCTTAAACCTTGGAGTACGGTTACCCAAAGGTAGTTACTATCTCGATTTAATCGGACCACGTCCAACATTAGTTGTTGGTGATTACACCGATAAATACTACTAGATCGAAATGTCAATCCACCCAAGACACAAAGTGGGAGTATGGTTTAACCGTTGACCCATTGTGATTTTGTGGACTTTATAATCTCTTGGGGTGATTGATAACCTATGGCTCTTGGTGGGTCAGATAGGATTACGATTATAGAGGTTGGTTTGAAAACCTTAACCCTGTGAATGGAGTTTGGTACTCTCAGCTTGTTTCACCTCTTGTAGAACCACACGAGTGTCTCAGGCCCAGTGGGAGCAATTGGATCTACACGGAAAAGAGTCGAATGAATAGGAAAGTTTAAACTTTCAGCGCAAAGTTGAGTGGTATAAGGGGTGATTCCCTGACAAGTAGAGAGTTAACCAGACCTTGAACTCTCTCACCACTCAGTCTTGCTAGATTTCGTTAGAATGCAGAAAATAGGGGTGATTCCCTGAGACTTTCTTGCCGAACAACGGAATCTGAATTCATTCGTAATGTAAGGTTTTAGCTAAGAATGAATAACGGATTCGTTACAAAGCGTAAGATAGGGTGATTCCCAAGACCTTTTTGCGAGACTAACGATATCTTAATTCATTCGAAAGAACCTTTGGTAGGAGGCTCACCATGGCTTATATCCTTTGTGGATTTAAGAAAACCTCTCTGTCATTTAAAAGTCACATGTTTTAAAATATGTGGACTTGACCAAAATATTGATAAGTTTTTCGTAGACTGGATATCAATATTGGTAATGTAGCAGTAGTATTAGTGTTCATAAATGATAACACTAAAACGGTTGGTGTGCTATCTGAAGTCGGAAACTGACACGCCAAGATTCTCTGGATGAGAGAATTGGACTATATTCTAAGAATTTGATTCAGTCAAATTCACAAGAATGAGTCATTGGCTATCCCATCCGTCTTATTGGTTAAGATGATCATGCATATACGTATGCAACATTCAACGAGAGTAGTCCTACCCTAACTCTCAGGAATGATTCTCTAAATCTTCGGATAAAGAGAAAATGGGATAGAGTCTCTCTTGGATAATGGCAAGTCATGTTATCACAAGTCAATAGTAATCGAATCTCGGATTCGAGCATTGAATAGCGGTTTTTAGTACGTCCTAAAGTATCTTTAGATAACGAGGAATCATATGCTTGTATATTCAGGTGCAAACTTGAATATGGTTGACTACACTGATTCTGACTTGTAGTCAGATTAAGGATGATCATTAAGTTGATCACAAGCTCAGTGTTTACTCATAGTGCTTAGAATTTTCTTTTTTGGGTCCAGGAGTAATCCTGTGTCGATAAGCCGATATCACTTCATTGTGAAAACAAAGTGAAGAGATAGCTTAGAAGGATCTTCTCGATTACAAGAAGTCAAAAGCATATTGAGAGAGAGTACCGCTTTGATTGGAAGGACCGCAACGTTTCAATCCTAAAGATCGTCTCAGTCGACAACCTAACTAATCGCTGTACCAAGTCAAGTGCTTGGAGGGTACGGCATTAATGGACATGTCTCATCTGCTTTTAGAGCAAGTGGGAGAGTGTTGTGAATAAGATGAGAAAGGGTGTGCTCTAAAAACAATCGTTAATTGTCATTTCGTGCAAGTGGGAGATTGTTAGGTGTAGTGCCCGAAAGACAATTTGTGTAATTGTTTTTCATAATGAATGACAGAATTTATCTCACCTTATTACTTGCTTTGTGCTTGTAAAGTAATACACTCTTTGCAAACCCTAAGTATATCTCATGTAACCACTTAACTCGGTGTATGGACTACACGTGAGGATTGAGTTAGTGGTGATATACTTAAATCTGTTAGTCCGTGGTGAACTTAATCGAGTTTAGGTCTCTTGATTAAAACACCAATAATGCGCCTAACGCCTTAGGGTGTGATAGTCTTATCCGGACTGTCGGTAGAGGGTACTACGCGGGGCATTTATATATGATGGCATTCATATAGATCGACCGATTTAATCTGAATTTCTCGATATAATTCCGTAATCGAGGAATCTTATTAAATCATTAGATGATCATATATGGATCAACCTTAATCCTGAGGTGATCACAGGGTGCTGCTTGTCCCGGGGTAGTGTTTGATGTGTTAGTTACGGTTCACTTAAATAATGTGTTCCAAGCCACTTCTCATTGGCACTATCTCCATATGAGTGAGTAGTTCTGATTTTCACAGACATGGAATCCATTCCTTCCTACGGGAAGTAGAGAGACGGTCCCCTTATTTGTTAGCCCTAAGAAAGTGATCGATCGGCCGAGTTCATATTTAGACTAATTAGCTACTAGTCAGATATGTGAACTAATTGATCACTAGGGGGTTGATGGTAAATAAGGATAAGATATTATGAGTCGGGTTCACGGAGACTTCCCTCTCAGAATGGACAGTCTATGGAGGGTTAATCCGTATGTAGTGATTATATCAATGGACGCTTATTCACTCTATGGGTTGAGTATAAGTATACATCTATAATCGGTAGAGTTCGATTTGGGGTTTATGGTGGCGTAATCCCGGAATTAATAATTAATGTACTTATTCTCGCTCGATGAATAATTAATTATTGGAGCTCACAGGTTATAGGTTCATGGTCCCCGGTGTGGCTTCGTAATTCGACTAATAATCTTGTTATTTGGGCCTCATTGATAATTAATTGGTGGCTAATTAATTTGATATGCATGGATATTATTTAGTTGGGATAAATAATATAATACACATAAAAGACATTTTATGTGGGCTTTTTGACCCAATATGTGGCGCCATTAATGTCCTAATAATTAGAGAGAAATTAGTTTTCTTGGATAATTATTTAACATGTGATTTATCTTTTATTTGTTAAATGATAATTCATGGAATAATAGATAATAATATGATTTATCTTAATTTGTTTGGGATAATCATTTTATTTATCTTTTATTTGGAAAAGGATTAATGTGATAATTATCACTTAATTATTTAATCCTTGGAGGACATTGATTACTCTCCTATATAAAGAGAGTTCTCCCAAGTCTAATGGCAAGGTACTATTCACGTCACTATTCACCGAGAGAAATTGGCCGAAAAATTTTGGCCTCTATTCTTAGGGTTCGAGCTGGAAAAATCTTCGGGATTTTTCTGGTTGCATATCAAGGAGGCTCGTGTATTAAGAAGAGTGTCCACCAACCGCCGTTTGGAGAACACATCGGAAGATCAAGGCTTCTCTTCCCTATATTGGTAACTTGATTTTAACCCCCTTGTAGTTTTTAAGTCCTTTAACTATGTTTTATGATATGTAAATCGTGATTCGTCCGCTGCGCATAGATCTAATTTTGGTTAGATCTAAGAACCTGCATCCTTCAACCACGCATGGTGTTTATCAGCCTGAAAATATACTTGCTAACTAACGGTGATTAGCACCTGATAGCTCCGGGGTCTCCCCGGTATGCATATACGTCCGATGAATTTCCTCCACTGCCCTTCAGCCTTTTGAGCTAGTAGTGTTGTTCACGTTATTGCACGTATCACATCGCCGATATGAATCGGTGTCTCACCAAGAATAGCATGACATTTTATCTTTTTACTAAACACATATGTAATTATTATTTGTTGTTAACTAGCCACCTAAGTATTTTCAAGTAAGTTCCCTCACATCTACCACTCTCTTACGTAGACCATTAGACACGGACATTGATGAATACTAATTCATCAAAGCACAAGCCTTTTCATGCTCTTCTGACGGTCCCGAACTTCAACTCTTTGGAAGAGTACATTCGGCGCCGGAACTAAACGCATCAGAAACTCAATCGAGGCTTGTTCATTTTCATTTAGTGTTATTAGATCAAGAATTAACATTTAAAACTCATCTCGTGGCTTAAAACCACAATTTCCCCAAAATTGGGCTGAATGCGTGCGCATTCCTCACTACAAGAAAATTGGTTTGTAATGAAAGGAAAATTGGTCATTAAATATTATTTTCCCGTCATTGAAGATGTTTAACGATGGGAAATTTCCCGTCATGGCCCGTCACTAGGGCCTTCCTAGCTAAAAGTAATTAATGACCGTAAAGTGCCCGGTCACTATTGTTGTTATATAATTAATGACGATATTATACTCTCACTAAAAGTTCATATTAATGACGATATTATACTCTCACTAAAAGTTCATATTAATGAAGATAGTTTTCATCAATGTTGCTTCATTCTCCTCTCATTAAAAATAAATATACTAACAATGCAACCCGTCATTATGTCATCAATCTTTCCGTCACTATAAGTCATTTTACCGCCAATATTTAGATGTCATTAATTATTAATCTCTCATTATAAGTCTGTTGCAATAATACAATAATTTTGCATGAAAACCTTAATCATCATTATAATTTGAAAACTATAAATATAGATACATGAACATTAAAGCAATGAAATATTTTATTGAAATAATCATTAACATGATGTTGATAGTATTTTCACATAATGAATCATCTAAGCAACTAGTTCAGAACAAGCCAAATTAAATGTAATACTAAATGAGGTATAAGAAACAACCAAACCGTTCAATCACCTAAACATAGCATATTATCCCATTTAACTAACTTGAATTTATGAGGTGAACTAGAATGAAGCAAGTTCTTCAGGCTAATGAAACAATCAACCTTATCAAGATCCTCAATCTTGTAATTTGTATAGGTGTGAATGAGCCGATTTTCAGCATGGTATATAATGAATCCAATAAACCCTGCAAAATCGTTACCAATTATGTAAGACAACATTTAATGGAAAACTAAAGACAACATAATTATTAAACGCAAGACCAGAATAAAAAGAAAGGTCACGTCCCATGACCAAACACATTGGTAAGGAGCGGGACATAAATATATATACATGGTAGAGAATCCCACCTACCATGACGAGCACATATACCGGACAACATAACCTTATGTGACCATTATCATGGTCACATAACTTACTGTGTACAAGCTCGGATCTGCATTCTCATCACCTTCACAGCAATACAAAAGCACCCCCAGACACTAATCCCCACATACTACATAAATATATATATTATACATGTATAAGAAAAGCCATCGAAAAGGTACCTTGCTCACAGGACTTCCGTCCTAAGTTTTCATTTGAAACTTCAATTGCAGCTACTTCACACTAAGCCCTCAAGAACAACCCCATAATTTATTTGGGGAAGATGTTATTTCTCCTTTGTACCCTGCTCCACAATTTTACATCCCCTCTCTTCTAAACAACTGGAAGACACATTCATTAACACCATTCCACTGAAAATGTAAAAAAACCAATCAGAGGACCAAAAAAAGCCCACAAGAAAGCTAACGATTATAAACTCGGAAAGAGCCCACAAACACATTAAATATTAAATAAGAAAACTAACACTGCATTCCGGCAAGATGAAAAACTGTTTTCATTCTTCCATGTTGGAACAAGAAAGCACGTGTCACAATAAACACTTTGCCTTGACCTTTTGTTCCCCATATACCTATCATGAAAAACTATAAGCATGACTATTTGGAGCCCTAAAAAATGCCTAAAGGTATCTGTTTCTTATGGTGCCAATATTTAAACAAATTATGAGAGAAATCAAATTGACTTGAACAAACCTTTGATGGGCTCATCGACCTCGCTGTTTGGGCTCCATGCAGCCCATATTGAGGATCCTGGAGCCAAAATACTAGGCTTGAGGACATCAACAACCTCTAGAAGTGCATTATTCACATCAGACCCCCTTGAGGAATACAGTGCCACTAGTGGAGCATGTTTTCTGTATGTTTCTTTTTGCCATCTTGAAAAGTAATAATAGTGCATATAAAAATATCAAATCCCATAAAGTAGAAAAAATGAACAGCATAATCCAATTCAAACAATATTCATCACGTAATTTGGAAAATGTTTAGCAACCAAAGTTAGAGATTGGGTAGGAAAGTGAAAAGCATAATCTATGAAGACCAAATGTAGGATGTTGTTGAGTCAAAAAACGCAGAAGGCATCATATGAGACTAAGCAAGAAAGAAAACAAATGGGGTGAAATTCAAAAAGAATATTCCATATAGAAATAAAATATTGAATGAGGAAGATGTGAATGTGAAAATTGGAAGGAGTATTAAGCAAGGAGATCCAATTTCCCCCTACCTGTTCATTCTGGTTTCTGAAGCCCTTACTAGGGGCCTTAAACATATTTTCCACACTCATGTTGAACATTATGCTGTCCCCAGAGGTTTCACTCCAATCACCCACTTGTATGTGTATGCCGATGATCTCATTGTCTTTTGCTAGGGCCACTAAGAAATCTCTCAAAATCTTTTACTTTTCTACACCACTATGAGCTTGCTTCGGCCAACAAATAAATGCAAATAAAAGTTCTTTTTTCATATCAAAGCATGCAAATTCTCTTCATTGTTGACATGGTCAAGATCATTCTCGGTATGAAAAAGACTCTTTTCCATTTACTTACCTTGGGTGTCCTATCTATGTGGGTAGACCTAAGCATTGTTACTTTATCCCCCTTATTCAAAAACTTGAGCATAAGCTTCAAGGTTGGTATGCCAGATTTCTCTCCACTGGGGGTAGACTTATCCTCATTAAACATGTGTTGTCTTCTATTCCTATACATATCCTTGCTGCTCTTAAAATGCCTGCCACTGTGTTCAACAGAATAGAACATATCCTTTCCCATTTTCTTTGGTTAGACACTGAAAAATCTAAGAGGCATATCTGGAGATGTTGGGAGGAAGTTTGCTTTACCACCAATGAAAATGGGCTAGAACTAGAAATCAAAAGTTCTTCAAAGAAGCTTTCTCTTTGCAAGCTTTGGTGGAAGTCGAGACGAGGTCAAGGTCTTTGGGCCAGCACTATCATGAGAGGCAGCTACCCTCTTTACAAATTATATGCCTGGAAGCTTCTTAGTCCTGTACAAGAAATTGCTGATGAATGCATGCATTATGTTGGTCATAATAAGTGGATATGGTCTCCAACTTCCAATGGCAACTTCACTATTCAATCTGCTTATGGTATTCTCAGGAAAAGGAGACAGTCTCTTCATGATTTAAAAGAAATCTGGAAGCCCTACATACCTGGTAAGATATCTTTCTTTATATGGAGACTGAGAAATGGTTTACTTCCTTTTGCAAATCAGCTTCAAAAATTTGGCATACATGGGCCTTTTAAATGCTTATTTTGTAATAATGAAGAAACTATTGACCATGTCTTTTAGCACTTTGCACTAAAGCTCAACAAATATGGGGGCATTTCCGACCTTATTTCATTGGGGCACCATCATTGTGACACTCTGCGCCAAGCCATGAGCATCTGGCTCCATACTCGATAACCAGGGTGCCCTTGAATACTGTGTTACCTCTTATTCCTATTTTTATATGCTGGGAGCTTTGGAAAGCCAGGAACAAAACTCTTTATGAAGATGTGACAGTCACTGGGGCCACTATTATCTTTGCTATCCTTGACAATCTGAGGCTTTCTTGTTCTTCTCTTAAGTTGACTAGAAGATCAGTACATGACGATCTTCTTATCCAGCATGGCATAATCCATAGTTTTGTCTCCAAGCCAGTCTTACAGCATATACCGGTGAAGTGGCGGTTCCACGAGCTTAATGGTTATAAAATGAATTCGATGGCTCACTTCTGAGTAATCCAGGCATTGCGGAGAGTGGTTTCATTATCGAAATCACCATGGGCATGTTCTTGTTCTGGTTATGAAGCTTATGGTGTCAATACAAACATGATGGCAGAAATTCAAGCTCTGCTTTCTGGTATCCATCAGTGTATCCAACTCAACCTCCAGAATGTCCTTTTGGAAACAGATTCTCAAATTCTAGTTAACATGGTTATGGGCACAACTCAAGCTCCTTGGAAATATGAACTTGAAATTGAGCAAATCAAACATCTCATTGCAGAGCATCACTACCCGACTTCAACATATCTTCGCAGAAGCCAACTTCCTGCAGATTGCCTTGCAAAAAGGCTAGTACTACTCAAAGCTCTTATATGTGCGCAGTCATCAACTTGAGGGAGACATTGGCTTTCTCATCAACCGGGATGTCCTTCAACTACCCATTATCGAACAAAGAGCAAGATGATAAACCATGGCAATATCTATTTGGAAGCACCTTCATAACTTTGAAGGGTGCAAGCAGTGGTATTTATCCTTGTACAATCATCCTTGCTTTGGTTTATCAACTGTTTTGCTTCTCTTTGCTCCTGGAATCTCTACTTTTGCAGAATGGCTATTTTCATGCCCTCACCGTTGAGACTTCCTATCCTGGCATCCAAAATCGGGCGCGCCTTCATTGATGTGAAGGGTGCAAGCAGTCGTACTCTATTTTCTTGTTCCTTGGTTGTATACACTTTGTTTTGGTGCTTTGCATCATCCTCAACATCTTTGCAGGAGTGATCACTTTGACATGAGGGGAAAATCGATGGATGTGGATCATTGCTTGGACCAGTTGCACCCTAGTTTGGAGCTGCTGCAGGAAGAGATACTGTTCTGGCTGTAGATTTTCCTTTATTCCTTCTTGCAGTTGTAAATGTCATACACTCTTGAGATCTTTATTTTTCCAACACATGGGAGACCATACTCTTTCCTTAGCACCCGGATTTTCCCTCCCTGGGTTTGCCGGACTAAGGTTTTGAGGAGGTGGTGAACATGTGTTGATGACGTTATTTTTTTGGGAGCTTTGTCAGGAGATGACACTTGTAAAACTTCAGTTTCTTTTAACAAAAATCTGAGTTTTACAAAAAAAAAAAAAAAAAAAAAAAAAAATGTGAAAATTGGAAAGAAAACAATCTTAATAACCTGTTTGATGAAGTCATAAGCATTGAAGGTTCACCATGAGAAAAATCAACACACGTAGTTAATTGACAGTTTACTTATCTACATTGCAAAGCACCAAAGCCAATAACCTGCAAACTCCCGAGTGAAATCAGATGAAAGATTCTTTTCAGCCATATTGTCTAGTTCTAGAACACAGTAAGTTTACTAACTCGTCATAATGTTGTCTCAACTTCTTCGACCGTTTTTGCTCCTTTCTTTATTTCTTGAGCAAGTCTCACAATATGTCCTTATTTACATGGCCAGTCTCTCAATATGTTCATACATAGAGTAGTGACTGAAAAAGAATGAAATTGACTAGTAATTAGATTGCAATACAGAAAAGCTCAGCAATAGTCGGCATTGCAAATCCTTGAAACACAACAACAATTAATTATTGTGTATGATATTAAAAATCAGCAGCAAGTGCAAACATACATGCTATAAAATCTTGCCTCTGAAGCTAATCACAAAATCTTGTGGCATCACATATACAAAGATTGTTAAGAAACAAATTCATGCATAAAATATTAATATATGAGCTCTTTCCTCGCAACATACATGCATGTTTCTTTTTCAATCTGTGTAGGAAGCTTCTTTGCTCAGTTGAACATACCTACAACGCATAATGTAACATGTTCCATCGGGGAAATATGACAACTAAATACAAATCTTTATTAGACTTTGTTTTAACATATTAAGTCTTACATATGGTGGTATATATCATGATATCACAACATGTGATCTTGGTCTCAAATCTCTCTCTTATTTATTCGTTCAAAACAATTAAATTCATAACAGCAACAATTATACACTTCACGAATACAAAATTATGAAAATCTAACAATAATTGTTAAAAATTTATGTAAAATTCTGCTTTTCACAATACTAATGCATACATTAACAGTCTACCCGAGACTTTTGATTATCTAAAGTAATGTGGCATTTATGTCATTCTGCCAGCATTGGTTTATTACTATTAAAAAAATTGCTCTAGTTAACTGATTGAGGATTTGAATGTTTTCAAACTAATTTTTTTCTTAAATCAAAGAAAAAAGATCAAAATCTGCTAACTCAACAAAATAATGTATACGTTCTTAAAAAAGGAATGTAATGTATGTAATCATTGTTTTAGAAGATTGCACATCAGACATGTCACACACACAGTAATGTATATAATAATTGGTCCTAATTGAGATGTAAAAAACCAAGTATATATAATAATAGGTCCTAGTTGAGATGTATGTTATCATATCATATTTTCATAAGTTGAACTTAGTATAACAATGTATTCTTTAAAGCCCTTAGAGCTTGACCATTTCTTATTCACACTGTATTCAATCATGATAATAAAGGGGCGTTCCAAAAGCAGGGTGAAAATGTAGAGCAGGCTATAGTGGAGGTCAACATTTAGTAAAATGGAATACATCGGTCTTAGGCCACCACAAGTAGATAAAGAAAGCCAACTTGCCTTCACTATACATTAGAACCCTACATGAAACACAAAAAATGGAGGAGAATAAAAGAAGTTTATCCAATGGAGAAGTGGAAGCAAAACCAGGCTCAAGTATCTTAACATGTTACATTGTCAGGAGTTTCGGAACACTTGGCTTGAAATAAATACGTCACCAACTCTGTCACCAACTTTAAGACATACTCATTCTTCATAGAAACAATAGAATCCAAGTGATCTATTACAATGGATTTAAAGTCTACATATGTAGAGGACTTGGAATTAGCCTGTTATCTAGAATCTCATCTTTATAATATTTGACTGACTATTATATCTTAACCTGTATGGAATTATTCACTCATTTTGGGAACAAAAGGTTTTGATCAACAATGGGAATCTCTCTTATTGCTATTAAAATCCTTAGTTTGTCTTATGTTTCAACATTCATATATCCTTATATTATTATAGTGTCATAATTTCTTGTTTTTTTTTTCTCACTATTTGCATTCAATGTGTCTGACTACCTGCCTTTGTCTTTCATCTACCAAGACCTTCCTTGATAATACTTGCTAAAGTGCAAAACTGAAAACCATGTATTGAATAGCATGTGTTCTGAACCATAACTCTGAAAGGCCAGAGTTAAAAATGTAATACATGAAAATGGCAAGAATGTTATTGAAGACTCTTTTATTTTGAGGTTCAATAAGACAATAACAATGTTATGTATTGTGTCCGGTGGCAGCCCAACATTGGCTTGAACATTCAAATTGCAAAAACAAAACTTTCGTACACTGATCCGCAAGAATTTTGCTGACACATAAACTTAGAATATGTGTTTCTAGAGTGTTCAGACATATAAGGACTCTCTACCTGGCAGGCTGGCACACATTTCGATGAATGTGAAAGGAACAATGCTCATTGTAAGTAACAACACATTGCTTCTCAAGAGGAAATTTTGTTTACTTTCATGTTTCAAAGTAATTTCAAGTAATCAAGTAAGTCACATACAATGTAAAGATATATATTGATTCTATAAACTTTTGCATTTTCCGAGGGAAATACCAAACTAAGCCATTTAATGATGAGGCAGTTGAATTGTACACAGTTGCATACAGAGCTGAGATCATAGTCCAAGTTGATATCCTTCATGTTTTGTTTATGAAATGAATAGAAATTTGGAATTATTATTTCCCAAAGTAGATTGAAAAGCTAGTAAGACAAAGCATAAATACAATAGATTCGAACAAAGTTTAAAATTTTGTCATGTACAATACTAAAATTCCAAGCCAAAAGATGGACAACATCAAACCGATCCAAATAAATTCAACCTCAGACAACATTACATGGCCTCAATCAACCTAAAACATACTCTGAGAAATAGAAAGAAGAATCATACCTGATTACACTTATATCAACTCAAATAACACCAATGACGTTCGCCGCAACAGATCGATCTACTATTCAACCAAGAAAAAATAAAACTGTAGAAAAATGTGAACAATTAGAGTGGAAGAAATCGATATACAAGTTTAGGGGCATAGGGAAAAAAAATCGAATTAATTGTACATTGAACCCTAAATAGAATAAAATCGCATAAAGGCATACATGAGGAAGGCGCAATCTTCAGTTCCCAAAGATCAAATGAATTTGAAGGAGAGTGAGAAAAAGGGGATTTTTATCAACATGTAATAGGAATCCCGCTAATTCCCGTGAAAAAGGGTCCGCCAAAAATATTCAAGTTTTTCTGGAAACCAAACATGCAGTATGGCGTAAATAACCCATTTCACTAAGTATTTGGCAAAAATAACCTATGACTATTGGGGGCAATTTAAAAATAAAAAAAAAAAATACCCAAACAAATAAAAATGATGGAACTTCCAAAAATAACCTTCATTTAGTTCTCCAATTTCCAACCACCGGTGAGTTCTAATTTCCCCAAATTTCGACGACGCAAGTTTTCCCCCAAATCAACAAATGCGATTAGCGGTGAAAGGTCTGCACCTTCGTCAACTTCACTTCCACCTATAACAACCTCAAAGTAGTTTTGAACCCATATCTCATCTCTCTCATATCGATCTCTCCCTCTCTTGAAGAACCCTAAATTGGATTACAAGCTGAAGAACTCCAAGATTTCCCGAAGGAAGTAGGTATTGCTGAAGGTTGTTTCGTAAATAATTGAAATTGATTGGTTAATTGGATTACAGTCGATTGAAGTGGGATTATGGTAATACATGTACCTTATACTTGCAAAACCGATATTGGGGGTGATTGGTGAAATTAAGGGGTGTATTATTAGGTTTATTCGGTGTAGTTTGTGATTTAGAACCATTGGATATTGTGAATTTGAAATTAAACTGGATTGTGCATATCTTTAATCGAGTTAAGCCCATGTAATCTGTGTTTTATGATACTTTGTAAGTGCGTCATGCATGTACTAAAGCGGGTTATCTTTTTTGTTTATTTTGTAGAAAAGAAATGGAGCTTAAATACCAATTGACAAGAGTGGAGAGGGCGAAGCCAAGTACGATTGTTAATAGAAGTCATGTTGATAAAGTTGATTATGTCTATTCTAAATTAGACAAACAACACAAGACAACACTAAAAAACAGTTGTTATGGAAGTTTAATTAGGCTTCCTAAGTTTAATGGTATTCAAATCTTGCATAATATGTTGATGAGTCAGGTGGCGGGCAATTCAAAAGAAATTTTCTGGTTTAAGATTGGAAACAAGTCTGTCAGGTTTTGTTTGAAGGAATTTACACTGGTTACCGGTTTAAACGTTAGGAACTTTGAGTGGTCAGTGAGTGAGAAGAAAGCTAAAGGTGGTTGTATTGTCAAAAGCTATTTTATGAAAAAAAAAAAAGTTGATTAGTAGAAAAGATGTGTTGGCAGTGTTTCCTAGGGTTGCGGATGAAGAAGATAAGTACAAGTTGGGTTTGTTGATTATTTTGTCTTATGTTTTGTTGGCTGCGGAGGAAAACGTGTCTTTGGAATGGTGGTGGTTTATGTTGGTTGATGATTTGGAAGCATTCAACAAGTTTCCTTGGGGGAGCTTGTGTTATGAATACACGGTTCACGTGTTTAATCGGGACCTGAGTAAGAAGTTCAAAAAGAAGAAGGTGGCGTATACATTGTATGGATTCCCACATGCTCTGATGGTATGTCTTATGATATCTAGTATTGTTTTAATTCAGTAGTCTTGAAATTTTGGAAGTTGTTTTTGGAGTATTGTCTTATGAATGTTTGCGTAGGTATGGGCACTTGAATCCATACCTTGTTTACGTTCGTTGGCGGAGTCTGTTGATATGGAAGTCTTGCCAAGAATTCGCAAGTGGACAATGCCAAAGAGGGTGACCTCTTCGAGTGTTGATGCTCTTTTGCAAAAAGCACAGGTTTGAATGTATATCTTGTTAGGTAGTCATTTCTTAAATGTTTGATGCCCGAATTAAATATCTTATTAATTTATATATTATGAAATCATTGCAGGAGGAGGATGTTTTGCCAACTCTTGTTGTACGTAAGTCTGAAAAATCTAAGCCATATTATGTTGCTTTACCGAAGTCCATGACATGATGTTAGTGAGGAAGAAGGAGGAGGTGAGGAAGAAGAAGGTGAGGAAGAAGGAGGTGGGGTGAATCTGGATCAACCTTCGCCTCCCAACCCTCCGAAATGGAGAAGGTGAAATATGAGATTATAAGAGTGGTTAAAGAGGAAAACAAATTGTTGCAATGTGAACTAGAGGCTGTTAGGAGAAAGTTTGATTCGTTGGAAGCTATTGTCAAGAAAGCTTTATGTGAAAATGCTAGAGCTGACACGGTTGGAGGAGGTGAAGAGAGGAAGGAAGGTGAAGAGAGGAAGGAAGGTGAAGGTGAAGGAGAAGGAGCTGTTAATCCTGATCATCACATGGTTGGAGGTGATGAGGGTCAGGAAGGTCAAGGTGAAGGAGCTGCTAATCATGATGATCACATGGTTGGAGGTGTTGAGAGGCAGGAAAGGCAATGTGAAGAAGCTGCTAATCCCGATGATCACATGGTTGGAGGTGAAGAGGTAGGAAATCAATCTCAAGGCCAGGATGTGAATGTAAAACCTTTGAATGAAATGGTTGGAGGTGAAGAGAGGCATGAAGGTGAGGGGCCTGTAGGTGAAGGTCAAGAACTTGTAAATCTTGATGATGTAATGGTTGGAGGTTATGATGAGGTTGGGGAGCAATCTCAGAGTGAAGGTAAACTGGTTGCACTTGAATTATGAGTTAAAACCCCCATGAGTTTTCCCCTCAAAAAAAATATTTTTATGAGTTTTAAGTTGTAAATTGGATATTTAACATGTTAGGAGAAAAGGTGTTGGGGAAACAGAAAGCTCAGCTGGAGCCAGCATATCCTTATTTTCATAACTTGAAGAGAAGGAAGCTTGATACCGTTCCCGTTTTTGATCCGCACCGAGAAGTAGAAGCTAAGTTGATGGAATTGCTTGATACCTTTCTGCATTTTGAAGAGGACAGGTATGAAATTGGCACAATTGAAGTCATTTGTTGTTGTATCTTATTTGAATTTTTTTAACCTTTGAATGAATATAGTAAAAATGTGAGGCTGGTTGATGGAGATGTCAAAGCTTCAGATTAGAAAGTAAAAAAGCCATCAATGTAAAAACAAAAGTTGGAATCATGTGAGTGAATGAGTGAATGATGGTGAAATGATTGATGAATGATGATGGGGCCCCATGGATCACTCAATTGAATGAGAATGTGGGGGATTTTCTCCGTTTGTAATTGGAATTTAGTGTGAGGGAAAGTATCGGAACACGTTTTCCCATCAAAAAAAATTATTTCATTAAATCTATATTTTCCTAATTACTTTTTTTTGTGATCAAATCTTTTATTCATAACCTTCACTTTCACTTTCAAACTCTCCATTTCTCCATTTCAATCGAATCATGTACCACCGAAGGATCCAAGTCCAATTACAGCAATACCCAACCGATCCCCGCTTGTTTCTCGACTATGGATCAAACGAGTATTACATAGATGATGACGTGTTCAACGACGAAGATGAAGTTCCTCCATGTTTTGAGAACTTGTTTGTGGCTAGATTGTTCGTGGTGAATTGGCAAATGCGACACATTTATCCAGAAGAACAATTCATTGGTCCACTAGATGAACGAGTTCGCCGTCGGTTGATCAACCAAGGTTGGAAACGGTTAGCTGAACACCCTGTTCGTGTAAATCTTGATGTGGTTCGGGAATTTTATGCAAATTCTTCAACTAGGCCTGATGATGGTTACGCAGTCGTACGTGGAGTCCCTTTCTATTACAATTATGCTTTTCTACATGACTATCTTTGCTTACCGGGAGACCCTTACGTGGAGGACGAGTATATAGATGAGCATAGAGCCTTTGTTTATGCCACGCGGCGCATCGCCCCGGGTGCAAATTGGATTATAAATGATGAACGAGATGAGTTGGCGGTGCCATATAGCCGCATGACCGGTGAAAGCATATTTTGGCGTCGTTTTGTCCAGTTCAGGATATTGCCACCTCGTCATTCTTATACTGTCTCATCAGATCAACTTCTCTTGATTTCTAATATAATGACTAACATAAATATTGATGTTGCGTACCTAATACATGTGGAAATGAGAAGAGTAGCCATGACTGCACGTGAAGTTGGACTTCCGTACGGTTCTATCATCACCGCAATAGCAGAACAAGCTGGTGTACCGGTTTATACAAGTGATGAGATTATCAATCCACATTAAGATAATCAGTAATATGTTTTTTACTGTACTGTTTTAATAAATGTAATGTATTATCTGTAACATTCCTATGAATTTGTCCGTTTTATTGTAATATTCAATAAGTATTTTATTATTATATTACGTTTCATTCACCCACCATCAATTTATGTTGGAAAATCCGGTCAATAATCGTCAAAAATTGGGTAAAAACAGTATAAATTGGTGGAAATCGGGTAAAATACGACGAAAACGGTCAATAAACGTAAAAAGTTGTAAAAACCAGTGAATGTCATTCATAATTGATCAAAATTAGGTCTAAAAACCACACAAAATTCGTCAAAACCGGTAAAATTGGGTAAAAACAGTATAAATCTGGTGGAAATCGGGTAAAATAAGACGAAACCGGTCAATAATCGTTAAAAACTGTAAAAACCGGTGAATGTCATTCATTATTGATCAAAATTAGGTCTGAACCGGACAAAATTCGTCAAAACCGGTAAAATTAGGTTAAAACTGTATAAATCTAAATACGACGAAACCGGTCAATAATCGTTAAAAACTGTAAAAACCGGTGAATGTCATTCATTATTGATCAAAATTAGGTCTAAACCGGGCAAAATTCATCAAAACCGGTAAAATTGGGTTAAAACAGTATAAATCTTCAGGAAATCGGGTAAAATTCGACGAAACAGGTCAATAATTGTCAAAAACAGTAAAAACCGGTGATTATCATTCATAATCTGTTGGTATAAGAAGTAGTCAATACGGACCATAAGATCAGATCGGATCCGGAGATCCTCGGTCGAGGGATCGTGTTGGTATAAGTAGTCAATACGGACCATAAGATCAGATCGGATTCGAGATCCTCGGTCAAGGAGATCGTGTTGGTATAAGAAGTAGTCAATACGGACCATAGCACTGTATCGGATCCGAGATCCTCGGTCAAGGGGATCGTGTTGGTATAAGAAGTAATCAATACGGACCATAGCATTGTATCGGATCCGGGGATCCTCGGTCCAGACGATCGTGTTGGTATAAGAAGTGGTCAAGACGGACCATAGCACTGTATTGGATCCGGAGATCATCGGTCAAGGAGATCGTGTTGGTATAAGAAGTAGTCAATACAGACCATAGCACTGTATCGGATCCGAGATCCTTGGTCAAGGGGATCGTGTGGGTATAAGAAGTAGTCAATACGGACCATAGCACTGTATCGGATCCGGAGATCCTCGGTCAAGGGGATCGTGTCGGTATAAGAAGTAGTCAATACGGACCATAGCGCTGTATCGGATCCGGAGATCCTCGGTCAAGACGATCGTGTTGGTATAAGAAGTAGTCAAGACGGACCATAGCACTGTATCGGATCCGGAGATCATCGGTCAAGGATATCGTGTTGGTATAAGAAGTAGTCAATACAGACCATAGCATTGTATCGGATCCGAGATCCTCGGTCAAGGGGATCGTGTTGGTATAAGAAGTAGTCAATACGGACCATAGCACTGTATCGGATCCGAAGATCCTCGATCAAGACGGTCGTGTTGTTATAAGAAGTAGTCAAGACGGACCATAGCACTGTATCGGATCCGGAGATCCTCGGTCAAGGAGATCGTGTTGGTATAAGAAGTAGTCAAAACGGACCATAGCACTGTATCGGATTCGAGATCCTCGGACAAGGGGATCGTGTTGGTATAAGAAGTAGTCAAGACGGACCATAGCACTGTATCGGATCCGGAGATCCTCGGTCAAGGAAATCGTGTTGGTATAAGAAGTAGTCAATACGGACCATAGCACTGTATCGGATCCGAGATCCTCGGTCAAGGGGATCGTGTTGGTATAAGAAGTAGTCAATACGGACTATAGCACTGTATCGGATCCGAGATCCTCGGTCAAGGGGATCGTGTTGGTATAAGAAGTAGTCAATACGGGATCCTCGGTCAAGGGGATCGTGTTGGTATAAGAAGTAGTCAAGACGGACCATAGCACTGTATCGGATCCGGAGATCCTCGGTCAAGACGATCGTGTTGGTATAAGAAGTAGTCAAGACGGACCATAGCACTGTCAAGACGATCGTGTTGGTCCGGAGATCCTCGGTCAAGGGGATCGTGTTGGCATAAGAAGTAGTCAAGACGGTCCATAGCACTGTATCGGATCCGGAGATCCTCGGTCAAGGGGATCGTGTTGGTATAAGAAGTAGTCAAGACGGTCCATAGCACTGTATCGGATCCGGAGATCCTCGGTCAAGACGGTCGTGTTGGTATAAGAATCAAACAATTACAATTATGACTAATTTTTTTAATCATTAAACTAATTTAATCATTAAATTAATAATCAATTAAATCATCAATGTTACTCAATCTTAATCTAATATTTTTTTATTGATTATTATTATTATTATTATTATTCTAATCTAAATATTTTTTAATAGGATATATCCATATAAGTATATATTATTAAAAAAAAATCTACTCGCCAATCATCTCCTCTCCCGGGGGAATCCTTCTTCTTCTTTCCAAAATTTCGGTTTTCCCTCCAGCGCGCTAAATCTCAAGCTACAAAACTGAATGATTGTTTGAATTTCGAAATTGGGGATTTGGTTAACTTGTAAATTGTTGTCTCTCTCATCCATTCTCCTCCCATCTCTCATATCTCTCTCATATCTCTCTCTCTCTTCTCAAGAACCCTAAATCGAATTACAAGCTAAAGAACTCCACCTAATTGGACCAAGAACTCCACCTAATTGGACCAAGATTTCCCGGTATGAATTTTATTTTACCGATATCGATTCCTCATTCACTTGGTTTGTATTCATGATGATAATTCAAGTTTATAATTGATTGCTCATTCAATTGTGTATCTTGGGAAATTGATTGCTTAATTCATGTTTTCCCAAATTTGCAGATAAGAAGTACTGCCGGTTCTAATGGATTCATCACCATCCCATTCTGTAAGTCAATTGAAATTAACTACTGTTGGTTATAATGCTGTCATCTGGAATGTTGAATCCATTTCCTTGATGAATTGAATTTATAAAGGGTGTTTCCAAGAATTGTTTTTAAAGGGTGTTAACAAATGTTGGTAGTCCATCTCTTGAATTGTGGTATTACTAAGTTTATGTATGCTACTTTGTGGTGTAATGGTAATTCAATTATTATGCCATTGATAGCCGTGTCCTCACAGCTTTAAGCATTGTTGAAGTAGATGTTAGTATAGTATGTAATGAAGTGGGGAATAAGATGCATTGAAAGTAATTGAGAAACTAAAAGTAGGATGTTGGCTTGCACAAACTTCCTACTTTGACTAAGTTTGCTATACTTTTGTTGTTAGCCATATTGTTCAACCACCCCAGTCCCCTTGCTATTCTTACACCCCTGTTGTTGGTTTATACAAAAACAAGTTTGAAGTTGTTATCCCTCTGTTGTTTGTTTTTGCCCGTAATCATTGTATTGAATGGTTTATTCTGTTTGGATGTTCAATTTGTGGCGTTAATTGAATTTTATTTCATTCAGAGTTATCGTTCTACTGGTTCTTCAATGAATGCCAACCAATATGAATATCTTATACCAGATGATGTAAAATGCCACTGCGGTAAGCCGGCCGTCTTGCGAACATCCACCACAATGAAGAACCCAGGGAGAAAGTTCTTCGGTTGCCCTTACTTCCTGGTATGAATTTTATTTTACCGATATCGATTCCTCATTCACTTGGTTTGTATTCATGATGATTATTCAAGTTTATAATTGATTGCTCATTCAATTGTGTATCTTGGGAAAAGTCAACCGGCTACTGCAGTTATTTTACATGGCTAGAGGAACATGTCATATACCCCCGTGACTTGGCTCGGAAATTAGACAAAATTCAATGCACATCAGATACAATTCAGAGAGAAATTCAACTCTTACAGTCTTGGCGACAAAAGGATGTCTTCAAAATGGATCAAGTGGAGATCAACGTCACCGAGCTAATCAAAGGATGCACTGAACGTTTTGATGCACATGACTGGGATAAAGATGCATTAATTGTGAAGCTAAGGCGTTAGAACGAGACCAAGGTTAGGATGTTGGCAATTATGGGTTGTATGACTATGTATCTTGTGTTCATGTTGGTATGGAAATGAAATCTTGTATGACTATGTATCTTCTTTTGGGATTTATTTTGAAACCATTAATGTTGCCTTGTATTCTACAAACCTTCTGTCATGATCAAGTGTGCTTGATGTTTTCCCCTGAGTTATTGCTATTCTTCAACTCCATTCATGTGAACATCTCAATAATCAACAAAAAACAAGTTTGAACTTGTTATCATGTCGGTCTTGAAAAAAACTTAAATCAACAACAAATCTGACCTCTTCTTCATGTTACAAAATATTTGAAAGAAACAAGACAACACATCATACTCAAACATTATGTTACAAAGTATTAGAAAGAAAAAAGCTCACACATCATACTCAAACATTATGTTACAAAGTATTAGAAAGAAAAAAGCTCACACATCATACTCAAACATTATGTTACAAAGTATTAGAAAGAAAAAAGTTCACACATCATTCGTTGACTTGTATGTCTACCTCTTCTGGAATGCTTACAATATCTAAACCTTCCATGATGAAACCAATGCCTTCTAAACCTCTTTCGGGTTCCGGTGCATTCAAGACACCACCATTCAACGAATCCACATTCTGAGGGCCACCATTCAACGAATCCACATTCTGGGGGCCACCATTCATTGATTCATCATTCAGGGCATCGTTCGGGGGGTCTTGAGGTACTAAAATTGCATCCGCACCCAAGAACAACAGGAAACTATCTTCACAGTGATGAACATGAACAGTTCTCTACTCTCAAAATATTCATCGATCCCGATTCCATCAAATCTCTCATTTACCGCATCGTTTACACCAACATCCATTTGAACACTTGTTTCTTGGGTTCCAAAATCAGGTTCCTCCATTTGAACACTTGTTTCTCCCTCAAATTATGTTCCGGTTTCCTTTGCTTTCAAACTTACCAATATCACATCTTTCTTTGGATCACAACCACTTAAGAACGATGCCACGACCTTATCACAATCAATTACCATTGGTGAAGCTTTACTAATAGGATCCATGACTTTCATTTCAAAATCATTCAACCCTGTATCAATTTTCGAATCTATTTTCACCATCTCATACAATTCGTTATATGGAATTGTTATTTTCAAGCTTACAAGCTTGGTCACTTGTTCCTTTTCATCTCCTACATACTTCCAAACCCAATCACCAACGACATTCTTCTCAAACTCAACAGGATAACATACAAATATCGAAACTTTGGGTATCCTAACCATGACGAATCAAAAAATGTCCTGCAAAAATCCATTCAATACAATCATTACGGGCAAAAACAAACAACAGAGGGATAACAACTTCAAACTTGTTTTTGTATAAACCAACAACAGGGGTGTAAGAATAGCAGGGGACTGGTGTGGTTGAAGAATAGAAATATGGGAAACAACAAATGTCTAACAAAGTTAGTCAAAGTAGGAAGTTTGTACAAGCCAACATCCTAATTTTAGCTTCTCAATTACTTTCAATGCATCTTCTTCCCCACTTCATTACATACAATATTAACATCTACTTCAATAATCCTAAAAACTAATAAAAGAAGACATACCCGTGACGGATTTTGGAGGGATTCTGGATTCGTTCACCTCTTCAACCGATACACGAACTCAGCTTCAACTTCAGCTTCTTATCCAATCGACAACGGAGCTTCAACTTCAGCTTCTTATACACGAACTCATCTTCAACTTACACTTCTAATCCAATCCACGATGGAGGAGGCTGAAAATGGGAGGTTCTAACGATAATAATGGAGGAGCTGTGGCTGCCAATTGAGCTGTTAAAAATGGGGGGAAATGGGGGAAATACGGGTCGGGTTTGAGAGGGAGGTAAATTGGGGGCGATTTGGGCGGGAAAATTGAAAGATTAGGTTGGGGGTGGCCGGCGGTAGGATTCAGGAGGGTAAGAAGTCACCGGCGATAGCATTTTAAATTGGGTCTGTAAGGGTAAATTGGGTATTCAACAGCCTTATGGTAATATGAGTCATTTTTACCAAACCTTTGGGACAACAAGTTATCCCAACCATAAACTTGTCAAGCGTCCCTCTTTTGCCAACCCCCCAAAAAAATATTACCGCTAAAGAATAATAATTGTCAAGATTATAATTTTTTTTTAAATGTATCAATAGTGACCGAATTGTTTATCAATGATAACCAAAAAAAAAATCGTCACTATGAGGTTCACCTTTTAATGACACAAAATTCTAACCCCGACTAAAAGTAATAAAAAAGCTACCTTTGGTGACCGGAGTCTCTTACTCTCACAATTTTTTTGTCATTATTTCTCCATATTTTAGTAGTCCTCCTGCTGAAAGTAAATCCGCCCATCATGTATCAGCAATGCATGCGCATTGCACCTGCTGGGAATAAAAGAGACCATTCTGAAACAGCAATGTGTGCGCATTGCTAGCCAATGCGTACGCATTCCACCTACAACATACTAAACATTCCTTTCTGCACTTAAATGATTTCTAACCCAAACCAAATATGTTTATCACCAAAATACTCATAAAAACAGCGGTAAAACTCAACTTAAACACACCAAGGCATATCACAACTCACTAACTACAACCTAACATGAATTCTAGCACCACACAACACAACACTCATCAACACTCAACCCCATCATTATAATACTATGATTACTCATTAGGAAGAGCATCTTACCTTAATTGCAAGTAATCTTGAAAGCAAAGCGCCAAGAAATTGCTACAACTCTTGATCTTAAATCCCAAAACCTATTTAATCAACAAGAAACCCTAAAATTTACTTTTCCTAAAAATCCCGAAATGAAAAAGTGCTTGAAACAGAAGATTATCTGGATTTTTTTCCTGTAAAACTATTTTTAGAACGATCTACGCTCCAGGACGATCGTTTTGACTACTCATGATTGCGAAACAGAGCTACGGATTAAAATATATGAATTTTTGAAGAATCGAATTTGACGATTACCGAAAACTAAGGCTAAATTGAAAATTTACGAAATAGAGATATGTTTTTTTCCAAAGTTGTGTTACGTTACGGTGATTACTTTTCTCTACTACGGCATCTTGAAACGATAAACGGATTCGCCCTGCGATTGGAGCTTACGTTCTCCCTTTTGCAGGCATCTTCTGTGTTTATTTCCTTTAAACAGTTATTAATTAATTCCTTTTCAACTAATAACTAAATCTTTTTAAATTAAATAAATAGGACAATTAATAATTAGGTCATACCAAAAATACCCAATTACTACTTTATCTGAAAAGTCCAGATGTTACAAAAAAAAAAAAAAAAAAAAAAAAAAAAAAAAAAACATATATATCCAAAATACCAGAATAGCATAATATTACATATTACCGGAGAATAACAAGAATCATTCAAATCCCTTGCTCAACAAAAACAATAAAAGGAGCAACACTTCTAGGAGATCTTAGTCCAAGAATATGGATTGGGAAGGAAAAATGGAAAGGTGCCATAAAAAACCACGTAGTCAAAAATCTACGTTCCGATTTCGAGAAACAAGACCATTAAAACCAAAGCAACCTGGGCCACCAGTCAACCGAAGTATAAGATGATCATTAACAGGATCACTTTCTGATTCTATGTAGTAATAGAACAGCTGCATTCAGGGGTGGATCCACGTATCCGGTGGTCACGTGACCCCACTGGATTTTAAAATTTTAAAAAAAAAAAGAAATTGCGAAACAACGTCGTTTTGGTAAAAAAAAATCAATTTTGACCTAATTACTCGCCCAAACCGGTTTCGATCAGGAAATTTTAACCTAATTACCTGCACAACCCGCTTTCGATCCGGAAATTTTGACCTAATTACCCGCCCAATTCAAAATTTTTTTAGGGTTACTACACTTATGTGATGAGTGACCCCACTGAATTTTTTTACTTGTGTGATGGGTGACCAATACACAAGTTTTTTTCTGGATCCGCCACTGACTGCACTTCTTCTTTTTCACCAATACCGATATACCCACTTTCAAGTTTGAAAGGAAGAAACCCATCATATCCTGGCAGAGTTTCAACGCCCCCCCTCCCCTCCCCTCCCCCCCTTTTTTTTCTTGGTGTGATTTATCAAAGAAGATGTTAGAGAAATGAGAAGCGTGGAGTTGGAAAATGCTTTGATTCTAGGGAGTTTTCTTCTCGGTCCGGAAATATCTGAAATTCCAAACAGAGGAGATTTTATGACACGAATCAATTGGTAGACACTCGTGCTGCTAACGTGTTATAAAATATAACGTCCAAAGAAAAACAATACGTTGTAATAATGTTGAGGTAAGCATACAGAGTAAAAGGTTGCTTTTGTATATTTCGTCTTCTTATTCCCACACACACTAGTGAATTTGAGCCATGAAAGGTACGGCGGGTCCAACATAAATCGTTAACAACGATAATACCAAAGATTAGATGTCCAACGTGAAATAAATCGCGTAGTTTTTAAACCGTAATAAATCCAATCAAAGGAGACGAAAAAGAGAGAGAACAAAACATATCACATTCTCACCAAGTGGTAAAAATGTGAAGATTGTGAATTACTTCTCTTTCAGTCCTATCAGGAATTTCCACCTACAAAATAGACCACAATACGATGTATAGGAGAACAATATCATAAAATCGATCCCTTTAGCTTCGACTTTACGTAATGAAACATTAAACAATAAGTGGATCATAACTACACGATCAAATTTCCCGAGACGTCTTAACTTTCAGATCATTAATATGCTTAAAAATGTGTTTCACTCATTTTTATACGGCTTTTCTCTTTCTTATCATTAATGAATATGCCATTGATCTCGTGCTCATTAATTTTGTGGAAAAAAACACGTGTCAAACGGTCTTAAGAATATAAAAAATGATTTGGTATTCCAATGTCAATTTCAGTGAAGCTAGTACCACAAACGGCCGTCGGTTCCACCGACGTTATGCTGTTCAAAATAATAAAAACATTTAATGTGGTGGCAAGATTGATTTATAAGGCGTCGAGAGTAATCGTGGTGCCGTGAATAATTTCGTGATGCCGATAGAAGCCACATAAATACATCATACATTCTTACACGACCAATAAGTTTAATATAGCTAGTTAGAGCAAATATGAAAAATGATTCTTCAAGTAAACTCATAATAAATAGAGACGAGTTATATTGGCACTACAATTTTACTTTTGGCACCATTTTTTTAATATTAATTTTCATTTAATTTTACATACCACCAAATAATTTTTTTGGCATCACGTTACGCGCGTCAAAGCTACCTTGATTTATAGGGTGCCGAGAGTAATCGTCGCGCCTTGACTATTTTCGGGGCGCGGATAACTGTTCGGCTATTTTGTTGTTGTTATTGTATTTTATAGCTAAAATTGACCCATCTTCCATCGTACACTACACAACACAACGTGAAATCCGTCGGTCTGGCTTTTTTTTTTCTTCACCTTTTTAGCACAAACTACTAATGGCACACGGTTGATTTTATAAAAATAACAAGCCACTAAAGTTGATAAAAAAAAACCCGAGAGTAATCGTAATGCCGTGACTATTTTCGTGGAGCGGATATTTGTTCGGCCATTTTGTTGTTGTTGTTGTTGTTGTTGTATTTTATAGCTAAACTTGGTTCATCTTCCTTCATACACTACACAACACAACTTCAAACTAGTAATGGCACACGGTTGATTTTTTCCTTTTCACCACACACTAGTAATGGCACACGGTTGATTTTATAATATAAAAAAAAACAAGCCACAATGGTTTGATAAAAATAAGAAATAAAAAAAATCGAGAGTAATCGTAATGCCGTGACTATTTTCGTGGGGCGGAAATTTGTTCGGGCATTTTTTTTTATTGTATTCTATAGCTAAACTTGGCTCATATTCCATCGTACATTACACAGCACAATTTCAAATCCGTCGGTCTTTCCTATTTTTCCCTTTTCTGCATAAACTACTAACAACACACATTTGATTTTAAAAAAAAGTGTCACGCGTCAAGCCAAAAGGGTGGCCACGGAAATCGTCAAGCTAAGAGGGTGGAAAAAATGTACACGTGTCAGCTAATGAGGGTGCCACGTGGTTTCTTGGGGGCTCACCTCCTTAGCTTCTTATAGATATATACTAGTGAGCGTGAGCCGTGTAATGCACGGCGGGCCCAACATAAATCGTTACCAACGATAATTTCAAATAATAGATCTCAAAAGTGAAATAAATCACGTAAGTTTAAACCGTAACAAATTCAAGGCACAAGACAAAGAGAGCAACAGAAACAGATCACATTCACTGCAAGAAGTAACTCTTTCTTAGAGACGTGAAGATTGTGAATCACTTCTCTTCCAGCCCCTATCAGGAGTTTCCACCTACAAAATAAACCACAATATAATGTATCGGAGAACAATGTCATAAAGTCGATCCGTTTAGCTTCGACTTTACGTAATGAAACATTATAAAAAAACAATAAACGGACCATAACTACACGGTCAAATCTCCCGGACGCCTTAGCATCCAGATCATTAATATGTTTGAAAAATGTTTAACTCATTTTCTATACGACATTTCACTTTCTTATCATTAATGAATACATCATTGATCTCGTGTTCACTCATTTGGTGGAAAAAAAACACTGGTCAAACGGTCTGAAAAATAAAAAAAAAGTGATTTGGTATTCCAACGTCAATTTTAGTGACGCTCGTACTACAAACGGCCGTCGGTTCCACCGACGTTATGTTGTTCAAAATAATAAAAACATTTAATGTGGTGTCCACGTGGCCACATGTGGGTACACCTTCTTCGTGCGGATATCTGTTTGGCAATGTTTTGTTGTTGTATTTTATAGCTAAACTTGGTCCATCTTCCATCGTACACTACACAGTAGAACTCCAAATCCGTCGGTTTTTCCTCTTTTTTTCCCATTTATGCACAAACTACTAATGGTACAAGTTTGATAAAAAAAAAGTACACGTGTTGATGGATTTTATAGCTAAAATTGGTCCATCTTCCATCGTACACTGCACAGTAGAACTTCAAATCCGTCGGTCTTTCATTTTCCCCCCTTTTCTACACAAACTAATAACAGTACACAATTGATAAAGAAAAAAAATTACACGTGTTGATGTATTTTATAGCTAAACTTGGCTCATCTTCTTCGTACACTACACAGTAGAACTTCAAATCCGTCGGTCTTTCCTTTTTTTATTTTCTGCACAAACTACTAACGGTACATGTTTGATAAAGAAAAAAATTACACGTGTTGATGTATTTTATAGCTAAACTTAACTCATCTTCCATCGTACACTACACAGTAGAACTTCAAATCCGTCGGTCTTTTGTTCTTCTTTTTTTCCATTTCTGCACAAACTACTAACGGTACACGTTTGATAAAATAAAATTTAAAAATTAAAAAAAAAAACCACAAAGGTGGAAAAAAAATGTACACGTGTCAGCTAATGAGGGTGCCACGTGGCTTCTTAGGGGCTCACCTCCTTAACTTAACTCATCTTCCATCGTACACTACACAGTAGAACTTCAAATCCGTCGGTCATTTCTTCTTCTTTTTTTCCATTTTCTGCACAAACTACTAACGGTACACGTTTGATAAAATAAAATTTAAAAATCTAAAAAAATACCACAAAAGGTGGGAAAAAAATGTACACGTGTCAGCTAATGAGGGTGCCACGTGGCTTCTTGGGGGCTTACCTCCTTAGCTTCTTATAGATATAAGATAAGATAAGATACTAGTGAGCGTGAGCAATGCAAGGCACGGCGGACCCAACGTAAATCGTTAGCAACGATAATATTAAAGAATAGATCCCCAACGTGAAATAAATTGCGTAAGCTTAAACCACAACAAATTCAAGGCACAAGACACAGAGAACAACAGAAAAATATCCCATTCTCTGCAAGAGGTAGCTCTTTCTTAAAGACGTGAAGATTGTGAATCACTTCTCTTCCAGCCCTATCAGGAGTTTCCACTTACAAAATGAACCACAATATGGTGTATCGGAGAACAATGTCATAAAGTCGACCCCTTTAGCTTTGACTTTACGTAATGAAACATTATAGAAAAACAATAAGCGAAGCATAACTACACGGTCAAATCTCCCGGACGCCTTAGCATCCAGATCATTAATATGTTTGAAAAATGTTTAACTCATTTTCTATACGACATTTCACTTTCTTATCATTAATGAATACATCATTGATCTCGTGTACACGATGGAAGGTAGCTAAACTTGACACATCTTTCATCGTACACTACACAGTAGAACTTCAAATCCGTCGGTCTTTCCTTCTTTTTTTTTCCATTTTCTGCACAAACTACTAACGGTACACGTTTGATAAAAACCAAAAAAAAAAAAACCACAAAGGTAAAAAAAAATGTACACGTGTCGGCTAAGAAGGGTGCCACGCGGCCTCTTGAGGGCTCACCTCCTTAGCAAGCTAGATAAGATAATAAGATATAATAGTGAACGTGAGCCGTGCAATGCACCGCGGGTCCAACATAAATCGTTACCAATGATAATATCAAAGAATAGATCCTCAAAAATAAATCGATTAAGCTTAAACCGTAACAAATTCAAGGCACAAGACAAAGAGAGCAACATAAACATATCACATTCTCTGCAAGAGGTAGCTCTTTCTTAAAGACGTGAAGATTGTGAATCACTTCTCTTCCGGACCTATCAGGAGTTTCTACCTACATAATAAACCACAATATGATGTATCGGAGAACAATGTCATAAAGTCGATCTATATAGCTTCGACTTTACGTAATGAAACATTATAGAAAAACAATAAGCGGACCATAACTATACGGTCAAATCTCCCGGGACGCCATAGCTTCCAGATCATTAACATTCTTGAAAATGCGTTTCACTCATTTTCTATACGACATTTGTCTTTCTTATCATTAATGAATACGTCATTGATCTCGTGTTTATTAATTTGGTGAAAAGAAACACATGTCAAACGGTCTGAAAAATATAAAAAGTGATTTGGTAGTCCAACGTCAATTTTAGTGACGCTCGTACTACAAACGGCCGTCGGTTTCACCGACGTTATGTTGTTCAAAATAATAAAAACATTTAATGTGGTGTCCACGTGGTCACATGTGGGCACACCTTCTTGGCGCGATATTTGTTTGACCGTATTTTTTTGTTGTTGTATTTTATATCTAAACTTGACCTACCTTCCATCGTACACTACACACTAGAAATTCAAATCCGTCGGTCTTTCATTTTCTTTTATTTTTTCCTTTTCTGCACAAACTACTAACGGTACATGTTTGATAAAAAAAATGACACGTGTTGATGTATTTTATAGCTAAACTTGGTCAATATTCCATCGTACACTACACAGTAGAACTTCAAATCCTTCAGTCTTTTTTTTTCCTATACAAACTACTAACGATACACGTTTGATAAAGAAAAAAAAGTACACGTGTTGATGTATTTTATAGCTAAACTTGACTCATCTTCCATCGTACACTATACAGTAGAATTTCAAATCCGTCAGTATTTCTTTTTTTCTATTTTCTGCATAAAATACTAACGGTACACGTATGTTTTAAAAAAAAACCACAAAGGTAAAAAAAAAATACACGTGTCGGCTAAGGAATGTGCCATGTGGCCTCTTGAGGGCTCATCTCCTTAGTTACTTACAGATATAAGATATAAGATAAGAGATATGACATAAGATAATATAACAATAAATATATACAAAGATACATCTCATATGTATATAGAATTGCCGACTCAAAATAGTCCACCAAACTTATCCTTGTTCGTAATTATCTAACCGCAACACCGATTAATAAAAATACATATTATATGTGGTTTTATGATGTAGAAACATCCCTCAATTACATTAAATATTTACGTCGATAGTTATCCACTTTGTTGTGTTTACGTTGAGACTCAGCTAGTAAGTAAACTAGCTGCGTGCTAGTACTTTACACGAAGTAGATAAATATTTTATTACCTCCGTCCTAAAATGTAAGTTCATTTAGCTTTTTCGTTTTGTCCCATAATATAAGTCCATTTAACTTTTCTGTTTCGTCCCATAATATAAGTCCCTTTTGATTTCCAATGAAGTATTTATTACATTTTTTTCATTTTTACCTCTCATTTATTATTATCAACCCACTATTCACTATTCTGCATTAATAATAGTCAAAGATTATTTATATATTTTCATCGAAATTAATGACATATAACCACTTTAACCAATTTTTTTAATCAGCATGAAAAACCTTGAATGAATTTACATTTTAAAACGAAAAATAATATCTCATAAATATTCACATAATACTAATATATTTAGACAGTATTTTAATATTTTTAGACCAACCGTCCCTCATGTGAATTGGAACCTTATTCAATGGTAATAAAGGACCACTCCTACTTTTAAACAATTACGCCTCTTTGGGTTGAGAACCCTATTGATAGAAACGCTGCACGCCTGTTTTGGGTTGAGAACTCATCGATCTAAACACCGCTTCTTCTTCTTCTGATTGTTTAGATTCAACTCTAAAGATTTAGCCTAAAAAAAAAAAAATTAATTTTTAAAGGGAGGCCCTGCTGCCTGTTGATATTCATCTCTATCTCCTTGATTCATTTTTAAAGGAAGGCCTTGCATCTCCATCAGGATAATGAATTCAAGATGACGCAATTCATGGTAATCAATCCAACTCGTTATATATATGTTTTTTATTTTATTTTTTACTTTTTTATTTTCTTAAGCCTATGACAGATGTGTTTAGCATAAAAATCAATCTTTTGACAATTATGTTATCTGACAGATCTGTTTATGTTTATGTTCTTTTGACAATTATGTCATCGGACGATATGTTTTTGTATTTCGTTCAAACGTCAGATCTGGATCAAATGTCAAGATATGTTTTTGTATTTCGTTCAAACGTCAGATCTGGATCTGTGTATGTTCTTTTGACCAATTATGTTAATCTGACCATAGTTCAAATGGTAGGATCTGTTTTTGTATTTACTTTTCTTCTCAGTGTTAGTGGGGCGGAGCTGATCTGTCTCTTAATGAATTTAAGAATTACAAGAGATATGTGAAAGAGAGTTTGGTTTACTTTTTTATCATTGCAAGTTCGGAAAGTGTGTGTAAATAAGTACTTGGGAGTTATTTTCACAACCGTGTAAAAAAGTACAGCTTAGAAGTTATTTTGTTAAAAAAGTACAGCTTAGAAGTTATTTTGTTTAATGTCTTTAGGGCATCTCCAACGGCAATTCCCCTTATCTACACCATTGCACCAAAATGGTGTAAAATTACATCATTTTCTTCAACCATTCTACATCAAATTTTACGCTTAAAAGAATATTTCATATTTTACTAATATCATACCCAAGTTGCAGAGAAAAGGAAGAGGAAACCGGCTGAAATTGGCGAATGAGTATCTATGAAAGGGATTTCATGACGATATTTTCGGTGGGTTTTTTTTGATTTTTTTGTTTTAATTGAAAGGATTTGTTGAACAAGAAAAAGGAAGTGGCCTCTTTATTTGAGATACTTGTGTTTCGGATGACTGCACCCAGGTTTGTGTTCCATCTCCTTCCTCTTTAATTCTCTGTTACTAAATTAAAACAAAACAAAAAAATTGCGATATGGTAAATTGTGTCGGGTGACCCGACCCTATATTAGGGGATGGTCAAATGGTGGAAAAAAGGCCATCATTGGAGCAACACCATTTCTTCAAAATAGGAGGATAGCACCGAGTCATCTACTGTTGGAGATGCCGTTGGTGCATTTCGTTTTTAAAAAAAATTTACGCACTACATTAATTTTCTTTTAATTTTTTGACATAGTGCAAAAAACCTAAAGTTCATGCTTATTTCCATATCATCCATCATCCATCATCCAAAGACCCTCAGAAGAAAGTAAGCAAAACTAAGTTTTAAAAAGTAAAACTGACAGCACTACATATTGTAAGGATCCATGTCAAACAGTCGACGCGGTACATGGTCAAACAGCGGTACGTGGGGTGGATGCCATGGCGGCCAGGGACTGTGCCGGGGCGGATGCCGTGGCTGCCAGAGGCTGTGCAGGTAGAGGCAGTGCTGCGGTGGCAAGAGGCTGTGCTGCGGCAGGTAGAGGCGGTGCTGGGGTGGCCAGAGGCTGTGCTGCGGCCGGTAGAGGCGGTGCTGGGGTGTCCAGAGGCGCTGGGGTGTCCAGAGGCGGTGCTGGGGCAGGTAGAGGCGGTGCCGCTGGGGCAGGTAGAGGCGGTGCCGCGGGGGCCAGAGGCGGTGCTGCGGCAGGTAGAGGTGGTGCCAGGGTGGCCAGAGGATGTGCTGCGGCAGGTAGAGGTGGTGCCAGGGTGGCCAGAGGATGTGCTGCGGCAGGTAGAGGTGGTGCCAGGGTGGCCAGAGGCGGTGCCGGATCAGCCAGAGGCTGTGCTGCGGCAGGTAGAGGCAGTGCCGGAACGGCCAGAGGCTGTGCTGCGGCAGGTAGAGGCGGTGCCGGGGGGGTCAGAGGCGGTGCCGGCGTTGATGATTCCCCCTTAAAAAAATTCCAGACTTTGCTGGCTGCGTCACACACAGCAAATGGAAACAACATCATGCATGAGAGTCGATACGCAAATTGGTTTGATCCCGACGTAACTAGCTCCTTTAGTCCTACAACTGCTCGTGACCTGTCAAAAAATGTAGACAAAAAATTTACAAGCCAAATTATCAAAAGCAATAAATTACAGCAAGCAATAACTTTGGTGGTTTATTTTTAAAGTAAGCATAAAGTGTGGTTTTTTTTACTTTCTCTGAAGTTTTGGATTGCTCAACACTTTGAGATGTTCAGTGATGCTTTGAAATCCATTGGTATATGGCTATTTATAGTTGTTAGCAGGTACAAGGAACATATAACTTCTATGATCTTAGCAAATCACACTATTTAAATGAGGCATATTTTACTTGTGTGACAATTCTGATTATGGCAAGTTTAAGGTGTTAAATTTAAACACAATGTAAATGCCTTGGTTTCTATACAACAATAATAAGGGACCTCATTGCACAAGTGATTAAATCAAAATGTCTGAGCCATTTAAGCAGGAGAATGAACACACATAAGTAAGTTTGAGGGTGGTTAACTCAGACCTAAATAACCTGCAAGGGACCAGATGTCCAATCAGACGACCCTAGACAATATTACTAGCACAGCAGTGGTTGTAACATCATCTTGGTATAAAAGGTGTTATGTTTTGGCCGTAGTGGTACACATAAACCTGAATCAAACCGAGGCATAAGGGCACCGACCAACTGTTTAACAAGTTCACGATATAGCAATTGACCCGAACCAGCAAGTTAATTGGTTGATTAGCGGGAAATACTTGCATGGAGAGTGTTTTTGGAGATGAAGTAATGGGTGAAACAATTCGAACCTTCCACAGATGAATTACACACAACAGAAACAAAACTACATAAATCAGTAGTGACCTTACCTGCACAACGCTTGAGCATTGGCTCTTGCACCAGTCCCATATTCACCGACGATCCTGGCACCTTCTCTGCTATACTGAGCGAGTAGTTGAGCTTTTGCCATGCCTTTTTCACCAAGCTCACCCAGCTTTTCAGCAACTTCATTGTGGCGTTCCAGTTTCTGCACAAATTTCTGTTTTTCACCTAATTTCTTGACAGACTCATGGCACTTCTCGTTGCACTTTGCTCCAATGCCTTTGAGGACCACAACAGCTTTCTTCCTGTTGAATAAACATTCCATAACAACGTGATTTAGTAAAATGTGCACAAGAAGCGGTTAAATATGTACATCGATAAACTAATGCAGTGCAGAATCAAATAGAATCAAGAAAAAGTTATAAATAAAGAAAATCAAGCAAAATAAACCAATGCAGTGCAGAATCAAGGAAACCAACGAAGATTAGTACAAGAATCAGAATCCATGTAATCTATTTTTAAAAAAAAATCAAGCAAAATAAACTAATGCAGTGCAGAATCAAGGAAATCAAATGAAGATTATGACAAGAATCAGAATCTATGTAATCTATTTTAAAAAACAATCTATACAATCAAAAGTAACTGAAACGCTAATTCCTATGAAATCGGAAGCATTAGAAACTCTAATTCCTACAAAATCGGAAAGGTAAGCTACAGAAACGGAAAAAAATCTATATAAAATCAATCAAGTAACTGAAACCTCTAATTCCTATAAAATCGGAAGCATAAGAAACTGTAATTCCTACAATAATCGGAAAGGCAAGCTACAAAATCGGGAAAATAAAATCTCTATAATCAGTAACTGAAACTCTGATTCGTATAAAATCGGAAGCATAAGAAACTCTAATTCCTACAAAATCGGAAAGGCAAGCTACCAAATCGGATATACTCGGATATACTCGGAACTGACGAGTCTTCCACTATTATCGATCCTAAAAACCGTCGAGTCTATTCCACTATTATCGATCCTAAAAATCATCGATCGATATCAAACCTACCATATTCCGCGAATGATCGGCATGGCTGCAGCAACTTTTGATCGTGGGCACAGACTGGAGAAGAGGGAGGAGGGATTAGAGAGGTTTTAGGGTTTCAAAAATCTCCAGAAAGCGGCTTCAAAAATCTCCAGAAAGCACACCGGGTTAATGAAAAAAAAGGGTAATATTATATTGTCGATCTCTTTGAAAATAGTCTATGTAGTTGTGACAGTTATTTTCTGTTTGATTATTTATCACGATCTCTTTGGAAAAACTCATTATATGCCTTAGTAATTGGAAATACTATTGTGCTAGATGTTTAAAATACTACTACTCTTTGGAAAAACTCATTATATGCCTTAGTAATTGGAAATACTATCATTCTGTTCCTAGTAGCCGAGAGACTCGACATAGTAGCTGTCTGGCGCACCGGGGAGCTAGTTACCTAAGATGTACCGATCATAAACCATGGTAGCCTATCATCAGAATGGAAGGCAAAGGTATAGGGCCAAGCGAAGGCCACTCGACTTCCGATTCCTAGATGATGTGTGTGATGAGGTAAATATAAGATGAGACGTGTGTTATGCTATTATATGTATATGCTTACAACTTACTAATGCTATAATGGGCTTGCCTTTTCCCATGAACTTTAATGTATCTGGAGATGCGGAGGTTTCTTATAAGTCGGATGAAGGTCTGTTCATCTTTTGTATAGTCAATGGAAGGAAAGAGAAGGGAAGTGTGGTGTAAGAAATCCCCAGCCAGAGGCTTCATCAAAATATCAGGGAAGACGCAAAGTCATTTAGGCTTCCAAATACTAGTATCCTTATCCTTAAATTATAAAAGCTACAACCTCATGTAACTTCACTCCCTTCCAAGGCACGAAGTAAAGTAAATAGCCATTTTGTAAATCACCAAAAACATCACACTATATCTGGAAATTAAACAGCCTTGTAAATCACCAAAAACATCACACTATATCGTTAGCAAGCAAAAAAGAACATGTAGCACAGGGCAATGGGGAACATAACAAAGCAGTCCATCCTTCTCAATAATTTCATAATCATATGTACCGATGAAATAGTAGGTGCAATCCTGAAGCCAAAAACCAAACATGGTTAAAGAGCAATGCTTCAAAACCGTATATCTCAGAGTCATATTCTTAGGGTTGGCAGTAATGGTTCTAACTTCCTTCTTTTTCTGCTCATTTCGCTTTGTCGATTGATAGTAGTAAAATAGATCTATAAATCAGAGTTTCTTAAAGGGATAAACACCCTTTCAAAAAAAAAAAAAAAAAAAAAAAAACACACACAATCGGTATGTGCACGCCATCAAAGTTTCAGGCAATTAAATGGCACATATCTCCTTGTTTTGAATCATCACAGTTGTCATAGTTTGACAATATAAGGGATTCTATGGTGCGGATGGTCCTCGTTCTTCAAACAATTCTAACCTAGTCGTGTTACTGGACCAAACTTTATTATTTTAGGAGAGTTTCCTTCTTATCTGCATCCATATGAGCATAAGCCAATCGTTCTTAGCATTCCTGTCTATTCTGTACGTGTCCTCCATAATCGCAAGTGAAAAGTATGCGATACATGTACCATTACTGGTTTCAGTAGTTAACTCTTTTGTTCTGAAAAGGAAACTATCTGTCTGTATATGCAGGCTGCAACACAGAAAATTACCAATATAAAGCAGACAATAGAGTAATGAAAGGTGTAGGACTACGGTGCAGGAGTCAACCCCTTTTCTTCTAAGGAAACTATTTATCTATATATGCAAGCCTCAACATGGAGAAAATACATCTCTGAACGGTTATAAATGATGCATGTCATCAGTGGAAGTGCAAAGGAAGGATGCAATAAACTATATACGGCAGTTCAAGTGTGTTAAACGATAAGAATAAGCATTTTATATTTATCTAATAGATAGATATATTTAGTAATGTCTCATTAACAATGATTTGTGCAATAACGCAGAAGAGGGAACAACATCAGCTATTCTAAATCGGCATGACCACAAAACATTAGCATTTTTTTTTTCCAGATATTGCCTCTTAATAATCGTCTCTAGAGCTGAACAAACCCAAGAAAAATCCGATAAATGGAAAACACGGCAATAATGAGAAAACAACAGTGGCCACTTTGTATATCTGTTCACGTATCTCACATTCTCACTATTGTCAGTAAAGCACATATAAAACGACAAGTAACCAGACGTACAAGACTTCCACCATCGAGGGCAATCGAAGCAGAATAGAGAAGATACTGGGGGATCGAACAAAGAATTCCATCCTTTTCGGATCTTATCAATAATTGCATCATCATATGCACCTGGGAAATCGTAGACACACATCAAAAGTAAGAAGACGTGGACCATAATTACTCAGAAAAACACTAAGGATAAATGTCGAATTTTACCGCTGGTCTTGCACACCGCTGGTCTTGCACCATCAGTTAAAAATAGATCATTTGGGTTAGCAGGGCATCCTTCACGAGCTTCAATACCTGCAGTATCATGCAGACCTTTGATACCCTAGGTTCATGTAGCAGATCAAACTCAGGAACACTGTCTTAATATTAATCACATGGAAAACCAAACTGCAGTCCTAAAAGGCCTTCTTACCTGGCTATGACTGTAGGCACCAGTTGCCCTTCCAGGAATTTCATTGAGAATTTGAAAAACTTGCTCTATCGAAGCAGCACTAAAAATACCATAAACAATCAACATAAGTTAACAACCCCTTTCTTTAATTGGGCAATATACAAGATAATATGGAAGAGAAGTGATAAAGAACACAATCACTACATGCACAAAAATCAATGCATATATAGGTACTTGAATAGAAAAAGCATACCATTGTTTGTCACATACCATGATGAAAAGAAAGAAAGAAATAAATAGCTCAGAGCTTTGTTATCAAGTCAGTTTAAGTTACAAGATAACGAATGTAAATTTTATAGCGAAATTGAGATGGCACTATGAACCAAATTGTCTGATCTTTCTAGAGTATTATAATGCTTACAATCTGATGAAAATCTATCGATCTATGTTATAGCCTATGATATCATGCAAACACACACAAAATATATTCAAAGAGCAACTGATATGCTGAACCTGAATAACCCTTGTGTCTCACTTTTGTCCAAAATGGCTGGATGATCACAGAAAGCAAGGACCTAATAAAATGATCAATCCCCATCACAAACAATGATGAAATACCGCTACAATTTTTTTCCTTCAAAAACACAACCTTGAAAATATTACATCTCGTATTTCGTAGGCTGAAGATCGTTGTGCTATTTGTTCCAATGATGCAAGTGAAGAAGCCATTGAACTATATTCAAGACATTCTATTAGTAAACTGGGATTGGACATGTCCCAAGAGTCTGCTGTCATAGATTGTCTTGCAAGAAAACAATGCAATCATAGGAATACTATAAAGCTAATATGGGGTCCACCTGGAACTAGAAAAACTAAGATAGTTGCATTTTTGTTATCCATTCTATTCGAGATGAAGTGCAGAACATTGACTTGTGCTCCAACTAATATTGCGGTGTTAGGTGTTGCAAGTAGACTATTGAACATGGTTAGGCCCTTTCTTGAGTTTGATAACTATGGACTAGGGGACATTGTTTTATATGGCAACGCAGAGAGAATGAAGATTGATGATCATGATGAGCTGTTGACATATTTCTTGATTATCGTGTAGCATCTCTTTCTCTTTGTGTTTCCCCGTTGTTGGGGTGGAATGGTTGTGTGCAATCAACGATACATCTTCTTGAAAGCCCTGGAGAGCGGTACAACGCCTACTTGAGGGCAGAAGAGGAAAAACATGTAAATGAGGATAATGACATGAACAGTGAAGAGCTAGTTGAGCAGAAAGAGGAAGTGATCTGTAGTAAGGACTCAATGGGCAACACAGATAAAATCAAGGAGGTTAAAACCGTTGGATTAAGGGGCACCGTGAAAAAAACATCGTTGAAGAATGTGATCCTTCAAGCACTACAGGATAATGAGAAAGAACTCAAAAAAAGGCTGATTCTGCTAAAAAGAAGGGCAAAACTTCTGCTAAAAAAGGGGAAAACTAATGTTGTCTGTGACAGAAAATCAGAGCTGAAGAAAACTATTGGACCTTTGTTCACTTTTGAAGAGTTCTTCATAAAGGAATTCAACGCGATTGGGCAAAGGCTATGCTTTTGTATAACAAATTTGTACACACATATGCCTACCTCTTTCATTCAAGTTGGAGTAGCAAAGAAAATGATCAAAACTATTGAGTTGTTGCTTGATTCTTGGAGGGTTATTTGATAAAGTTGCCAAAGAAACAAGGGGACTGAAGAAGCCCTGTGTGATTCCATTGGAACTGAGACATGCAGCAGACACTTTCCAATATTGCAATAAAGGATCTTTCAATGAAAAGAGGTCATATTGTAGCCGTATTAAGAAAAACAACAGCTCCGAAAGAAGCAAAAGAGTGGGTTCTACATACTGATATCTGTCCAGCATAAATCACCTAAACAAACAATACTACAAGTATAAATCACAAAGCACTACTGATTTTATACAAGCTCACTTATTTTGTTTCGATAGAAGAACTAAAATCTAGACACCGTCAGAAGACATAGCAAACATATAACCCTGAAACCAGTGGAACAAGAAAAGGTTAGAAAATGGGCATTACTTCATCAAAAGGATGAGACCCAGGGTTATGCACAAGCTCCTCCTGCAGTTTCTGAAAACCAATCAATAAAACAAATCCCTCTATAATAAATAAACATTAAGAATGCCCCTTTTGACTATGAAGAAGCTCTGGCACAAATTTTCTAAGGTAACTGATGAGCAAAATGAATCAAAAGAAAGTAAAGTACCTGTGCCAAATTTACAATTTCTCCACGAACAACATATTCTAATTGCAGGACCTGCATAAAGAAAAAAACGTCGAAAGCAATATCATCTAAAAAAAATCACATACTTTTGAGCTACACCATGAATTCAATTAAAAAAATAATTAAGAAGCTGCTGAATCCCAATTCAGAATCTACAATCCCAAAAGTAACAAAACCAAATTAATTCTTAACTATATTAAAAGAGCCAACGTGTTTTTCCTTAAAAGTGTTTGCCCGTGTTTCCCCTAAAAAGAGTTTCTCCATGATTAATTTATGGTTATTTGTTTAGAAGGACCGTTTTTAGACTTAATTAGACACTTAAGACAAACTTAAAAGATCATTGCTAGGACAAAATAACACTTGTTGGACAAAATTAACCCCATCTCCATTATTCCATTCATCCACTATGACTGAGCTGTGCTTGTCAGCCATGTCGCTACATCCCTTTGCTCCTTTCCCTTGTCGCTAATTTCATCTCCCATGAATATTCCTACTGGAGCTTGATGAAGAAACCAATAGGCCAAAATGCTGCTGCAATTCCTACACAAAATCCCCATTGTCCTTAATTCAATCTCTCTGTATGTGCAAACCTTTTCAAGAATTCCACCATCACCACTTGAAGAATGAGGGTTATGCCAATGATGCCTATGAACAGCTTGTTCTTGTGTATACCCTCGAACACGTTCTTCTTCTCGAGCTTCCGTGCGCGTTGAATATTTGGCAAAGGACAAAGGTATTGAAGATCAATGTGTCATTTACCTTTCTGGGAACATGAAAGATTGATTCACCTTTGAATTGTATTGTTAGCAGAACAACTATTTGATAAAATGCCTGAGCCAGTAGGTTTCTTAACATGATGTTGGTTATAAGTGGCTCGGTTCGACCCACAGGGGGTTTGGACATGAGCTCCTTTGTAGGTTTCTCTGTTGCTAGAGCTAAGGCTCCTAATGTGTCCATAATGAGGTTAACCCATAGACACTGAACTGTAGTTAACGGTACCTGTCCGGCTGATATAGCTGCTACAAAGTATAAAATAAAAAATAAAAAATAGCTGCTACAAAGTTGATTGTAAGTGCTGCAAAATACACTGTGAGTTGGAATTGAATGAATTTCTGGATGTTGTTGTATACACATCTTCCCCATCTAAGAACTGTGACAACAGACGCGAACTTGTCATCCAAAATGACAATATCTGAGCTCTCTTCCCAGCCTCAGCTCCTTGAATCCCTATTGAAAGCCCAATACCAGCTTCCTTTAATGCTGGTGCATCATTAGTCCCATCACCAGTTACTGCAACAACATGGCCTTTCTGTTTGTCAAATGATGATGGTCTCACCATTACCCGGATGTGTTCGACTTTCTTCATTCGTTCTTCGTCTGTATTGTTGCAGAATTCAACACCTTCGACTACTGATCCATCATTTGGCTGTTGATTCGGCCCGAGAATCCCACATTCGGTGGCTATTGCTCTTGCAGTGAAAACATTATCTCCTGTTGATCATTTTAATGCTCACACCAGCCTTTTGACAATCTTCAACAGCTTCTTTTACACCTGGCCTACAAGGATTTTTTGAACCCTGTGATTCCCAAAAAGGTTAAGTTTGTCTTCAAAACGATGCTTACCGTCTTCTGAAACCTTCTTGTGCGCGAAAGTAATGCATCGTAGACTACTTGCTACCATACCTTGAATGATATTATCAAACTTTCCCCTCTCAAAATCATCAAGATCTCTTACTTCTCCATCCACATCACAGTAACTTGAACACATTGCTAATATCATTTCCTTTCCAGTGGACTCACTAAGTACCCGATATAGCTGGACTCGGCTCGTAAGCTCGATTATATTTTGAGAATTCATTTATTTTTTAATAAAATATGGCAAGATCGAGCTCAAATCGTATAATACTCGACTCGAATAATACTTTTTGAATTATATAAATAATATTTAATAAATATAATTAAAATAATAATTATTTAATCAAGCTCGATTAGCTCACGAGTTACTCGATTCATAAAATGTTTGTGTCATTAAGTGTCCTTGCATAGGGTGTCACTCCATAAAATAATGTTGCCATTAGGTGTCACTTCGGCATTTTTGAATCACGAAAGGGTCGGTTTCCGTTTCGGTAACCAACCCGCTATTAAAAATATGGCAGAAAGAAATAATGGAAAAAATGCTCCAGTATAAAGATATTCGTTCGTGCGTAAACCAATTGTATACCACCACTGGTAAACTCTCGAATAAGCGTATTCACAGGTCCAAGAGCACCTCCTCTAGTAAAAGCTTCCACAGCCGGTTGACCAAAATGCAGATCCCAAATTGCATGAGCAATGGGTCTTACATATAAAAGGGTTCGTAAAATGTTGGTGTCATTGGGTGTCACTGCATAAAGTGTTCGTTACTTCATAAATGAGATATCAGAATAAAGTGGACGAAAAATAAGAATTAAGGTGAAAGATTTATGTTGATTGGACTTCTATATGAAAGGATATAGCCGTTTGAAGTCGAATTTATAAAGAAAAAAATCGATTTTCTGAAATTAAGTCGAAAAAATATCAAATGAGACATCAGAATAAAGAGACCGAAAAAAATATGAATTATAGTGAAAAATTACGATGATCGTAGTATCAGATCGAATGATATAACCGTTTGAAATATAGTGAAACGAGTCGCTACATTTTTAAATGCCACCACGTCTTCACATGTCACTGCGTCGTCAAATGTCTCTTCATCTTCACATGTCAGTGCATCGTCAAATGTCACTTCATTGCGATGTTATTTCATCGCGTTGGTTTTTATGAAAAAAAAATTCTATTTTACGAAATTAAGTTGGAAAATTATCAAATAAGATATCAGAATAAAGTGGCCGAAAAATATGAATTATAGTGAAAAAATTACGGTGATCCTAGATTTAGATCAAAAGATATAACCGTTTGAAACATAGTGAAACATGTCACTGAATTTTTAATTGTCACTGCATCGTCAAATGTCACTCCATCTTCACATGTCACATCATCGCGGTGTCACTACATAAAACGCTGCATAAGGTGGATGTCACTGCATAAAATGTTGAATAAGGTGGGTGTCACTACATAAATCGTTGTAAATGTTGTTGTCACTGCATAAATCCTTGCATAAGGTGCCACTACATAAAACGTTGTATAAGGGGGGTGTCGTTGCAAATGTTGTTGTCACTTGATAAATCGCTACAATAAGGCGTCACTGCATAAATCGCTACAGTATGATGTCGCTACAATAAGATGTCTCTGCATCCGGTGTACTTCATCGTGGTTTCTCTACATCGCGGTGTCACAGCATCACGTCGATTTTCATGAAGAAAATTTTGATTTTCATAATTTAAGTCGAAACATATCATATGAGATATCGGAATAAAGAGGACAAAAAAATATGAATTATGGAAAAAGAATTACGATGATTGGAGTTTTATATCAAAAGATATATCTATTTGAATATTGAGTAAGAGAGAGAAAGTAATATTTTTATTTATTTATTTCCCAATTTTTCAACGCAAAAGAAGAAAAAAAAAACCTTCTTTTTATTCCTCCCCGTTTTTTTTGTTTTTGTTTTTTTGGAATGGAAACAGATGCACGCTGTTTTTTTTGGGACTATCTTTTCATACCAATGTTGTTTTACACTTACCAAGAGTCGAGAGTGAGCTTCGTTTGAATACCACACGCCTGCCATTCTGACCGTAAATGAGTCCGGAAAATATATATTATTCCGGCCAATTTATGGTCAATTCACACAACAACCATTCTAACCCAATTTGAGTCAGAATACGATCATTATACTGATTTTATGCTAGTCAGAATTTTGAATGTTTTTCATACTCAATATCGGTCAGAAAGACATTCTGACTAAAATTGAGTGAAAAAACTTTTAATATTCTGTCTGAAATTCAGTCAGAATCAATAGTGGTGCTCTTATATTGTTGTTGTTATCCTGATCCAATTCTAGTCTGAATGTGTAGAGCATTCCGGACTCAATATTGGTCAGAATGATGCTCTGACTATATATGAGTTTGGAAAACTTCAAACATTCTACCTAAAAGATGGTCAGAATCAACCAGTGTGGACTTTCAATACGTATTTTCTGACCATATTTCAGTATAGATAATGTGTCACATTTTGACCAAATTTTAGTCGGAATGAACGCGTGCAAAATAAAAAAGTAAGGGCGAAATTGAAAATAAATTTCTGTGTGATAAGATATAAATTTGTGTGAAAAGATATTTCCTTAATTCTTATATTGAGGGTAAGTTTGTATAAACAAGGAAAAAGTTAAGTGTGTTATATTTGCTTAATTAAGTTAATTATGTGTTATTTGCCCTTTACCCATTAACATCCGTACGGAGTCAAAACCAGCAGGAAAACCAAACTATTAGAATCTATCAAAGAAGAGAGCGGCTACAGTCCAGTTGTCTAATGATCCAGTTTTTTAATCTCTGCCATTGAAAAAACACATAGATAATTACATATGTTGGATCATTCTTTTAGTACACCATAATTAATGTGAGCTATAATACACCTAATCAATACTTTTAACCTTCTAAACCCGTAAACAATTTACCTAACAAAGAAATTAACTACACGATATTTTTTTTCCTAGAAAAGCACATTAACGTAAAGGAAATTTCAAGGTTTCTATCGAATTCTTCCGTCATATATGCTCCATTCCCGCCGTCAATTCTCCACTCCTGCCGTCAATCACCATTGTCTTCTTAGGATAGCATAAAACAGTGTTCAATTATATAACAGTGTTCAATTTCTTCATTTCACACAAACAATTTGATTATCAAAACTCAAACAAAAACCCAAAGCTATGCACGCCTCATCAATCATTCTTCGCAAATCCACCACAGGCCACTTGTCATTCTCAATTGATCAAAGATCAAACTGCTAGGAATTCTCAAATTCTACGGTGATAAAGTGCAGCAATTGGCAGAAGAAAAGAAGCTTGAAAAGCCCCCTGAATCAGACAAACCAAGCAATCAATTTCTGAGCAATGAAATCTCATCATCAACGACTACCGGTATTATGAAGTTAGCTAAATCACGTCTGCAGGAGCTGAACTTAAAAGATGTTGTCTGCTTGCTTTGGTGATACATGTGCTTATAGTTAACTATAAGCTCGTGCTTATAGTTAACTATAATGTTGACCAATTGGTCACATTGGCTGGAAAAGATCTTTCCGAAATTATTAAGAAAAAAAAAAGGAATAAAAAATATATGCCATTATTATGCTAGGGACAGATATATAAGGAAAGTTATACTGAATTTCAATGCTTTAAGGTTTGTCTTGGCTTATTCAGTACTGATCATATGGAAGTGGCCCTAAAATTTACTTGGTAAGTAATTGTATTAAAGTGTTATATCATATGTATACTAATTACGGTGCAACTAGATCGTAATTCACACGAGTGACTAGCACTATGTTATTTGGCATGCGATTGGTTCTGTTAAAGGCTACACTGTTATTAAATAAGGGTGTACCGGTAGTATAATATCAATACGTTTAGCAGACTCTCTTAGTAATGTTAGACCACATGTGAATCTGTATATATGTTGTTTTGTTTTGTGTTTGATGCTAATAGCCAGTAGCTACCTGTTACATCAAGGCTGTATCTAGATATACACTATTCGCATTGGTGAGATACATAGTGAACAATATGCTTAGTGATTGATATGCTAATTAATATCACTGATTGTTTGATTGTGTATTTAATTATCGTGATGGTATGTATGGGCACGTTCCACACAATTCTCGTCCTCCGGTAATAAAAGATATATTCATTTACATGTTGGTCATATTGGTAGTATGTTGAATTGATTGTACTGGTAGCTATTGTTACGTTTGCGAGTGAATCTATTTTGCAACGTTGTTGATCTTCTGTTGTTAGCCAGAAATGAAAGGATACACCGAGGTGAATCCAACCTTGACTGTGTCTTTTGTGACACAAGTGTACGTGCCTGCTGTAGCACTAGACGTAGCACCAGTTACCGGTTAATCTCATCCCTTGGATGGAGAAATTCGGTGATGCAACGTACGATGTATTGAATAATCAAACTCGGATTGATTATTATGTTGACAGTGGAACTGTCAGTTTTTTATGGTCTGCTTACATGCTTGAGTAATCTTGCTTGTGACACTGTGACTAAGACTTTAAAATTTCAAATTCGTTCGTCCATTGATGAACATGGAAATTGAAATTTGATCCTAATCACAAGTGTCAAGCATATGTGGAAGCAATGTTGGCGAACTCACCGGTTGACCGGTAGAAAGGAACACATAACCTCTAGATTCGTGTGAACTAGAGGTGATAAAAGTATAATGTTACTTTTATTGAGTATAGCAGCGAAATATTATGATGTTTAAATGCTGAAAAGCGAAGATAAGGCTCGTGATGCCTTGATGGTTATCAGAATGAATATGATAATAAACATAGCAAACAGATGAGATGTATCCGTAGGGATTGTGATGGTGGATATGATGTATTGTTTCATGAGTCTTGCTAAGGGCCCGGCATTATTCATCAAACAACTACACCATACACACCTCAGTCAAGTGGTATGGCTACGTACAAGAACCGAACTCTTAAAGAGTTGATGTATGCTATGTTGATAAGTTCGAGTTTACATCAGAACTTGTGGGGGGAGCTGCCCTCTCAGCAAAATTCATTCTGAACAAGATCCCTTCAAAAAAGAAGGATGACACCCCGATGAGTTGTAGAAAGACCAAGGTCTAGCTACAGATTCTTGGTAATGTGGGGGTGTTTGGCTATGGTCGAAGTGCCTAAACCAAAGTGAATGATAGGACCTAAGATCATTAGTGCCTATTGTTTTTGGTGCATAAATCAGACATCAATGATGTACATGAACATGTCATCATCGAGTCTAAGAATGTGGTGTTCCTTGAGGATATCTTTCCTTGTAAGGAAAGTGTTAAAGAAGAAGCAAGCATGAGTAAGCGGGCATATGAGTCTGAAAAAGAGAGTGATTCTCAAAGGTTTGAGGAACCTCATCGTAGTAAGAGGACTAGGACTTCCCAGTCTTTTGGTCCTGATTTTCTGACCTATATGGTAGAAAATGAACCAAGGACATATGCTGAGGCAATGTCTACTCCAGAGCTCCTTTATGGAAAAAGGCTGTAAATAGAGAAATCCATCATGCAAAACCACACTTAGAAGTTGGTTGGTTTCCAAGTGGATCTTCAAGAAGAAGTTAAAGGTTGATGGATTTATTGTAAGGCGTTGTTGGTAGCCTGAGGGTATCGACAGAAAGTAGGCCTTGACTTCTTACTCACCAGTTATGAGAATTACTTATATAAGGGTTCTCATCGATATAGCTAGAGACTATAACCTGGAAATCCATCAAATGGATGTTTGTCTTGAGTTGGAGAAGAGATGTACTTGGAACAACCCGAAGGGTTCATAGCTCCAGGACAAGAGAGTAAGGTGTGTGGACTTGTTAAGTCTCTCTGTAGGCTCAAATGTTAGCCAGAGCAATGGCAAATCGAGCTTGGAAATATTATGTTGTCGTTAAGAACACACCTTTGTGATAGTATGTCTATGACATGCCAATAATGGGAAGTACTCATGAGAGTATCATGAATACGATAAAGATATTGACAAGGAACTTCGATGTGAAGGACCTGGGAGTTGCAGATTTGACACTAGGGAGTAAAATCTCTAGAATATTTGATGGACTTGTGGTGACAAACTCATTATATTTAGTCTGTTTTGGAAAGATTTAATGTCTTTGATAGAAGTCCAGTGAGCACTCCACTTGACCTAAGTATGCACTTAGTCAAGAACAGAGGTGAACCTGTGGATCAATTGAGATATTCTCAAGTGATTGAAAGTCTGATGTACATAACAACCTATACATGACCAGACTTAGCATGTGTAGTAAACAAACTAAGTAGGTTCACGAGTAATCCAGATCATAACCATTGGAATGCCTTAAATAGGCTATTAGGGCACATGAAGTACACTATGAGTCTGGGATTAAGGTATATGAGATATCAAGCAGTATTAAAAAGATACTGTGATGCCAACTGGATATCGGATACAAATGATTCGAAGTCCACCAGTGGATACTTATCCACGATTGGTGGTGTTGCTGTGTCCTGGAAATCTATAAGACAAACGTGCATAGCTCGTTCCACAATGGAAGCCGAGTTTATAGCCTGAGATAAGGCTAGAGAAGAAGCTGAATGGCTTAGGAATTTCCTTGAGGATATTCCATACTAGTGGCTGCTATCAGCATACACTGCGATAGTAAGTTGACTATCAGAAGGACACAAAGTAGTATGTATAATGGTAAGTCTCGACGCATACACCGGAGACACAATACCATTAAATAATTGATCTCTAATGGTTTGATTTCCATCGATTATATGCGATCGAAGGAGAATCTTGCGGATCCGCTTACAAAGGTTTAGCTAGAGATCAGATGTCAATCTTGACAACCGGAATGGGACTGAAGCCTATTACGCTTGTTTCCTTGTAGTGGCAACCCAACCATGTTGATTGGAGATCCCAAGATCATGGTTCAAAAGGGACAACTAAGCTATAAGGAACAGTCCAGCACTTACCCATTTTGAGAGAATAAAAGTGCTATCTGCAGTGGGTGTAAGGTTAAGCTTAGCTTTTAATGATTCCTATATCTTGATATTCAAGTGGGGTAGGGCAGAATACCCTTGATAGGAGGTCACCTATGTAAGTGCGAAGTGGGGCTGCTTCTGTGAGGATTTTGAGGCTTAAATTCTCTAAAGCACTTTCTGAAACCAAGTGTTATCCAGGGCCAAGACGGACACAACCATGAGAACCGAAATGTGCTAGGGGAAATATTGTGTGAGTGCTATTGTCTTGGTTTACACTAAAGGCTGAACAGTTCAAGACCTAGTTCACTGATTAGCCGAGTAAATCCGATAGTACTTCACTAAGGCAGGTTCAAGGCCAGAAGCTACCTCTCCTGATGCAATATTTTCCGTCTGACTTCTCTTCAGAGTCTGCATTTGCATTTGCATTAATTTTCATTCATGTGGGGGATTGTTGGAGAAAAAGCCCTTTTTGAAGGGTTGGACGGTCAACTTTAGCGCTAATTACGGATAGGCTCCGATGTATGTCATTGAGAGTTAATGATATCATTAAATACTCCATACGGAGTAGTTGATGATGGGCTTTTGAATAACTCGATTCGGATATCGGATGAATGATAAATTAATGGCTAAAGTTGGTAGAAAATATGTAAGAGATGGGAGTTGAAGGGAGGACCTCACCCCATTCTCCCACATTGGAAATTTGAGTGTTGGGAGCTCAAGTGATAAGAGCTAGTGGTGTCTCTTCTGGATGTGCCCAAAGGGCAAGGCACTATTGTGCAGGAGGGAGGACTTAGATAATTCCACACGCGCGCGCCGCCGCCGCCGTCCGTTCGGCTCGGCTCGTGCTCGAGCTCGAGCTCGAGCTCGGTTCGGTTCGGGTGTTACTATTAATTTTTTGGACAAAATTTCTTTATGAAATTAACTATAAAATTAATTTTGGAATGTGATTGTGTAATTCAACCAATCAGAATTCATTGAGTCATTCGACCAATCAGAATTCAGATATGCGTCATCCGACCAATCACAGTGTGGAATTGATTTTCGAAAATAGCTTAATTAATTTCGAAATTTTTAAATAAAATTAAGCATAATTTCGAAATTAGTAACTTTTCCAAGGGTAAAGGTTTTGTGACGTGTTCCGGCCAATCAGATTTAAGCATTGACTCCTCCTCTCCACTATATAAACAACCCCATGGATGAAAGTTTATTCATTCAGTTTTCTCTTGTCTTTTCCACCACAAAGGTAGTGTCATATAGATCTAGTCATTAATGTAGATCTAGATATTGAGTCGAAGAGAAGTCGGAGCACTCTGTAAGTTCGCCGGAGCTCGGATTTTTGAAGTGCCTCTAAATCCGAGACGTAAAGCCGTTGTATCTTGGGAGACATTTGCTACTACCGTGGGCACCATACCGGAGCAATTTGTCTTAAAGAAAGAGTAACTACTCGCCTCGGTTTGTCTTAGTCCTTTATTTTGTGCATACTACCCTTATTGTCTATTGTTTGATTCAGATATGCATGATGATATTTATTTTGTTAGATCTACTAAATAATATGAATTGTTCTATTCACATGATTTATTTTCTAGATTAATATTCCGTAATTTAATCCGCAAATTACGGATCTGTTCCGTAAATCACTCCACACACGATACGCTATCCTTACAAAAATTACTTTGGGCACCCGGTGATTTTTTACATAAGGAACGTCACACTGACGTTGGTGCTCCACAATGAACACCAGTACCACCGACGTCCCCTTTGTAAAAGTGTAAAAACTCAGAAAACGTCAGTGCACGATTTCCCACCGGCGTTTCTTGTTGCACACCACTGACGTTGGTGTTCAACAAGAAACGCCGGTGTCATCAACATTCTTTCGTCCGAAAAAGTATTCATTAAATGGGTGCCAGTATAATTTGGGGATGCCTTTAGAACCCCCAATAAAATTAATTACGTTGGCACAACTTGGCGGTGTAAAAATATTTACATTGAATAATACCAACATATCAACATAACTAATAAAATGCTTTGACAGAATGTTACACGAATTTTTTCCAGTAACGAAAGAAAAGGATCAGTTTCTTATAAAAGTAGTCGTGATTATTTGGATCAGTTTCTTATAAAAGTAGTCGTGATTATTTTTCTGGTAATGGTTATTAAGGATAAAAATGAAGAAAAAATTGTCAAAAATGATAAGTGGTAATTATGAAAAATGATAAAAGACAATTGAAAGTATGAAATTACCCATTGTCAGATTTAACGAGTTCAATTTCATATCAAGCAGATCCATTAAAAATAAGGGGCAATGGTCCAAAAGGACACAAAATAGATTTAATTAGGCAAATAGGACACTAATAAATCTTATTTGGTTATAAGGAAACAAATTAGATAGATAGACTCAAGTACCCTTAACGAAGGAAAAAAATAAAAAAATAAAAAAAAAGGAAGAGACGCTTTTTTTTTTTTTTGTTTTTTTTGTTTTTTTTTTTTGAGCAATGAAGACGCTGAATGTGGTTTTTAATTTTTAAAATTTTTTTTTTGAGCAGGGAAGACGCTGAATATGGTTTTTTTTCTTTCTTTTTTTTTTTTGGCGCAAGAAAGACGTTGAATTTTTTTTTTTTTTTTGGACGCCGAGACGGTGGGTTTTTTTTTTCCCCGGTGACCACCGCGATAAATTGACCATCCCGATGCAACGACCACCCCGATCAAGTGACACCGCGATCAAGTGACACCGCATTGCAGAGACATCGCGATATTATGACATTTGAGGATGCAAAGACATCGCGATGAAGTGACACCGCGATGCAGAGACACCGCATTGACCACCGCGATGCAGTGACCACCCCGATGCAACGGCCACCGTGATGCAATGACCACCCCCAATGCATTGACCACCTCGATGTAGAGACACCGTGATGCAGAGACACTACGATGCACTGACAACCGCGATGCAGTGACCATCCCCGATGCATAGACACCGCGATGCAGTGACCATCCCCGATGCAGAGACACCGCGAGACACCGTTGATGCAGAGACACCGCGATGCAGTGACCACCCCCGATGCAGAGACACCGCGAGACATCGTCGATGCAGAGACACCGCGATGCAGTGACCACCCCCGATGCAGAGACACCGCGAGACACCGTCGATGCAGAGACACCGCGATGCAGAGACGCCTCGATGAATTGACACCGCGATGCAGTGACCACCCCGATCGCGAGACACGCGATGATGTAGTGACCACCCCCGATGCAGAGACACCGCGATTCAGTGACCACCGTCGATGCAGAGACACCGTGATGAAGTGACACTGCGATAACCACCCCAATGCAACGACCACCTCGATGCAGGGACACCGTGATAAATTGACAGCACGACGCAAAGACACCGCGATCAAGTGACACCGCATTGAGAAGACACCGCGATGCAGAGACATCGCGATCAAGTGACACCGCATTGCAGAGACACCGCGATATTATGACATTTGACGATGCAAAGACACCGCGATGCAGAGACATCGCATTGACCACTGCGATGCATTAACCACCGCGATGCAGTGACCACCCCGATGCAACGACCACCGCGATGCAGAGACCACACCCGACGCATTGACCACATCGATGTAGAGACACTGCGATGAAGTGACACCGCGATGCAGAGACACCGTGATGCAGTGACCACCCCCGATGCAGAGACACCGCGATGCAGTGACCACCCCCGATGCAGAGACACCGCATTGACCACCGCGATGCATTCACCACTGCGATGCAGTGACCACCCCGATGCAACGACCACCGCGATGCAGAGACCACACCCAATGCATTGACAACCGCGATGCATTGACACAGCGATGCAGAGACACGTCGATTTAGAGACACCGCGATGAAGTGACACCGCGATGCAGAGACACGTGATGCAGTGACCACCCCCGATGCAGAGACACCGCGATGTAGTGACCACCCCCGATGCAGAGACACCGAGATGAAGTGACACCGCGGCGTAGAGACAATGCAATGTTATAACATTTGACGATGTAGAGACACCGCGATGTTATAACATTTGACGATGCAGAGACATCGCGACGATGAAATGACACCGCAATGCAGAAACACCACGATTTAGAGACACAGCGATGAAGTGACACCGCGATGCAGAGACACCCCCGATGCAGAGACACCGCGATGCATGGACCACTCCCGATGCAGAGACTCCGCGATGCAGTGACCACCACAATACATTCATCACCGCGATTCATTGACCACCGCGATGCAGTGACCACCTTCGATGCAGTGACATTTGATTTTTGCTCATACAACTTTACTTCTGAAAATCGAAATTTTCTCCGTAAAATCGACGCCGATGCAGTGACATGTGATTAATGCATTGACATTTGACGATGAAGTGACATGTGAATTAGGGTTGTAAGTGAGCCGAGCTACTCGTACTCGACTCGCAAGAGAGTTTGACTCAATTCGGTTTTTTTCTAGGTCGAGCTCAAGTCGAGCTATTAGAATAATTAACCGAGCCGATCTCAAGTTTTAAAATGTAGTAATCGAATACCTCGCGAGCTAATCGAGCTTCGCTAAATAATTATTTAAATAATTGTATTTATAAATTTATTATAAATATTGTTTTTTGTAATTCAAAAAGTATTATTCACGTCGAGTATTAGACGAGTCGAGCTCGATCTTTTTATATTTTATTAAAAAGTAAATGAATTCTAAGACTATAATCGAGCTTACAAGCCGAGTCGAGTTATATTGAGTACTTAGTGAGCCGAGTTCAGTCTTGCCTTTTTATTGCTCGATCGAGCCCAAACTTTTTTAGTCAAGTCAAGCTCGAGCCATAGGTAGTATCGACTTGACTCGACTCGGCTCGATTACACCCCTAATGTGAATGACACTACACTTATTTTACAAAGTTACCAAATTTGTGTATCAAATTGCATATACAGTGACATCAATGTCACCGGGTCATTTCTCTAATTGTAAAAATGCAGTGACATCGAAAGAAAGTACAAATGGGGTGGTCACTAACCGCGATGTCTCTTTAGCGTTCAAAAAAAAAAAAAAACTCGTCCAAGATACACACTGCCCAACGCTAAACTGATAGTTTCGAGCTCATTTGTTGCTCAATTAACGCAGCTAAGCTATTAGCCTATTATTGATCAAACTCATACAGCAACAACAGTTACCAGTTCAAACCTTTAGCTCATATGCTAGAAATGAGAAAATAATCCAGTAAAAGAACAGACAGTATCAAAGTAAAAGCTTGTCAATTTATCTTCGGTGACGTTTTTTTAAGACCAAAACAGGTATCACTTCATCTCAAGTTGCATTTTACAAAGAGAAAATCAGGCTTCATTGCATCTTGAGTAAATGCAGTGACTGTTGAGTTGCAAAACATCTAAACATTCATTGACAAAGACCGGAATAACCGTGTTGTCAAGTAACCCATTAACCTCAAATGCAACCTTAATCTGTAGGGACTAACCGTGTTGTCAAGTAACACTTGACAAGAACAAACAAATCTCAGTAAACGTGATCCAGAGGCTTGAAATCTTGCAAGAGCTTAGCCACACAAATCTCAGTAAAGGTGAAGGCAAATCTCAAAGTATCACCGCAACATATCGACAATTCCATATACGGAAAAGTTATCTTCATAAGATAAGAATGCATCAGCTAGCAAGTTCACTATTGCAAAGATGTCTTGTATTCATAGAAATCTTTTGCTTAACCGTTACTCAGATGTAAATGCAACATTGTCACAAAGGGAACTACAAATTCAACTTCTTTTCAATGAATTAGGCTGCAGAATATTCCTAAAAAATCATCCCAAAAAACAATGACAAGATTATACCTATTATGAGGCATTTTAAAATCGTGGGCTTCTACATTGTATGACATTCCTACATCAAAGATCTCCTATACTGGAGTAACTACTTGTATTGCATCATCACCGAGCATCAAACCATTTCCGACCATTTCACTGTTATGTCCGTAAACATCCAAAGCTACCTCATTCTGGCTACAAGGCATAAACTAAGGAAATCTAATAGGTGACCGTATTTCACAGCCAAACAACTTTCTTTAATCCTCATCCATATGAAACCAGTAGATTGCTCCACTAAGTTACAAACAGGAACAACCAAATTACCAGTAACAGCTTGTTCCACAACACCAGAAGCAACAAAAGAGGTTAACACAGGATTAGAAACAGGCTCTAAACTATGCTATCAACATAAGGCTTCAAAGTAGGGTCCAAGATAGAAGGTCAAATTAAAACCTGAGTTGCAGGACCAACAGCAGGTGCAGCAGCTAAATTGGAGGTCAAAGAGCAAATCTTTGAAGACTGAAAGGCAACGAAAAGCTTTCCGGACTTCAACTTCATTGTAGAAGTAACGGGCTGAGCAACATTTATACGACTAGCAGCAGCTTGCTCAGCAAAACGCTGCAAAACCTTGGGGTTACTGGTCGTGGGAGGAGGAGCAACAATTGCATCCACAACGACAGGATTTTCACTTGCTACAGCAAGCAAAATCAAACCAGAATCCAAATAATCAAAAGCAGAAGACCTCGACTGAGGAGTAGCCTCGGATTGACTGACAATGTGAGCAATAATTCTAGCCGGAGAAGACGAATTCGAAGCAGGAGATTAGAAAGAGAGGAGAGCAGATTACTGAATACGTATCGTGACCTTAGCACTCAAGTATATGAGAAATTAGAGAGCTCGATTCTTGGTTTCAGTAGTACAGTAATGGAGAAAGTGCAAGCAGATGCGGCTGGAAGAGAAGCCAAGAGGATGGAGAAGAGGAACGCGATGAAGAAGGCAGAGGAAGAACGCGCACTGTTAGGAAAGGGTAATATGGGAAAGTTAGAAAAAAATTGTCCATATAACCAAATAAGATTTAAGTGTGTCCTAAATGCCTATTAAGTACTCAAACTAGTCCTTATAAACAAATATCCATAAAAATAATCCATTAAACTTTTTAATATCAAACAAATCCACTACTTAACAAAGGGAAAATTACCCATAAGTAGGGGTGAACAAAAAAAACCGGAAACTAAACAACCGACCGAACCAAACCGGTCCAAACCGAAAATAAGTAAACCATGGTTATTTGGTTGGTTTTTGTATTGTAAAAAACAAATCGTGAAAAACAATTTGGTTTTGGTTTTCTAGATAAAAACCGGACCAAACCGGAACCGGGTATATGTGTGTGTGTGAATATCGACACTATCAATTAAGGGGGTATTTATTTGCACCACACCAATCCACTCGTGTACCACTCTACCTGTGCACCACAGTATAACCGACTTTTCGTCAATACATTGTGAGAACTGATAACCAAGTGAACCGACTTTTCGTCGGTCCCCCTCAATTATCACTACATGTAAATAACTAATATCTCAATACATTATCTATTAATATTTTAATCAACTACCTCACACAGGGCCGGCTGCAGGATGTTTGGGATATGGGTCAAGGTTCGATAATAACACATCCTATTACAAGTTTTTAATACAATAACTTTAAATTTCCAAGTGTAGATACGGGTCAAGAGTCAATATTTTAAAATTTTAGCGGGTCAGTTAATATATATTAGTGATAAAATTTTCAAAAGATGATAAAGAAATACACATAATTTTTTGGGGGAAGGGCCACAAGGACAAAAAAAATAATAAATGGGTCTGGAAGGACAAAAATAACATTTTCATGATTATAAGGACAAAAATCACAATTGTTACTTTAAAATTGTTACTTCACGTGTTAATGTTACTTTGTGTTTCACAATTGTTATTTCATATTTACTCTATTCAACATTTATTACTTCATATTTTTACTTCATAATTGTTACTTATGTCCTTATTAAATTACAGTTTCCTTCTATCCAGATTTTTTGATAATTTTGTCCTTCTGGACAAAAATCTATAATTTTTTTTGGTTTGGGGGTCAGTTGACCCAACCCCCCCTTGAGTGCCACCGCCCCTGCTCACACACGTAGTTTGATGTCCATCCTAATAGGACCTATGACAAGATGAAATAACACAATTTACATGGTTTTATATGATCATATTAATTGGAAAATACGATAATATAATGTTGTATTTACACACACACACACACACACACACACACACACACACACATATATATATATATATATATATATATATATATATAGAGAGAGAGAGAGAGAGAGAGAGAGAGAGAGAGAGAGAGAGAGAGAGAGAGAACCCAATGACATTGAGTTATGGTGTATGGTAGACGAAGAATGAGAATCTCGTATGATTGTCGTATGAATAATGACATGAATTCGTTGAACCGTGATAATGCAATTTCAGTGAATTATTTATAAAAAATGCGAGGACTAAAAACCGTAAAAAACCGTAACCAAGTCGATCCAAACCGGACCGGATAAAAATAAAATGGTTTTTCCTAGCTATGGTTTGCTTTTTGTTTGTAAATTTTGAAACGTAAAAAATGGTATGATTTTAAAAGAGGTTAAAAACCGAAAAATCGGATCATGTGCACCCTACCCATAAGAGCCGTTTTCTAACTTTTCTTGCGTCCATAAGCTTCTCAAATAAGGGGTTTTAGAAAGAAAAAAAATGAGAAAAATACATAAAGACATAAATGCCCCTCATTTATTCAACCCATCCATCCCATTCCTTTCATTTTCCCGGACATTTTTCCTTCCACCTGGTCGCCCCTAAACTTCACCCCGTCTTCTTCGCCGCCGGCCTTTTGCTATGTCAACAAAGCAACTTTACTTGGCTTCAAATCCCAAATCATTTCAGGCCCATTGTGTTTGTTTTGCCAAGAGTTTTTGGATGACACTATTGCCAGAGCTGGTATCTCCGGCCAGAGTAATTTTCCAAGATTGCCCCCAATTAATTTTCCATTACATATTATGTTTTTTTTACCCCAGGGAACGAAAGCTTTTATTATCGAAAGAAAATTTACAACAAAAACTAGCCGTAGCTAGACTGTAAACGTAGCCTAGTGCCGCACCACAACGCAGCCTAGCGCCGCACTACAACGCGGCCAAAAGCCGCACTACAACGCGGCCATTAGCCACAAGACCTACAAGCCAGGTAATAGAAGGATGGAGGGTGCTGAACAGAAGATAATTTTTTTTCCAAATAACGAAAAGACGCTCAGACACGGATCCTCCAATACCATCTATTACCAGACAAGCAAACACAATAAAAAAACAAAAGCCCATAGCAACGCCAATACTCCGCCGTGCCCTTGCAAACCAGATGCCTCTCCTAAACACCAAACTACAAGTCACGAGCTGCGACGAAGGATGCCACAGGTGACGAATAACGAAAGTTGCCACAAGTGACCGACAACAACTCAAGACTACCATTCCATACTTTTACTTATTTTTTTTCCCCTTTTCTTTGTTAATCTCTCTACTCATTTAATGTTTCTCTAAATAAAAAATAACACTTTTCTCAACCAAAAAAACAAAAAAACACTAACTAATCTAATAGTATTTTTTTTATTTTTAATTATTGAAAAATAAATTGTAAACATAAACAAAATAAGTAGTTTCTTATTTCTCTCTCAAAAAAGCATGATGTTTATTGTGTTCGACATAATATTCAAATATGTTAACCAATTTATTTAGTGAAGAAGAATAAATAAATTAATCTCTAGATTATGAATTCTTCTTTAAGAATTTACTCCTTAGTGAATTTACAATAAAACCTTGTGTACATATTTGTTGAGGAGCATTGGTATTGTCTTTTTGGATTCATTTTTCATCGTTAACCTTCCAATATAATTAATTAATTTGTTTAATATTGATTCAAAAATTACAGTCAAATGAAAAATGTCACTTTGAATTTTTTAAATACTAAATTATCAAATATTACAAACATATCGTATTTACACAGACATTTGGTAAATAATACTTCAGCAATATTTCATAACATTCCTCTAAAATAATTTTTTATCGTATTCAGCAATAATTTTTTATACTTCAGCAATATTATCAAAAAAAATTTAGGGGTTAAACACCATTTTTTTTTTCTTTTCCAGAAACGAATCATTTTATTAAAACACAAACAAATTACAAGATACACCGGACCAACGTCGAAAAATAGCCGGACAAATTCCGGGTCACTACCGGCCTATAGCCAGACACCACCACAGCAACGAAACGAAAGGAAAACAAAGGACATGAGAATCATCCATCTCCACCAAATTCTACCTAATTAGAGAGGAATTGATTTGGTATCATAATACAAATTTCAGCCTTTTTCACGGCATAAACATACTTAAACAGATCTGGAAAACTAAAAATAACCCGAAATTACCGACTATTATCGACCCGATCCAAACCAACGAAAACAAAACATAAACAGACACAAAAGTACACAAATCATTTCCCCAGCAACATGCATTGAAGACCACCGATTTTCTGGGGAAAAAAAAAACACCAATTTTTTTAGTGCCAATTTTCTCAATATTAAAAGCATTGAAAATCCTTCTCAAGGAAAGAAAAAGCGTTCCATGAAAAAAAAAACATGAAAAAAAAGGCTACCGTCAAAAAACAAAAACAAACAAATGTTTAATTGTGTGGGACATGCAAGAAAATAAATGCAGAAAAAGATGTGTGCTGTCGAAAAAAATAAAGAAATGATTTATTGTGTGGGGCCTGCAATAAATAACTGCAGTAAAGATGATTGATGTGAGGAAGTGGCAGTTTTGGAACATTGCTCTGGTTGGAGATTTTTGCTCTGGCAATAGCGGTACCCGAGTTTTTTTTAGGTTTTTTTACTATTATAATACCAATCATTTCTTACAATTGTCTCACCAATCAAATCTTTAACTACAAATAAAAAAATATTAAATCATCTCTCATCATTTCACTTTATCAACTTTATTACCCTTTTTACCATTATTTTATTTATTATTCTACTTTATTTCACCAATCATTTCATAATCTACACAAATTTAAAAAAAACATCTTAACTTTCTAATTATTACTTCAATCATTTTATCTAAAAAAAACCCCAAAAAAAACTCCAAAAAAAACTCTAACCCAAAACAAACACAATTATAAAAGCTTTTCGGCTTTCCCGGTCATTCTTTCTCATTCCGGCCTAGTCTCTGGCAATGATTTTATTATTGATACTTATATTACTGCAAATCTATCTGCTTCATTAGCCAAATTCTCCGGCTACTTGATCTTATTAATTTAAAGGATTTCAAAGGTCCGATTCCCCTGGGAAAACCTGAACAGATGCATCAGGTTCATGCGAACAAAGAGGCACCAGTTTGCATGAATAGTCTGGGCCGAAATTCCGTTGGTTTAAAACGGACAATAACTTCCCTAACTTCCTATTCTGAAAGTTGTTATTTGCCTATAAAATCCCTGCGCTGCCACATGAAAATTCAGACAGAAAAAACATCTTTTTATTTCCGAAACTTCTGCATTCATAAACTTCATCAAGTCAAGAGATAACAAGGTCGACACAAGTAAGCTTAATGGAAGTGTTCCGACCACTTTCCGCCGTCTAAACATGCTGAAGAAGTTGTATTTAAGTGATAATGGCATATCGGGTATTGTTCCTTCAAATATATCTCAATCTTGTTATTATTGTTTACTGTGTTTTGTGTTGATTACTTATGCGGTTTGTAAGTACTCTGAACATATTGAGCTACTTGTTACAGTTGAAACAGAGATCATAGGAATTGGGAACTCTATTCAACTTAGTGAAGAGACAAATCCCTCGGGGCTTTGTCAAAATACCATTTTTGAGAAATGCCGTTTGTTAGACTACCACTCCATTGTCAAAATACCACTCCGCATTTCCGGCGTTTTTCGCGTCTCCATTGTTTCCGGCAGCCTTCTAAACCCTAATTGGGAAGGGGGAACCCAATAGGGGATTTGTGTACCCTAAGATCGTGCACATTCATGTGGCAGGGGTGAAGATCTACGTTTTTCCGGCGAGAACCAAAATTGCCTTAAAGTGGTATATTGACGAATAGCATTGGTGGCTAAGGCAGAAGGTACTGTTTGATAGAAGACAAAATTTGAAGATACCGCTGATCACACCATTAATGCATAATAATTCTTATAATTAATGTTAAATGATTCTTATGATTTTATTTTGATTACATATGATCTTTGTAATAAATGTTGCTTAGAGGCTAAGTAGTATAAGCCTATAAATTCTCTATTGTATCATTGGAAAAAAACAATTCAATAAAAACCACCTTTCAGAGTCTCTTCCACTATTCTCATTCTATAGGAAAATCCGCAGGGCGAGCTCCCAATAAGCCCGCCTCTTCAATAATATCCAATGTGTATTTCCGTTGTGACAAGAAAATGCTTGTAGGATTGCGAGCCACTTCCAAGCCGAGAAAATATTTTTAACGGCCCAAATCTTTGATTTTAAAACAGCCCCCAAGTAATTTTTGAAGACTTGTAAGGCGGTAGGATCATTACCTGCGATAATCATATCATCCACATATACCAAAACGTTGATTCGGATCGCATCGCGAACAAACGTAAATAACGAGTAGTCGGAGTAGGATTGCCGAAAACCATAAGTTTTAAGAGCGGAAGCCAATGCAAACCAACACCGCGGCGCCTGTTTCAAACCATATAACTATTTTCTCATGCGGCACACGACATTAGGCCGTGTTTGTGCAAAACCAGGAGGTACTTCCATATCGATTTCTTCATCCAAATCGCCATGCAAAAATGCATTGTGGACATCCATCTGATGAATGTCCCATCGTTTGACTGCTGCCACAGCCAGGAAAGCTCGTACCGTCACCATCTTGGCCACAGGAGCAAAAGTCTCGTTATAGTCAATTCCCTCAACTTGGTGATTCCCAAATGCTGCCAACCGTGCCTTCAGTCGTTGGAGATTACCATGTTCGTCATATTTTTCGGTATACACCAATTTGCTCCCAAGATCTTTATTTCCAGGGGGTAATGGTTGTAACGTCCACGTGCCTTGATCTTCCAAAGCCCGGATTTCTTTGGCCATGGCCTTGCGCTAACCTTCATATTTCACCGCCTCTTTAAAATATCTAGGTGGATTACCTACAGTCACAGTAGCCAGATACCTTCGATGCGTATCAGAAAAACGTGAATAATCAACAAAATGTGTAAGAGGATAGAGTATACATGAGGAGGGCGATGGATCGGATGATGGCGTCGACGGACTTTTCTTACCCACCATAGTATGCGTCACGAATTCGTTATACTTTGAGTTAAGTATCTTGGTCTGTTTTCCCCGACCCAACTCATCAACTACCGCCACAGGTGGTTCAGACACCCCACCAACGTCAAGAGACAACTCGGCCACCTCATCAACAATCTCACCGGACTCAACACCACTCGCAACAATATCACTAGGTAAATCATCCGGCTGGACCCTATATGACCTAGTGTCGGCAAACTCAAAGTCATCCTCTAACATGTCAAGGGTGGGATAAATAGAGTTGAGAATCGGTGAATGGTCCGCTATGGGAAATATGTTGTCCAAGAATTTCACGTCCTTTGAAACAAAAATTTCCTCAGTCTCTAAATCAAACAGGGTCCAACCATTCTTTCCAAAAGGATAGACTATAAAAACACACTTCCTAATTCGCCTCGCAAATTTATCGTGTTTATGTTTTTGATTGTATGCATAACACAAACATCCAAATACACGAATCACATCAAAACTTGGTGGTTTCCCGAACAAACACTCATATAGGGTCTTATAATCCAAAACACTAGACGGAGTACGATTAATTAAGTAACATGCCGTCATCACACACTCACCCTAAAATCTAAGTGGGAGATGTCCCTCAAAACGCAGCGCCCTAGCCACATTTAGAATATGTCTATGTTTTCTTTCTACACGTCCATTTTGTTGGGGAGTTCCCACACACGAGGTCTCAAAAATAATTCCTTCCTTCCTAAAATGTGGGAGTAACCGTTTGAACTTTGTGCCATTTCCCTCACGTCCCGTAAATCTTGAAAAACACCCGTCACATGATTCGTGGCTCCTGAGTCAATAATCCACGAAAACTCACCCATCAACCGATCTTTCGGTGTTAAGGGTGATTTTATATGATTTATAACGTTATATTTTATAGTAATTCCCTCCATATTCATATAATTTTCATAGAAATTAAGTGTTTAATTGAATTATTGAGCAAATGAGTTTTTAAACGGTTTAATCGCAAAGTTAGTGGATTTATGGGGTTTTATTGTTGATTTTATATTGATTTGGATGATATTACACTTTGCCATGTTTTATTATCTTGTAGATACACGAAATTGGTTCAAAAGAGGATTAAAAGATGTTAAGGATCGGAGTTATATGAAGAAAAGAGATAGAGATGAAGTTGATTGGAGATAGAGATGGAAAAATCGATTTGAAGTAATCGAACGTCGTCAATTCTCCGTCCAAAGGACGGGCGCCCACCTTATTGGACGGGCGCCCGTAAGAAGAAACTTGATTCGAGTTCGAGATATTTAGTGAACGAGCGTCCAAATTAAAGAAGGACGGGCGCCCCGATCCACTTCGGCCCGTCTCAAAGATTTTTTTAAGCATCTGGACGGGCGTTCAACCCATCAAACGGGCGTCCATTGGCCGACATAGCAGCAGCCGACTTAAAATTCTATATATAGCTGCGTGTTTTCAACCCTAGAATCATCGTAATTCGAACCCTAAACCCTAGGGGCGGCTCAGTTTTTATGCTTTTATTTTACAAGTTAGATTCAAACACTGTTATGTATTTTTATTCAAGTAATTCGAACTTCAAAGTGATGTTTAGAGGCTAGACCTATATTGAACAAGCGTTGTGAAGCCGTCCGATCAACAATTCAGTTTCGTTTCTCGATTGTCTTGTGAGTTTTTAATTCAAGTTGTTTTTTTATTGTGTTTTTCATGTTTTTATGCAATTTATATCGAAAGATCTTTGCATGTTGATTGTTTGATATTGATGAGAATCATGTTAAACCCTAGATCGCCATAATAAAGATTAGACCTTTAATCTAATTAACGAGAGTTATTAGGTTGAATCTCTAGGTTAGAAACTTATAAATTTCACACCTTTGGTTAGAAAGCGTTAATCTTTAGATCGAAAGATAGAAGATTAATAGGCGAACTTGTCTAAGAAATTAGGAGTTCATACCTTGGCTAGGTGAATCACAACTTGGTTAGAAATCACGAGATAATCTAGATAGGAATTGATAGTTGTAGGATATGTGGATCAATTGCTTGTTCGTCTGTTATTTCATTGATTAAATCACTTATGATCGATTGCTTAGTAAATTTACGATCTTTATTTCATAATAGATTTAGAATAGATTTAGTTTAGTCAATTTTGTTCGCAACCATATTTTCCTGGCTTTAGATCTCGATCTTCTGTCCAGTTATTCTTATTGTTAGTTTCGTTTTCCGTTTTAGTTCTTCACTGTTTTATTTTCGTATCTTTTTATTAGTAATCGTGACATAGTTAGGTTAGATAATAAAAACTAGATTAAACAACCCCGATTCCCCATATGATCGACCCGGTATCAACCTCTATACTACGATCCCTACACTTGGGGTATACCGGATTTATAAATTTATTACTTGTTTATTTTCATTACAAAAATCCGTGACAAGTTATTGGCGCCGTTGCCGGGGAACCGGACGGTTGTCTAGTTTTTATTTTCGTTATTAATTTAATTTAGATATCTTGTTTAGTTTCTACTTCGCTTCGCTTCGATGAACGGCGTGCGTGGTAGTAGTGGGCGCCCGTCCGTATAAATTTTTTATAACTCTGGTCGTTTATACCCAGTCAAACGAGCGTCTGGTTATCCAGACGTCCGTCCTGTTCATCTTCCAGGCAGACGCCCGTCTAGTAATCTGGACGCCCGTCTGACCTCTTTTTCTTTAAAATCTTTTCTCGTTTTAACCTTTGATTAAAAGGTTAAACAACTAGATTTTGGTTTTCGGTTTATGCAAACTCGAGTCAAAAGGCCATTTGCTTTCTATACCCCGACGACCTCGAGCGGACCATAGTCAGACCAAACAGGAGAAGGCTACGTTTTGCGGACCTCCCTGACGAAGAGAACACAGTCGATCGAGATATCGAGCAAGATTTAGCTCAAGAGATCGAAAATATAGTCATTATGGCTGCTGAAGATAGACGTACGTTGGCTGACTATGCCATGCCTGGCGTAGTCAAGGTCAACTCGGCTATTGTCCTACCAACCATAAATGCTCAGACCTTCGAACTCAAGCCTGGGCTCATTCAAATGATGCAACATGCATCTATCTTCCACGGTTTTCAGTCTGAAAATCCGCACACTCACGTACACACATTTCTGGAGATATGTGGTACGACTCGCATCCAAGGTGTAAGCGAGGATGCCATTAAGCTGAAATTGTTTCCGTTTTCCTTGAAGGGGGAGGCAAAAGAGTGGTATAACTCTCTCCCTGCTGAATCCATTACCACTTGGGCTGGACTCGAAAAAGAGTTCCTAAGTCAATATTTCCCACTTTCCAAGACAGCCCAATGCCTCAGTGAAATTTTTACATTTTATCAGAAGGAAAACGAGTCATTCTTTGATGCTTGGAAGAGATTCAAATCTCTTCTTCGTAAATGTCCCCATCATGGTATTGACTTGCGAGGCAAGTCAATACGTTCGATGGATTGACCGAGCTCACTAAGGGCATGGTCAATAGTTCTTCTGGTAGGGCATTCTTGAGAAAGACACCTGAAGAGGGATGGGCACTATTTGAGGATATTGCCAAGTACAATTACGCCCCTCCTCTCAAGCTATCCAAGAACCTCCTCCTCCTCCCAAGACCGAGGAGGTGAATATGCAAAGTCTGATCGCCATGCTACAAAAGCAGATGGCAGCTTCTCAAATTTCTCCTAATCCGATCAATCAGAATCTTTCCCCTCAACAGAACTCTCAAGTTCATCTTGTGAAAATTGTTGTCGACCGCCATATGGTTGGCCAAAGGTCAATTTGTTCCCCTCTCGCTTTATCAAGTTAATACTGCTCATGACAATGGACAAGATAATCGATCACATGTCGAATCTGCGACAATGTGGGGCATACATCTCGTTTACGTCCTATGAACGGACGTAATCTTGAAAAAACGCTTTCTCTGCCGACCAATCGAGGTTTAATAATCAATTCTCCGCCGAGTAATCCTCAAAACCAGGGTTTCATCGAATCAAAATTTCAATCCAAATTCGAATTTTAATCAAAATCAAAACTTCAATCGAAACCCTACTTACAACCAGAACTCCAATTTTTCCAATCAGAATCAAAGGTTCAGTCAGAATTGGCCTAACAATTCTAATTCTACATTTCAGAATCGGTCCAGCCAGCCTTATCTGCAGAACTTCCAAAACTCTCAAGGCCCCACGCACTCGAATGATATCCAAGCTGAATGGAGCTCCTTTCGGGAAGAGCAAAACAAAAACATCCAACTCCTGATGAGCACAAACAAGAATCTTGAGAGGCAAATAGGGCAATTGGTGAACAATTAGCTTAGACCCCAGGCGCTTGCTCACTTTCACGGAAAAGAATCCAAAGGGTGGTCAAGTTGCTCAGGCCGATCTGAATAATAGCCAATGCACTGACCTGGTACCTTCAATTCCATACGGTAGAGAAGAGGCCAGTGCGATGAACTTAAGGTCAGGTACTCAACTACGTGGTCCCCCTCACCAGGGAAACCACTAACCCCTCCCGCCAAATATAAGGCGGGAGGGAAGTCGAGCACCTACGTTCCCCTTGGATGCAAGAAAATACTCAGGTGGCTGATCCCCTGAGAGGTGAAAAAGTTGGAAGTCCTCAGGTGGCTGAACCCCTGAGGAATGGAGAATCAAGTGAGAGTCAGGAGGCTGATCCCCTGACTAGTAAGAAGAATGAAAAAGTAGTAAGGTGGAAGGACTTGGAAGACAAAGCTGTCAGTTCATCCTCGAAGAAAGTCTTTTCAGAGAGTGACTTGAACAAGCTTCCATTTCCACCTAGAAAAGCAACATCTCCTTGAATGAGGATAAAAGTATGAAAAAGTGCTAAACCTTCAAAAAATACTCAAAGTTAATCTTCCATTATCCGAGGTTTTGGTTGAGATGCCTAAGTATACCAGATTCATCAAGGATGTTGTTTCTTCTAAGAAGAAGTTAGCAGACATGGATCGGTTGATTGGTGAGGATTGCTCTATGATCAATTATGAAAATCTACCAATCAAGAGGGGTGACCCTAGGAAATTTGTTCTCACATTGCTGATGGGAGGCCTAGTCTTCCCAAACTCTTTATGTGACCTGGGTGCATCCATAAGCCCGATGCCATTGTCTCATGCAAAACAACTTAGGTTAGACAATCTTCTAGAACCCACCACCATGAATCTTCAATTCGCGGATAGATCTTCTAAGAAAGCTGCGGGAATACTAAAGGACGTGTTAGTTCAAATTGATAGATTTACCTTCCCGGTTGACTGGTACGTTCTGGACATAGAGAAGGGTGAGAATGTCCCTCTAATTCTTGGAAGACCTTTTCTGTCTACAGCCAGAGCCCTCATTGACTGTGATGGTGGGCACAAAGTTTCCAAAGCTATCCAGAGACCCTCTGAAATACCAACCGGCTTCTCCATTGACGATATGTCCGATGACTTCAATAATTTCATGGAAAAGCAAGTCATGGCTGTTGCAACTGAATACGAGCAACTAGTTGAAAAGCTGAATAATCATGGTGTGGTGAATCTAGAACAGTTAGAAGCTGAATTTGAGGATGAGTTGTTGAAGGGAGAAGCTTTGGCAGTAGGACCACTAAGTAAACTCAGCGATGTTGAGTTAAAAAGTGGAGATCTTAAATCAAGTTTGGAAGACCCCCTACAGATCTGGTACTGAAGCCGTTGCCTAAACATCTAAAGTATGTGTTTTTAAGAGAAGGTGACAAGCTTCCATTAATTATATCTCTGCAAGTCGTCTCGATTAGAAGAAATGAAGCTGGTAAACGTCTTGAGGAAAAATGAGAAATCCTTTGGTTGGCAAGTAGGAGACATCAGAGGGATATCTCCTGACATCTGTATGCATAAAATCAAGAGAGAAGAGGGTGCGAAATGTGTTAGACAGCCCCAGAGGAGGCTGAACCCTCATATGCAAGAGGTGGTCAAGAAGGAAATTATCAAGCTTTTAGATATGGGTATCATATACGCAATCGCTGACAGTGAATGGGTATCCCCTACTCAGGTAGTTCCCAAGAAAGGAGGAATTACTATTGAGAAGAATGAGAAGGGAGAAGAAATAGCATTGAGACTTGTTACTGGTTACAGAGTCTGCATTGATTACAGGAAACTCATTGAGGTAACCATGAAAGATCATTTCCCCATTCCTTTCATTGATCAGATGCTTGAGCGTCTGGCGGGGCATGCATTCTACTGTTTCCTGGATGGATATTCAGATACCCATCGATCCAGTTGACCAAGAAAAGACCACTTTCACCTGCCCTTATGGTACATTCGCTTACAGGCGAATGCCATTTGGTCTTTGCAATGCCCCAGCTACATTTCAAAGATGTATGCTGGCTATCTTTGACGTGCTAGTTGAAAAGTGTATGGAAATTTTCATGGATGACTTTTCGGTCTTTGGTCAATCCTTCGATGATTGTCTTGACAATCTTGACCAGGTCTTATCTAGATGTGTGGAAAAGAACTTAGTACTAAATTGGGAAAAGTGCCATTTCATGGTAGATGAGGGAATAGTTCTTGGCCACAAGATCTCCGCCAAAGGTATTGAGGTAGACAGGGCCAAAGTAGAAGCTATCGAGAAGATGAGTCATCCTAAGAATGTGTGTGAAGTCAGAGGTTTTCTTGGACATGTCGGTTTCTATAGGAGATTCATTCAGGACTTTTCCAAGATAGCCAAGCCCCTGTCTACACTACTTAAAGAAGACGTTTTATTCGATTTTGATGAAAGTTGCAAGCAAGAATTTGAGGAGCTTAAAAGTCGATTAATCTCTGCGCCGATCCTTATTTCGCCTGACTGGAATCTCCCCTTCGAGCTTATGTGCGATGCGTCAAACTATCTTTGTTAGCGCGCATCTTAGGACAGAGAATAAAAGGGAAATTCCAGCCAATCTATTATGCCAGTCACACACTAAATCCGTCTCAAGTAAACTACACGACGACTAAAAAGGAATTATTGGCCGTAGTCTTTGCTATGGACAAGTTTCGTAGTTACTTGTTGGGTGCTCAAGTAGTTGTGTGGACTGATCACGCTGCTTTGCGATACTTGATGACTAAGAAAGAGGCTAAACCGCTTACTTTACGTTGGATATCGACTTCTACAAGAGTTTGATGTCCAAATCAAAGACAAGAAGGGCAGTGAAAACGTAGTGGCTGATCACGTTTCAAGAATGTTGAGTGAGGAAAAGGATGACCCTGACGATATAGATCTTTACTTTCCTCTTGAGAATGTCATGCTTATCGACGGTTGTGCTCCAGATGTTCCATGGTATTCTTCCATCGTAAACTACCTTCATTCCCAATATCTTGATCCAGAATTGTCCTATCAGGAGAAGAAGAAATTCTTCTCTGATATGAAAACATTCGTTTGGGATGAACCTTACCTCTTCAATATTTGTAAAGATGGTTTGCTGAGAAGATGTGTTCCAGAATCTGAGCAACGTGATATTATTGAGCAATGCCACAGTGGACCTACCGGTTGTCACTTTGGTCCTTGGAAAACCGTTGCTAAAATCTTTCAATCCGGCTTCTATTGGCCCAAGATCTTTAAAGATACAGAAGCTTTCTGAAAAGCTTGTGATAGGTGTCAAAGAACCGGAACTTTAACAAGGCGTTTCGACATGCCATTGAAACCCATCCTAGAATGCGAAGTCTTTGATGTATGGGGCATCGATTTTATGGGACCATTCCCATCATCTTGTGGAAATAAATACATCTTAGTCTGCGTGGATTATGTATCGAAATGGGTGGAGGCTCAAGCCACGTCTCACAATGATCATAAGACAGTCATGAAATTTCTAAAGAAAAACATCTTCGTGAGATTCGGGTGTCCACGGGCCTTGATTAGTGATGAAGGGACACACTTCTGCAACCGGCCACTAGAAAAAGTTCTTGAGAAATATGGTGTCCGGCACAAAATTGGCACACCGTATCATCCTATGACTAGTGGTCAGGTTGAAAGAAGCAACCAAAGTTTAAAGAATATCCTGGAGAAAACAGTTAACAGTCATAGAAAAGACTGGAGTCTAAAGTTGGATGATGTACTGTGGGCATATCGAACCGCCTATAAGACCCCTATGGGTACATCACTGTCACGGATTTTATTAATACAGAATAAACAAGTAATAAAACCGGTTAACCTCAAGTGCAAGGATTGTAGTATAGAGGCTATGCCGGGTCGATCTTACGGGGAACTAGACAGTTGTTAATCCTAGCTTTTGTTTTAACTTACTACGTCACGAACTACACTCAACAGTGAATTAATCTAAACAAAGATTGCAGAAAATAAACTAGACAGAGGAGATTATCCAATGCTAGGAAAATACGGGTAACGGACTTATTAACTAAACTAAACTAATTGCAAAAAGGAAATTAACTAAGAAAAGCATGACTCAAGTTGCAAGGATTTAAAATCAAATTATAAAAGGCAAACGAGGATTGATCCACCTATCAACATGTATTGATCCCCTATCTCGATTATATGTGGTATTTATCTAGGTTGTGATTCACCTTACCTAAACATGAACCCTAATTCCTCAGGTAATTCATCTATTAACCTAGTATCTTCCAATGCTAGATTAACGCGTTTTAAGATCGAAGGTGTCAACTTTTACGTTTAAATCTAGTGATTAGACTTATTAACTTCCGTTATTATAAATCTAAGGACTATTCTTATCTATGGTGATCTAAAGGTTAATCATGACTTCCATCAATCATAAACATAATCATACATGCAAATCTTCCGATATAAACGCAATTAAACGAGATAAAACATAAATAAGAAACAACCTTAAATAAATAACTCACAGGTATAATCGAATACAGAAATCAATTCCAAGTTGATGGCTTCACAATTCTCGTTTGATTGAAGCTTTAGTTCCTGAGCATCCTCAGCAACACAGTTTTGCAGAAAAAGAACATAAAAACTGCTCTAAACTAATCTAATTTAAAGTTGCAGAAAAGTGGAAGAAAAAGAAGTAAAACCGCAGCCTTAGCCGCCCCTAGGGTTTAGGGTTTGTATAGTGTCGAATTGTTGTTCATAATGTGTGAAAATAGCCTTGTATTTATAAGCAACAAAGTCGGTTCCTCTAAGTCGGTTTCACGGACGAGCGTTCGTTCTGGTGGACGAGCGTTCACTTTCTTGAACTCTCTTCGACGGTCATCCAAAGAAAGCGCTCAAACTCTCTCGATCTCTTTTGACATCTTGGACGCTCGTTCGACATTTCAGACGCCCGTTTGACCTGGACGGAGTATAGACGCTCGTTCAACATGACTTGAATGCGATTTTTGCATGTTTATCTCTTTTTCTTCTCTCCACTTGATCATTATCTCTTTCTTAAATCTTTATAGCTCGAAATTTATCTCTTTTGATCATCATTTGAGCACAATAAACATACCTATAACACATGGAAAACATCGCAAACTGTAATAATATGCAAATAATCATATTTTAACCATGAAATCACATAAATATATCGATATTGCGATTAAGCCGTTAAAAATATCGTTTGCTCAATATTTTAATATAAAGACCAATTATTATGCAAATTATACACTATAGAGGGAAAAACATCGTAAAATATATCCTTATAAGCCACATAATTTCACCCTTAACAACTCCCCCACACTTAGCTTTTGCTCGTCCCGAGCAAAACAAAACGAAAAATTAGGCTCGAGAAAGGAAAACAGGCATCTAAACAGATATAACATATAGATAATAACTTAGGCGTTCACCATTGTGTGTGTGCATAGCCATAGAAAACTTCCACTAAAACCAAACTTGAAAAATCAAAGTAAAACTAGCTAATACCCCCTCGTAGAATAGCAATAAATGACACTCATAAGATGTACCCTACAAACGTGACATATCCCGAAAAAGATGATCGAATGAATCTAGGGCCTTTCTGAAATACTCAGAGGATAATCCCTACATCATATCTTTCAGCTCATACTGGGGATAAGATTAACGAAAACTAAGCCTTATATTCAATTTCGTAACGATATCTTAGTCGATTTAACTTATTCACTTTATACACACATTAGGATAAGCTATTGCCCTCATAGTAGAATAGGACATTTCGAGATAATCCCCTACCTTACTCCAATCATAAGGCAGCTCTTCCTAACTGTCGTGAGCTTTTAGTCATCATGGTGGTATAGGACATACGTGGTACACCCTACCTCACTCAAATCATCGACTAGCTTTCGACACACACGATTAATTCATTAATTCAACTTCTTCAATTGGACAATAGTTACGTGTACTTATCACATTCAAACTTCTAGATATTCACAGTATAACATACTCGGAACTGAATACAAACTATCATAATTCGCGAGATATAAACGTAGCACTAAGCACATGACTTATAAGAAAATAAAAAATTACTAATCCAAACGGGGTAATAAATCTATAAAATAGCTCATCGTCACTATGGCTCGTGAAAAATAGTGTCAGGTGAAACAACTAACTTATCAAGTACATGAAATATCGCATAGATGACTATAAAAACAACGAACTTCAAATTGAATTGCCTACTCAGGACCAAACAAAGACAAAAGTGTCGGAAAACTTTGAAAAATTACGCTCATTTTGCATAATAAAAACATTCTAACGTATTAAACAAACTTATATGCATAGGTACAAATCGAACAAATCGAACTATCCCCTCCCCACACTTAAAAATTCAACATGTCCTCATGTTGTGCGAAAGTAAAAAAGGATAAGAAACTTAGCTTGAATTTGCGTGGAAAACCGAGCCGTTGGTCGCCGGAGCATGAAAAAGGCCAACGCCGCAAAAACGTGGAAAAATGTCCCAAAACTAACTCAATCGGATCTCGACAAAACTACTACATTTGCAACACTCGAGAAACAGAAAACTCGGGGGAAAACGGGGTATAATATGGCAGTAGAGATAATAAATCAAAACGGAATAAAAAGAAAAGGTCATCGATAAATATGTCAATACAAGTCAAAGAAAAAGAGTGCAGGGTGCCTTACGGCTTACATGATCATCCAAAATATACGCCTATGATAAACAACAGTAGCGTAAAAACTAGAAAGTACAAGAATCATGAACAGTGCCGAAAGGTAGCAATAGTCAAAATACAACCAGATCGAATAAAAGTATACCAAAAAGTGCAACACCAGAAAGAATAACAAGAAACAATCAAGATGTCCCCGGAGTCGTCTCAGTCGTAGAAGGATCAGCAGCAGAGTCACCAGCAGGAGCATCAACAGGAGGAGGATCTGAAGCAGGTACAGCAGCCGTAGACGTCGTCTGTGAAGGTGCCGGCTGTGTAACCGGGGCAGTAGCAGTCCCAGGAGGTCTCTCCTCCGCAACCTCCTCATCGTCAGGCTCTTTCTCCGCCTCGATCACATCGGCAATAACTTGCTCGATCGCATCGGAAAAGACGAACTCCGTATCACTCTCCTTGAAAATCTGCATATCCCTCGGTTTCTTGCCCTCTACAATGCACTTCAGCACGTACATCATGTTCTTCTGTGTCTCCTGAATATCAGTCATCCAATCTCGCAGATGCTGGCCATGTCAGATCGAGCCCTCTCCGCAGAGATAAACTAGACAAGGAGGGAACCGGAGGTGGTGCCGAAGAAGAACCAGGCTCACGGGCTGCCTCAGTCTCACCCGTAGGCGGAACTTTCTCTCGTTGAATACCTCTCGGGTTCTTAGGCTTGTGATCCTGCCTATACTCCGGCACTCCGGCATCGATGCATATCTGATGAATCAAGTGGGGGACAATCAAGCTCCGCTTGTAATGTTTCTGACTAGCCACCAACTCATCATATATCGCTTGTCCAACATCGACATTCAACTTAAAAACCAAAGCATACATCATCCCAAGATCGCCTATGTGAAAGTGCGTCAAATTGTTCTTCGGCAATAAACGACTCTGGATGAAGCGGCAATAGACTCTCCAATCTTCAGACCATGCCGTAGTAACAATCTCCTTACGGTCTCCACCCGGTCCGAAAGCGCCCAAGAAACATCGGGCAAACTTGTAATCGAGCTCCTCCAAGGATCCCGTCCCGAATCCTGTCTCCGCTTGATTTCCTCCTTATAGTCCAAGCCCTCAAATGCCTCCAACCCATACCGCGCATTAATCACTTGCGGTGTAAATGGAACCGTAACGCCCCGAACCACAACCACCCCCGTGTTGAAGTCGGTTTCCGAAAAATTAGCATAAAACTCCCTAACCAACGAATCATTAACCGGGTATTCGTATCTTCATCAATTCCTCCCATTTCCTATCCTTCAACAACTTCACAAAAGCGGGGTCCACATTTGTTTCTATCACCACCTCGCTCAACCAACATATTCCTAGCAAAAATAGTGTTTGGTGTAGACCTCGTGTGCTTTAGAATTTACTGAACGACGAGGCATAGGAGAGAGGCACAAATGGGTCTCATTTTCTTTCGAGGTCTCTCACCCTAGGTTCATCATCAACCTCCCGAGCAACATTTTCAGCAGCTTTCACCCCTAGACGGCTCACCACCTCGAGCACTCTTAGCAAACCGTGCCAAGGGCACATCATAATCGATTTGAGACCGGAGGTGGACTCGCCTCTCTTAAATCGGCTCTAGCTTGCTTGTGAAGCCCTGAGGTTGCTCCCGGATTACTACACCTCGATTCGGGTCTAAATTGGAGGGCTCATCGTCCAAACGCTTACGCTTACTGATTCAACAACCTTCTCTTTACCAGGCCTCTGCTTAGTAACCGCTTTCTTCCCCATATCAACCTAAATGTCTAAACCAAACGATTCACAGCAACAAAGGTTACCCGTTTAACATCCAAAGCGGGGTTTCAAGCAAACCGTCCAAACCACCAACATCAACAACACACCATCACCATCACCACACCACCACAAAGAAGGAAGGAAAGAAAAAAGAACCAACAAAAACGAAAGAAAATCAACAATAGTTGATAATTCAAGAAAATGAGCCGACTCGAAAATCAAACTCACAAAAACATGAATTAAAACGAGAAAAGTTGTATCAAGCTTACCAAACACTATGAAGGGATGATGATTGAACAGATTAGAAGCCCAGAAACACCGAGATTGACCACCAAAATTCGAGCTTTTGTCAAAATGGCATGATGAATAATCTCGATTCTACAAATTTTGTTGATTGTTGGAGGAAATGGATTGGATAAATGAAAAGAGGGTGCAAAGACCGTTCTTTTGCAACAAGAATCGCCAAATTTGGTACGAAAACTTGATGATTTTTTGGGTTGAGGGGAGAAGAAAGTCGGGTTGCGGTTTTGAAAATTCGAGAAATGAGGGTTCATGCGTTGAAGGTCTATATATAGATGCTTAATGGGCCGCCGTCCATCCTGACGGACGGGCGTTCACCTGAGATCGCATGAATCGGGCGGGCGTCCATTATACCGGACGCTCGTCCTGCGGTCAATTTTTGAAACAGGATTGGAGGGAATTTTCCAGACGGGCGTCCAGACCTGGTGGACGAACGTCTGGTTAAAAAGATGAATACAGGATTGAAAGCCTTGTTTCCAGACGGGCGTCCAAAAACTTGGACGGGCGTCCATGGAGACAGAGGGTCGGACGGGCGTCCAGAAGCACCAGACGGTCGTCCAAGATAAAAAATGCCAAATTTTATAAAATTTTCATATAAACCAACTAAATGCGATTTTTTTTTTATATTATTGATAATTTAAAATTCAAAAGTACAAACGGAAATGCTACGAACATGAAAGAACTCGAAAATAAAACAAACACGAATAAAACAGTGGGTTGCCTCCCACCAAGCGCTTCCGTTTTACGTCGGGGCTCGACGAAACAAACCTAACTAACGCTAGTCCGCATAAATCTCATCCCAATCCACCAAACGGATGAGACAACGAAGCATATCAATAGCAGGAGGGAAATCATAGTCGCCTTGTACGCCCGGTCATCTCCAAATACCTCTAAACCTCTAAAATGTGAAGCTCAGTAGTACCAAGTGCTAGATCATCAAGATAGGGTCATTTAGGACCGTATATGGACGTCCTATAGCCTCCTGTAGCTCCTCAGTAGTGAAGTCACTACCTCCCGAACAACGGGGAACAATGAGAACATAGGTGATGGTCTTCGTGCGGCACGAGCTCAAAATCTCGTGCAAGATTATAGTACCTCCCGGTCCATCACCATCAGAATGTCAGGTGGGATCCGACTAATGATGGGGAACTCCTCAGGAAGAACTCCGTAATCCATATCTAAAAAGCAAACTAACTGACAGATGTAAACAGAAAAACTCAGTCAACTAAAACTTAATTAAACTAAAACTTAAGTAAATATAAACTAATATAATTAGGGATATCTAGGATGCCTCCTAGTAGCGCTTTTGGTTAATGTCGTTAGCTCGACACCGTTGAAGCTCAGCCTGGATCAGGCCATTTGACTTTTCTGCCAGCCACTACCTCGTGTAAGCTCGATCGATGGTGTGGCGCAGAAACAAAGACTCTAACACATGGGGTTAAATTCTTTATAGCTTTCGCACACGCTTAAACTTCCCATGGTTGACTTCTTCGCCTTCTTCGATGACATTCTTGTTGACGCTCTTTCCAATATTCTTCCATATCCCAACTACCCGCTAGAACTTCTTCATATCTACGACTACCGTCATCCTCAGAAAACAAGTCGGGTGACAACCCGTCAAATTCATCGACTTGTGTAACACCACATCCGAGAATATCGAGAAATTTAACAATCAAAGGCTTATCCTTAGGTTCACAGATATAGTGCTTGCACCTCTGACCATTGACTCGAAACGGTTTACCGCTATAACCTTGAAGTTCTAGAACGCCTCCAGGAATGATTTGGAGAATTTCGAAGGGACCGGACCAACGTGTCCTTAACTTCCCAGGGAACAAATGTAACCTGGAATTGTAAAGTAACACTTGCTCTCCAACTTGAAATTCTCTCTTCTTGATCTTTGCGTCATGAAGGAGTTTCATTTTGTCCTTACTGATCCTGGCTCTTTCGTAAGCCTGAAGCCTAAACTCGTCCAACTCATGCAACTGCTGCAGTCGATGTTTTCCACAGGCTTGGGAATCGAAGTTAAGAAACTTTGTAGCCCAATAAGCTCTGTGCTCTAACTCAAATGGCAAGTGGCACGATTTACCATAAACCATCTGGTAGGGTGATGTACCCATGGGGGTCTTATAGGCAGTTCGATTTGCCCATAGTACATCATCCAACTTTAGACTCCAGTCTTTTCTATGACTGTTCAATGTTTTCTCCAGGATCTTCTTCAAGCTCTGGTTGCTTCGCTCAACCTGACCACTAGTCATCGGATGATATGGTGTGCCAGTTTTGTGACGAACACCATACTTCTCGAGGACTTTTTCCAAAGGTCGGTTACAAAAGTGCGTCCCTTCATCACTAATCAAGGCACGTGGACATCCAAACCTCACAAAGATATTCTTCTTTAGAAAATTCATGACCGTTTTATGATCATTGCGAGGAGTGGCTATTGCCTCCACCCATTTCGATACATAATCTACGTAGACTAAGATGTATTTATTCCCACAGGAAGATGGGAATGGACCCATAAAGTCAATCCCCCATGCATCAAAGACTTCGCATTCAAGAATGGGTTTCAATGGCATGTCAAACCGCCTTGTTAGAGTACCGGTTCTTTGGCACCTGTCACAAGCTTTACAGAAAGCTTCCGTATCCTTAAAGATCGTTGGCCAGTAGAAACCGGACTGGAAGATCTTCGCAACCGCTTTCCAAGGACCAAAGTGACCACCAGGTCCACTATGGCATTGCTCGATTATATCGCGTTGCTCGATTCGTGAACACACCTCCTTAGCAAACCATCTTTACTGATTTTGAAGAGGTAAGGTTCATCCCAAACGAAAGATTTCATATCGTAGAAAAAATTCTTCTTCTCTTGATAAGACATTTCAGGTCAAGATCTCGGGGATGAAGGTAATTGACAATGGAGGAGTACCAAGGAACATCTGGAGCGCAACCATCTATCAACATGATGTTTTCTAGAGGAAAGTAAAGATCTATATCATCAGGATCACCCATTTCCTCACTTAACATTCTAGAAACGTGATCAGCTACTACGTTTTCACCGCCTTTTTGTCCTTAATTTGAACGTCAAACTCTTGTAGGGTCAATATCCAACGTAGTAGACGCGCTTGGCTTCTTTCTTAGTCATTAGATACCGCATAGCAAAGCGGCGTGATCACCCACACAATCACTTGAGCACCCAAAGAAGTAACTACGAAACTTATCCATAGCAAAGACTACGGCTAATAATTCCTTTTCGGTGGTTGTGTAGTTAACTTGAGAAGGATTCGATGTGTGGATCGCGTAATAGATAGGTGGAACTTTCCATTAAGCTTTTGCCCTAAAACCGCACTAACCGCATAGTTTGATCGCACACATAAGCTCAAAGGTAAAGTTCCAAATCAAAGGATATAAGAATTGGGGCGGATATCGATTTATCTTGAGCTCCTCAAACGCATGCTTGCGCCATCAAAATCGAACTCAACGCCTTCCTTAAGTAAGGTAGACAGGGGCTTGGCGATCTTTGAAAAGTCCTGAATGAATCTCCTATAGAAGCCGACATGTCCGAGAAAACCTCTGACTTCGCGAACATTCTTAGGATAACTTATCTTCTCGATAGCTTCCACCTTAGCCCTATCTACCTCAATACCTTTGGATGACACTTTGTGGCCAAGAACTATTCCTTCATCTACCATAAAATGGCATTTCTCCCAATTGAGTACTAAGTTCTTTTCCACACATCTTGATAACACCTGATCAAGATTAGCGAGGCAATCATCGAAGGATTGACCAAAGACCGAAATCGTCCATGAAAATCTCCATACACTTTTCAACTAGCCCGTCAAAGATAGCCATCATACACCTTTGAAAGGTGGCTGAGGCATTACAGAGACCAAATGGCATCCGCCTATAAGCGAATGTACCATACGGGCAGGTGAAAGTGGTCTTTTCTTGGTCAATAGGATCGATGGGTATCTGGAAGTATCCTGAATATCCATCTAGGAAACAAAGAGAATCGTGCCCCGCCAGACGCCTCAAGCATCCGGTCAATGAAGGAAGGGGGAAATGATCTTTCATTGTGACCTCATTGAGTTTTCTATAGTCAATGCAGACTCTATAGCCTGTAACGAGCCTCAATGCTATCTCTTCTCCCTTCGCGTTCTTCTCAATAGTAATCCCTCCTTTTTTGGGGACTACTTGAGTAGGGGATACCCATTCACTGTCAGCGATGGCGTATATGATACCCATATCTAGAAGTTTGATGATCTCCTTCTTGACTACTTCCTGCATGTGAGGGTTAAGCCTCCTTTGGGGCTGTCTTACACATTTAGCACCCTCACTAGTCTTGATCTTGTGCATGCAGATGTCAGGAGATATTCCTCGGATATCTCCCACCTGCCATCCAAAGGCTCTTTCGTTTTTTCGCAAGACGGTTAACAGTTTCAGCTCTTCTATTCGAGATAGCTTGGCAAATATGATCAAGGGAAGCTTGTCACCCTCACGTAGGAACACATACTTAAGATGTTTAGGCAAAGGCTTCAGAACTAGATCTGCGGGGGGATCCTCTAAACTCGATTTAAGCCCTCCACTTTTCAACTCAGAATCGCTGAGCTTACTTAGTGGCTCCACTGCCAAAGCTTCTTCTCTTAATAACTCATCCTCAAAGTCAGCTGCTAATTGATCAAGATTAACCACACCATGACTATTCAGATTATCGATCAATCGCTCATATTCCGCTTCCACAGCCTTGACTTGCTCGTCCATACAGTCATTGAAGTCATTGAATGACTCCTCAATGGAAAAGCCGGTTGGAGAACCAGAGGGTACTTGAATAGATTTAGAGACACTATAGCTCACCTCCTGGTCACCAACTCGAATAGTTACTTGCCCACCATCACAATCGATGAGGGCCCTAGTCATAGATATGAAAGGTCTTCCAAGAATCGGGGAACATCCTCACCTTTCTCCATATCTAAGACGCACTATCCAACCGGGAAGGTAAACCTATCAATTTGAACTAATACGCCTTTCGTGATCCCCAAAGCTTTCTTGGAAGGTCTATCGCTTGAATCAAGGTTCATGGTGGTGGGTTCTAGAAGATCTTGTAAACCAAGTCGATTGCAAATGCAGACAACGGCATCAAGTCGATGGATGCCCCCAGGTCACATAAAGAATTTGGGAAGACTAGGCCTCCCATCTGCAATGTGAGCACAAACTTGCCTGGGTCACCCCTCTTGATTGGTAAGTCTTGATAATTGACCATTGAACAGTCCTCACCAATTGCTCGATCCATGTCTGCTAACTTCTTTTTAGAAGAAACAACATCCTTGATAAACTTGGTATACTTAGGCATTTCAACCAAAACTTCTGAGAGTGGAAGGTTAACCTGAGTATTTTTCAGCAAGTTAAGCACCTTTTCGTACTTCTTATCTTCATGCAAGGGAATGTTGCTTTTTCTAGATGGAAATGGAAGCTTTTTAAGGTCACTCTCAGAAAAGACTTTCTTTGAGGATGCACTTACGGCCTTGTCTTCCAGATCTTTCCACCTCACCACTTTTTCAGACTTCTTATTGGTCAGAGGATCAGCCATGTGACTCTCAACCGAATCTTTTTTCTGCAGGGGTACAGCCACCTGAGGCATTTCAACTCTTTCATTTCTCGGGGGATCAGCCACCCGAGTATGCTCTTGCAGGACAGGGGATAATGGGTGCTCAACTTCCCCTCCTGCACCATCATTGGCAGGAGGGGCTAGTGGTTTCCCTGGAAGCCAGGGGGACCACTCAGCTGAGTGCCACTTCTTAAATTCATCGCATTGGCCTCCTCTTTACCGTATTGCATTGTTGGCACGAGGTCAGTGCATTGGTTGTTGCTTATATCGGCCTGAGCAACCTGACCGCCTTTTGGATTCTTTTCCGTAAAAGGGCACCGCCTGCCCGCGATCTGAATCTAATCGCTCACCAATTGCCTGATTTGCCTCTCAAGACTTTTCATCGTCCTGCTTTGCTCCTCCCGAAATGAATTCCATTCGGCTTTTATATCATTTGAGTGGGAGAGGCCTTGAGAGTTTTGGAAGTTCTGGGGAGATGGCTGGCTAGGCCGAGTTTGAAACCGAGAATTAGAATTGGCGGGCCAATTCTGATTGAACCTTTGCTGTGGATTCGAAAAATTGGAATTCTGGTTCTGATTGAACCCAGGGTTTCGATTAAAGCTCTGATTTTAAAAATTCGAATTGGGGTTGAAATTTGGATTCTGATGAAAACCCTAGTTTTGAAAATTACTCTGGCCAGAGTATTGATTATTAAATCTCTGATTGGGCTGGCCAGAGAAAGCATTAATTTCAAAGACTCGCCCAATCATAGGACGTGCGGCGGTGTGCCGGATCATCACATACTTGGCATGTGATTGGATTATACTGTCCATTATTATGAACATCATTGACTTGATGAGCAGAGGGGGACTGAAATTGACATTGGCCAAACATGTGACCACGGCCTGACAAATTTTTTTTCGCAATACGAACTCGAGGGTTCTCATGGAAACGCGGCGAGTCCGATTAATCGGGTTTGGAACTTGAGGACTTGCCATCTGCTTTTGCGGCATGGCTATCGACTTTGAACATTGACTTCCTCCACCTTGGGAGGAGAGGCGCTGGATGGCCTCGATAGGATAGGGCATAGTTGTATTTGGCAATGTCTTCAAACAAAGGCCCATCCTCTTCAGTGTCTTTTTGAGGAAAGCCCCACCGTAAGAGCCATGACCATGCCTTTAGTAAGCTCGGTCACTCCACTGAAGAAAGTGTTGACTTGCCTTTCCTTAGGCAAGCCATGGTGGGGACATTTACGCAGAAGAGACTTAAACCTTTTCCATGCCTCGAAGAAAGATTCATTTTCCTTCTGATAGAATGTGAAAATTTCATTCAGACACTGGGCCGTCTTTGAAGGTGGAAAGTATTGACTCAAAAACTCCTTTTCGAGTTCGGCCCAGGTGTTGATGGATTCAGAGGGAAGAGAAGTGTACCACTCTTTAGCTTCTCCTTTCAAAGAAAAAGGAAAAAGTTTCAGCTTTATCGCATCCTCACTTACTCCTTGGATGCGTGTAGTATCGCATATCTCCAAGAATGTGTGTAAGTGGGTATGCGGATTCTCTGATTGGTAGCCATGAAAATTGATGCATCTTTGCATCATCCGGATAAGTCCTGGCTTGAGTTCGAAGGTTTGTGCGGTAATGGCTGGAATAACAATAGCCGGGTTGACTCGACTTACGCCGGCATGGCGTGAGTCCGCCAACGCACGCCTATTATTAGCGGCCATTATCACAAAATCTGTGATTTCTTTGCTAGTTGATCTTCAAGGTCTCGCTCGCTCGCATCGCTAGAACCGCGAACGGAAAATCCTTTGTTTGGCCGGACTATGGTTCGCTTCGGGTCGTGGGTGTATAATAACGGTCCTTTTGACTCCGAGTTTGCATAAACCGGACAACAAACAGTGTGTTTAAGAACTAAAACTAAGAATAAGGAAATCTAAACTTAAAATTTTAAAACCTAAGGAAAGAAAAAGAAAAAGAAATAGTTAAGACAGGGAGCGCAGACGGACGTCCGTAAAGCTCGACGGGCGCCTCGCTTAAAGTCGAGCTAGACGGGCGTCCTGGTAGTTCAAACGCGTTAAATCGACTAGTTTGAAGAACTGGACGGACGTCCAAATTAGATGGACGCTCGTCCGACAAGCTAAATATGATTCAGAGTCCAGAAGTTTAGAAACGCACGGGCGCCCACTGCTTCTGACCCGTTCGTAAGGTAAAACGGCGTAAAAACGAATAGAAAATCTAATCACAAGAGAACTATAAAAGAAGATCTTAAACCCTAACTAAAACCCTAATTAACTAATTACCTAAACGATAAACTAAAAACAGGAATTTAAAACAAAATAAAAACAGGAAAAACACAAAAACAAACAGAAAAACGAAAAAAAAACAAAAACTAGACAACCGTCCGGTTCCCCGGCAACGGCGCCAAAAATTTGTCACGGATTTTATTAATACAGAATAAACAAGTAATAAAACCGGTTAACCTCAAGTGCAAGGATCGTAGTATAGAGGCTATGCCGGGTCGATCTTACGGGGAACTAGACAGCTTGTTAATCCTAGCTTTTGTTTTAACTTACTACGCCACGAACTACACTCAACAAAGAATTAATCTAAACAAAGATTGCGAAAATAAACTAGACAGAGGAGATTATCCAATGATAGGAAAATACGGGTAACGGACTTATTAACTAAACTAAACTAATTGCAAAAAGGAAATTAACTAAGCAAAGCAAGACTCAAGTTGCAAGGATTTAAAATCAAATTATAAAAGGCAAACGAGGATTGATCCACCTATCAACATGTATTGATCCCCTATCTCGATTATATGTGGTATTTGTCTAGGTTGTGATTCACCTTACCTAAACATGAACCCTAATTCCTCAGGTAATTCATCTATTAACCTAGTATCTTCCAATGCTAGATTAACGCGTTTTAAGATCGAAGGTGTCAACTTTTACGTTTAAATCTAGTGATTAGACTTATTAACTTCCGTTATTATAAATCTAAGGACTATTCTTATCTATGGTGATCTAAAGGTTAATCATGACTTCCATCAATCATAAACATAATCATACATGCAAATCTTCCGATATAAACGCAATTAAACGAGATAAAACATAAATAAGAAACAACCTTAAATAAATAACTCACAGTATAATCGAAATACAGAAATAAATCCAAGTTGATGGCTTCACAATTCTCGTTTGATTGAAGCTTTAGTTCCTGAGCATCCTCAGCAACACAGTTTTGCAGAAAAAGAACATAAAAACTGCTCTAAACTAATCTAATTTAAAGTTGTAGAAAAGTGGAAGAAAAAGAAGTAAAACCGCAGCCTTAGCCGCCCCTAGGGTTTAGGGTTTGTATAGTGTCGAATTGTTGTTCATAATGTGTGAAAATAGCCTTGTATTTATAAGCAACAAAGTCGGTTCCTCTAAGTCGGTTTCACGGACGAGCGTTCGTTCTGGTGGACGAGCGTTCACTTTCTTGAACTCTCTTCGATGCTGCTCGCCCAAAGAAAGCGTTCAAACTCTCGATCTCTTTTTGACATCTTGGGCGCTGTTCGACATTTCGCAGACGCCCGTTTGACCTGGGCGGAGTATAGACGCTGTTCAACATGACTTGAATGCGATTTTTGCATGTTTATCTCTTTTTCTTCTCTCCACTTGATCATTTTCTCTTTCTTAAATCTTTATAGCTCAAATTTATCTCTTTTGATCATCATTTGAGCACAATAAACCTAACTATTAACACATGGAAACATCGCAAACTGTAATAATATTCAAATAATCATATTTTAACCATGAAATCACATAAATATATCGATATTGCGATTAAGCCGTTAAAAATATCGTTTGCTCAATATTTTAATATAAAGACCAATTATTATGCAAATTATACACTATAGAGGGAAAAACATCGTAAAATATATCCTTATAAACCACATAATTTCACCCTTAACAATCACCCTATCAAATGGTTTATGGTAAACCATGCCACTTGCCAGTAGAGTTAGAGCATAGAGCGTATTGGGCCACGAAGTTTTTGAACTTCGATACCCAATCTTGTGGAAAACATCGATTGCAACAGTTGCATGAGTTATACGAATTTAGACTTCAGGCCTACGAAAGTGCCAGGATAAGTAAGGAAAAGACGAAACTCCTTCACGATGCCAAAATCAAGAAGCGAGAATTTCAAGTAGGGGAACAAGTTTTATTGTACAATTCCAGTTACACATCTGCTCCTGGTAAGTGAGAACACGATGGTCCGGTCCTTTGAAATTCTCCAAATCATTCCTGGAGGTGTTTTAGAACTACGAGGTTATGGTGACCAGCCGTTCCAAGTGAATGGTCAAAGGTGCAAGCATTACATTGGTCAAGCCAAGGAAAAGCCTTTGATGGTTCGATTCCTCGATATCCTCGGGTGTGGTACTTCAGAAGTCAATGAATTTGATGAGTTTTCGCCCGATTTGTTTTCTGAGGATGACGGTGGTGGTCCTTCTGAAGAAGTTCTAGCAGGTAGTTGGGACATGGAGGAGTTTGAAAAGGAGCAACAGTCAAAACGTCGTCAGAAGAAGAAGAAATCAACCATGGGTAGGTTTAAACATGTGTGGAAGGCAATTAAAGAATTAACCCCATGTGTTAGATGCTGTTTCTGCAGCCGCACTACTGATCAAAGCCTACACAAGGTAGTGGCTGGCAGAAAAATTAAATGGCCTGATCCAGGCTGAGCTAAAAGAGTGTCGAGCTAACGACATTAACCAAAAGCGCCACTAGGGGGCATCCTAGATATCCCTTATTATATTAGTACTCTATTTTATGTTTTTCTTTGATTTAGTTTTTATCTTAAGTCTAATTAAGATTTTGTTTGAATCTGTTCAGTTTAGCTGTGTTTTTTGATATGGATTACGGAGTTCTACCACATGAGTTTCCTTTCATTAGTAGGATCCCACTTATCACTATAGGTGACGGACCCGGAGGGACTATCATTTTGGACGTAGACTTTGATATTAGTACCCGCATCAGGACCGTTACTTATGTTCTCATTGTACCCCGATCTTCGGGAGGTGGAGATTTTAGCTCAGAGAACCTGCAGGAGACTTTAGGATGACCGTACACAATCCTCAATGATCCGATGCTGACTGACTTGGCGCTAGTGCTGCAAGCCGAGCATTTCCGAGGAGTGGATGTTGCTGACGAGGACTGGGCTTTATAGGACGAGTATGATTTTCCTCCTGCTATTGACATGCTCCGCCGTTTGATCCGGATTGTGGATTGGGCGGAGATTTATGATGACTAGCGTCGTTAGGCCGTTTCGTCGAGCAAACGACGTTAAAGTAAAGCGCTCGGTGGGAGGCAACCCACTATTTTCTAGTGTTTTTATGTGTTTTTCAGTTTTATTTATTATTTGAAGCTTTGTATGAATTTTTATAATGAATAAGAGTTGAATTTGTTTTGAATGAAAAAAATTCATAGTTTTTGCTGAATTCTGCCTCAGACGTGCGTCCATGCCTTTGGACGCCCGTCTGATCTGTGTCTGCCTTGGACGAGCGTCCACCCTTCCTGAACGCCCGTCCGTCCTTTGAAAATTTTGGACGAGCGTCCAAATTTCTTGAACGCCTGTCTGAAAGATTCCCTCCAACTCGCTTCAAAATTGACAACTCGGACGAAGCGTCAAATATCTCGGGCGCCCGTCCGAGCTTCATAAGATCCCCAGCTGAACGCCCGTCCAGTTTCATGGACGCCCGTTCGGACCTGCGTCTATAAATACCCCTGCTTCCCAATTTGATTCGAACTCAGACTTTTCAAATTGGCAAACCCTCCTTTTGCCCTCCTTTTGCCCTAAAATCCTTATTTCTAAACCAAATTGGGCGATTCAAAGTCCTACAAGCAGCTCTCAACCACCTATTTTCGATTCTTCAAACCAAATCCTCCAACACACAACCGTTATTTCGATCCGGTGACCTAGCTAGTGCGGTTTCATAAAAGAAAAAATCCGATTTTTGGGTTCGATTGTTCACTGTTAGGATTTCTAATCCTCTTTTTCATCATCCATCATCCTATTTGGTAAGTTTTTATCAACTTTTCTTAGATTATTTCACGTTTTGTTTTAGTTCGATCTTCGAGTCGGCTCTTTTATATGAATCTTCCCTTATTTGTTTTTTTTTCTCTTGTTTTGTTTTTGTTTCTTGTTCTGTTGATGATTGGGGTGATGTTGATGGTTTTGGATGGGTTTCATTGTGGTTTTGGTGTTGGTTTGGTGTGATTTGGTTTTGAAATCCCGTTTGGACGATAAACGGGTGGTTTGTTTGAATTGTGGTTTGGGGATGGTTGTTGGTTTAGCCTAAGTTCGTCATGGTGCGTAAAGGGGCGCAAAAGAGGCATGGTAAAGGAGTTGCAACTGAACCACGTAAGAGGCCAAAGGTCGTAGACCCTGCCTTAGTTGATCCTAACCGGGGTGTGCTTATAAGAGAACGCCTTCCTAGGGCTACACAAGCTCCATCTAGAGCACCGCTGCGTGATGAGTCGGAATCTAGTTCGGATACTGATGATGATGTGCCTTTGGTGAGATTTCCTAGGGGTGACCGGAGTGGTGAGGCATCTAGGCCTAGACAGGAGGAAGCAAGTGAAGGGATTGAGCCACCTAGACAGAACGTTAGACCCCCAGTTCCTATGCCATTAGCTCGTCGGTTCATAAACCCTAAGGCTCTTGATGTGTACAACAAGCATTATATAGCCCGAACAATGTTAATTGAGAGGGCTGTTTTAGAGACTCAAGTTGATCCTTTGTTTGTGAAGTTATTGAAGGATAGGAAGTGGGGGGCATTGATGGTAACCCCGACGACTCCGGTTAATGCTACATTGGTCCGAGAGTTTTATGCCAATTGCTCGGAAACGGATTTGGAAGCCGGAGTTGTGATGGTTAGGGGAGTGAAGGTGCCGTTTACGCCTAAGGTTATAAACGAGAAGTATAACTTGGCACCTTTTGAGGGGTTGGACTACAAGGAGGCAATAAAGGCCAAGCAGGATGCCGGTCAAGATCCGTTGGAGGAGTTGAGATCGTTAGTGTGCCCGGAGGTGCCGTGGACACTTAGACCAGGGGGAGATAGGAAGGAGTTGGTAACGACAAGTTGGACGGAGGATTGGAAGGTCTAATGTCGGTTTATTCAGAACAGGTTGTTACCTAAGAACAACCTGACTCATTTTCACATTGGTGACCTTGGGATGTTATATGCCTTGAATTTCAAGCTGAATGTGGATGTAGGACAAGCAATTTTTGATGAGATAGCCACGAATCAGAAGGTATATACGAGATGTTTGATATGTCCGCATTTGATCCACAGTCTCTGTCAAGATGCTAGGGTTCCCGAGTACAGGACTGATCACAAACCGAAGAATCCGAGGTACTTGCAAATGGAGAAAGTGAAATCTTCAGTCGATCGAGATCGAGGCCGAGGCAAAGACGTGAGCCCGGTTCATCTTCAGCACCACCTCGAGCATCTTCCCTTCCATCTTTATCTCCCTCAGTCCGGATGAGGTTGAGTATGGCTAATAGAATACGGAACTGGATGGAGGATATGAGGACTTCTCATAACAATATCTTGTCTATTTTGCAGTGCATAAGTGAGGGCCGGCCTCCGAGGGACGACAGAGTCTTCAACCCGAGCATTATAGATTACATTTATTCTGACGAGGTTGAGCTGGCCATTGCGGATGTTCTTCACGACTCTGAGTCGTCTTCGGATGAGGAGCAGACTGACTCTCCTACGGGTGGAGCACCTGCTGCTGATGATTCTGCGGCCCCGGGGCAGCCCTGAATGATTTCTGATTCTGTATTTCATATTTGCATCCTCGATTTGGTTGTATTGTCCTACTACTTTCCTTACTTAATTCATTGTACTTTTCATGATTAGCTACTGTCAGTTTTCGTTGCTGTATTTTTCTGGATGAATCATGTAAGCCATAAGGCATCCCGTACTTTCATTTGACTTTACTCTGCTTTAAATTTTCATTGTATTGAATGCTTCATCTTTTGATATACTTCGATTTTACCTTATCTTTCCGTTATCTTTCGTTTTGGTATACTTTCCCCATTTTCCCCGAAATTTTTCCGTGTTTGTCTAGTAGTGCAGGTATATTTCTAGCTGTATTGTCGAGCTACCTTTTACATCGTGCTGATACAAGTTCTATTTCTCGCTACGAAGGCTCCGGCCTGACCAACGATTCGAGTATCTGTACGATCAGCTAAGTGTTTTGTCTCTTTTTTAAATTCTGCACAACCTGAGGACATGTTGTGGTTTAGGTGTGGGGCAGGGGAATTGTTATGTGTATCGATCATTTGCTTACTTCATTATTTTTCTATGCAAGAATGAGCTAAATTTTTCAAAATTTTTGTTTTTGTTTGGTCCCGAGTAAGCAATGCATAATCTTTGTTCGTTTTTTTTATAGTCATCGATGCTATATACTGTATGTCCAGTAAGTTGGTTGTTTCACCCGATATATATTTTTCACGAGCCATAGTGAACGATGAGCTACAATATAAAGCTATACCCCTTTTGATTAGTGATTTTTGTTATCTTATAAGTCATGTGCTTAGTGCTAACGTATGTATCGTGACGATTATGATGGTTTGTGTTTAGATCCAAAGTATGATATACTGTGAATATCTGAGGTTTGAATGTGATATGTAAAGCGTAACTAAAGTTGTTGAAAAAGTTGAAAAATATGTGAATTAATTGTGTGTGTCGAAAGCTGGTCGATGATTGGAGTGAGGTAGGGCGTATCTCGAATGTCCTATACCACTATGATGACCAAAAGCTCATGACAGTCAGAAGAAGCTGCCTTATGATTTGAGTAAGGTAGGGTATATCACGAATATCCTATTCTGCTATGACAGGGCAACAGCTCATTCTGATGTGTGTTTAAAAGTGAAATAGTTGAATCAACTTATATAAGAAGTGGTATGAAATGAATAAAAGACTTAGTTATCGAATATCTTATCCCCAGTATAAACTGACAGATATGTTGTAGGGATTATCCTCTGAGTATGTCAGAAAGATCCTAAATGTATTCTATCATCTTTTTCGGGATATGTCACGTTTTGTAGGGTGCATCTTATAAGTATCATTCATTTCTAGTTTGAAGGGGGTATTAGCTAGTTTGCTTTGAAATTTTCAAGTTTGGACTTAGTGGAAGTTTGTTATGGCTCTGCACACACACACCGTGAACCTCTGCTTATTGCATATGTGTTATATGTGCTGAGATGTCTATCTTTCTTCCGAGCCCTGGTTTTGTCTTGTTTTGCTCGGGACGAGCAAAAGCTAAGTGTGGGGGAGTTGTTAAGGGTGATTTTATATGATTTATAACGTTATATTTTATAGTAATTCCCTCCATATTCATATAATTTGCATAGAAATTAAGTGTTTAATTGAATTATTGAGCAAATGAGTTTTTAAACGGTTTAATCGCAAAGTTAGTGGATTTATGGGGTTTTATTGTTGATTTTATATTGATTTGGATGATATTACACTTTGCCATGTTTTATTATCTTGTAGATACACGAAATTGGTTCAAAAGAGGATTAAAAGATGTTAAGGATCGGAGTTATATGAAGAAAAAGAGATAGAGATGAAGTTGATTGGAGATAGAGATGGAAAAAATCAGATTTGAAGTAATCTGAACGTGCGTCCAATTCTCCGTCCAGTGGACGGGCGTCCACCTTATTGGACGGGCGTCCAGAAGAAGAAACTTGATTCAGAGTTCTGAGATATTTAGTGAACGAGCGTCCAAATTAAAGAAGGACGGGCGTCTGATCCAGCTCGGCCCGACTCAAAGATTTTTTTAAGCATCTGGACGGGCGTTCAACCCATCAAATGGGAGTCCATTGGCCGACATAGCAGCAACCGACTTAAAATTCTATATATAGCTGCGTGTTTTCAACCCTAGAATCATCATAATTCGAACCCTAAACCCTAGGGGCGGCTCAGTTTTTATGCTTTTATTTTTCTAGTTAGATTCAAACACTGTTATGTATTTTTATTCAAGTAATTCGAACTTCAAAGTGATGTTTAGAGGCTAGACCTCTATTGAACAAGCGTTGTGAAGCCGTCCGACCAACAATTCAGTTTCGTTTCTCGATTGTCATGTGAGTTTTTAATTCAAGTTGTTTCTTTATTGTGTTTTTCATGTTTTTATGCAATTTATATCGAAAGATCTTTGCATGTTGATTGTTTGATTTTGATGAGAATCATGTTAAACCCTAGATCGCCATAATAAAGATTAGACTTTTAATCTAATTAACGAGAGTTATTAGGTTGAATCTCTAGGTTAGAAACTTATAAATTTCACACCTTTGGTTAGAAAGCGTTAATCTTTAGATCGAAAGATAGAAGATTAATAGGCGAACTTGTCTAAGAAATTAGGAGTTCATACCTTGGCTTGGTGAATCACAACTTGGTTAGAAATCACGAGATAATCTAGATAGGAATTGATAGTTGTAGGATAGGCGGATCAATTGCTTGTTCGTCTGTTATTTCATTGATTAAATCACTTGTGATCGATTGCTTAGTAAATTTACGATCTTTATTTCATAATAGATTTAGAATAGATTTAGTTTAGTTAATTTTGTTCACAACCATATTTTCCTGGCTTTAGATCTCGATCTTCTGTCCAGTTATTCTTATTGTTAGTTTCGTTTTCCGTTTTAGTTCTTCACTGTTTTATTTTCGTATCTTTTTATTAGTAATCGTGACATAGTTAGGTTAGATAATAAAAACTAGATTAAACAACCCCGATTCCCCGTAAGATCGACCCGGTATCAACCTCTATACTACGATCCCTACACTTGGGGTATACCGGATTTATAAATTTATACTTGTTTATTTTCATTACAAAAATCCGTGACATTCGGTTTAGCTAAGTTCAATAAGTCAATAATGCTTTGACACTGAGAAGGGGTTAAACCCGCCAGTCTTGCTTGCTCAGCTGTTGCCGCCAAATTATGGTTGCCGGAATTGGAGGTGGATGAGTTCACCGCTGTTTTATTAGCCCGAACTCCAGAATTTTCAGCTCGGCCCGTTGGAGCTGCGTTCCCGTTTCCAGCCCCTCTTCCTCGTCCACCACCTGCTCTAGAACGTCCACCACCCTGATTTCCTCCTCCGGTGCTGCGTCCTCCCCTTGGCTGGTCACCTCACCAATCGGGGTACCCATGAAGTAGAAAACATGTCGTCTCGTTGTGACCATTCCGTTGGTAATGGTTACAATATTTTTTTACGTTTTCAGCCTCCGATTTCATACGAGCTTCAGATAGTAAATTGAACGCCATCATACTCTCTCTTTCGTCTCGAGTATGGCCAAAAGCTCCACCCCTCCGAAGTCTTTCTTCTTGGACAAGGTTTTGATATGCTCGATCCAAGAAAGGGAGGGGGTCTTGATTTAAAAGCTGTGATCTTACAGCAGCATAGGCCGAATCCAAACCCACCAAGAACATGTGGAGACGATCTTCAAGGATTAAATTGTGAAATTGCTCTACTAGACCACACTTGCACCCATCGCATGTAACGCCCCGCTCCCGGAAACCGAGTTCTAATCCGGAAACGAAACGCTCGGCACATATAATGTCAAATAAATTCAATATTATATGTAAGCCTTTACTACACTGTATCGAGTTAGGCAAATAGAAGCTAAAAAGACTCGGCAAAAACCATCATAATTGCAACTAAGAATAGAAACTCAACTAAAGATAGAAATGTAACATCTATTACATCGGAAGAAACCAAACGAAAACCAAACAACGTACTAAATCCTTTAAAATAAGGTACTAAAGAAATTACAAGAAATTCCCCGAAAGACAACAAGTCTAAAGTATAATAATAAAAACAGAAAATAAGTGCTTCAACGTCGGCGTCCTCAAACATCGTCATCAAAGTCCTCATCGTACTCCGGATCTACCTGTTCATCTTCTCTCCCCTAAACACATAAAAAAACAATGTATTTGAGGTAAGTACAAAGTACTCAATAAGAGGTAGAAGCTACAAACTAACTAAGGTTTATAAGCAAGTTTTATGATTAAATAAATTATCTTTCTGAGACCGACTCAATCTAGGGTTCATTCCATGTCCATAAACATGTCATGACTATAGGTTTCTAGCTTAGCTCATCTCTGTTACATCAGCATTCAAGGGCACTACGGATGGTGCTGCTCACCACGAAGTAACTGGGTGCAACATATTGGTGGATCACACCAATAACCATGAAAGTCTAGTCTGGTAGACTCCGATAGCATACACGTTCGGCGAAGTCCCTCCATACGTAAGGTCCAAAGACTTACAGAGTTATTCAGTTTCAGAACGCACGCACATCGCGATATAGACTTGTGCCTTACCAAGAATGGATTGATGTTTAATCTTTACTACACAAGTATGTTTGTTATTATGTTGTTAACTAGCCACCTAAGTGTTTTCAAGTAAGCTCCCTCACAGATTCTACTCTCTTACTTAGACCCCTAGACATGGACAAGGCCTAGAAATTACACAGACATTCATGAACCCTAGTTCATCAACGCACAAGCTCTTTTATGCCCTTCCGATGGATCCAAACTTCAACTCCCTTTAAGAGTACATTCGGTGCCGAAACTAAACGAACCGGAAGCTCAATCGAGGCTTGTTCAAGCTTATTTAATGTTATAAGATCAAAGAACAACATTTAAAACTCATACCATAGCTTAAAATCAACTTATTCATAAAAAAGAAGGTCCAGTGTGCCTACACTGGGTTCAGTGCGCACGCACTGAGCCTCTGTACGTAAAAACTCAGATTCTGCTCGCCCAGTGCACATGCACTGGGTCTGGTGCGCACTCACCAGCACTCTGAATGTAAAAATTCACGTTCAGGCCTTCTGAACTTCCAAAAACTCAGTTTTTGACCCTTAATCAATCCCTAATCGTTCTCAAACTTGTTCAGCATCATAATACACAGAAAATAGTAGAAAAACATAACTTTTATCTACCATAACAACTCTAAATCCTTAGGCAACGCGAAGGTATGATTTCTAGCATAATAATCATCTCAAACCTTAAAACGAAACCTAATAAACCATAATTAACTTGTAGGAAGATCCTCTTACCTTTTAGCAAGCTAATCCAAGTCCAATCCTCAGAAAAACTGCAGCAAAACAATCCTTCCTTCGCAGAAAACCTATGTGGTCAATCCAAACTTAGGTTAGATTCGATCGTACGCTTCTAAACATACAAAACTACGAATCCATGAGTTTGAATCCACCAAACTCAGTCAAGAACATAACTAAGGCTCGAATTTCATACCTTAACCAAATCTCAACTTTCTTGTGTTGAAACGACGCCCTCTTCACTACGATTCCGCTGCTCTACTCTGATATGAAAACCATTAAGATCCGTCTTAGAAACCGAAAGAAAAGCTCTTAGCCCTAACTCTTGCTCTCAGCGCAGCCTCTCACAACGTATGAAGAAATTTCTGATTTCTTTTTGGTTATGAGAACTAATGGGATTTATTTTTTCCTTAAATAGACAAATCCCAAATATAATAATTTCTTATTATTTTTCCCTTATTATTAAATAATCATATTTTCCCAAATATATATACATATTTCGACTATATATATATATATATTTATCCACAAATACTTAACTTCAATAAAAGAAGTAAGAATAATAATATTTCGTTTTCACAAAATGACACGTCTGCCCTTTCCCGAAAATCGGAATATTACATCGCATGAACAAATAGGGACTTTTACCTATGAGCACAATTCGTCCCGAATTCTGCTAATTCTTCCAAAATGAGAGGCTACTGATTCAGACTTCCCTTGTTTGCATACAGCCAAGGATGATTTCAGTTGGCAAATTCTCGTTCCATTTACCACGCCGAACCGCCCATTCAACGCCAACCATAAATCACGGGCATCTTCGAAGTAAGACAACATCGAACAAATATAGGGCTCTATTGTGTTCATCAACCATGAGAGAAGCTGCATGGAGTGGATGGTACACCAATCCTCAAGTTTTGCCGCATCTTTCGGTTTTTCAATTGTCCCTTCCAAAAATCCAAACTTTCTTTTTGATCTCAACGCTGTACGTATGGCCCTTGCCCACTCATCATAATTTTCACCCCTCAGCTGCGTAGGAGTAATTAAATTTCCAGGATTATCGTTGATGCTCAAGAAGAAATCATCTAGTTTCTTTATCTTCAGCCATGGTGCCTCTGTTGATTCACGCAAGAACTGGGGCTTCTTTATTTTTTTTAAGAGGTTAAACCTCGTGGCTCTGATACCATGTTAAAGATGAAGCGCTTACCGTTGTACTAAAACCAATTGGTGTTAATAAATGTGCTATTTCTTTATCATTTTAAGAGTGTGGGCAATCTGTCCCAACACCCCCCCTCAAGTGTTGGCAATCTGTCCAACACTTGGACAATTTTCTTTTCAAGAGTGTGGGAAATCTCTCCCAACACCCAAATTTTTTTTCTTAAATAATGTTCCAATCAAGGTTCGATCTCATGACCTCTGGCTCAGATACCATGATAAAATTTTGATAGTAAAATAATTTTCCCTTGCTTTCATTCCTCAATACATCACATATTTATACACCACAATAGGTTACCCTAGTTCTCGTATAATTCCCTAATTGCCCTTAATGACAATATATTCGAAAATAAACATAATTAATAATAATTATTATTATCCGCAATAGGCACCATACACACCACACAGTTTATTCTGTATTTAAACTGTGTGGTTCTGATCGTTTCACCCGTCACTTCATCTCAATTACCTCACCACACAATAACTTCCCTATTGGCAGGGCCGAAAAGAGAACTAGAGAGAAAAGTGCGGGAAATAAGTGTTAGGTCAGTAATTTTACGGTAGTTCTAGATCACAAAACAGGACTATTATCTCACCTTTTTAATCCAATGAAATTTTTTAAAATGACATTTATTTTTTTCTAAATACTTAAAAAAAAATTCTATTTTTCTATTGGTCTAAGATCACAAATTCAGATTTAGTCCTAGTCATAAAATTTGCGATTGTAAGGTTTAGACACGAAATATTTCTACATGATTTGAATAAAATAGATTGATAAGATTTTCATTTGATGACTTTTTTTTATATTTTAACTTAAATATCGCGTAGGATGAATAAATAATAGACTAATCTAAGAAATGAAACGTAATTCGACATTGCATCGAGGTTTGGTCTAGACGAAGACTGTGTTCGGGGTTGATCACACGTAATCTGACGTTCAGTCAAGGCGTTTACTGTGATCCAGGTTGATCACACATAAGTCAACGTTAGATTGAGGATCGGTCAAGACGATTATTGTGCTCAGGGTTGATCTCACGTAATCCAGCATTGGATCGACGGTTGGACAAGGCGTTTACTTTGATCCAGGTTGATCACACATAAGTCAACATTATATCGGGGATCGGTCAAGGCGATTACTATGCTCACGGTTGATCACACGTAATCCAACATTGGATCCACGGTTGGACAAGGCGTTTACTTTGATCCGGGGTGATCACATAGAAGTCGACGTTAAATCAAGGATCGGTCAAGGCGATTACTATGCTCAGGGTTGATCACACATAATCCAACGTTGGATCAACAGTTGGTCAAGGCATTTACTGTGATCCGGATTGATCACACATAAGTCGACGTTAGATCGGGGATCGGTCAAGGCGATTATTGTGCTCAAGGTTGATCACACATATAATCCTACGTTGGATCGATGTTCGTTCAGGGCATTTACTGTGATCCGGGTTGATGAAACTTAAGTCAACGTTAGATCGAGGATCTACTAAGGCGATCACTGTGCTCGGGGTTGATCATTTATAATCCTACGTTGATTCAACGTTCGGTCAAGGCGTTTATTGTGATCCGGGTTGATCACACATAAGTAGATGTTAGATCGATGATCGGTCAAGGCGATTATTGTGCTCATGGTTGATCACACATAATCCTACGTTGGATCGACGTTCAGTCAAGACGTTTACAGTGATCCGAGTTGATAACACATAAGTCAACGTTAGATCGATAATCAGTCAAGGCGATTATTGTGCTCATGGTTGATCTCACATAATCCTATGTTGGATCGGTGTTCGGTCAAGGCGTTTACTGTGATCCAGGTTGATCAAATATAAGTCAACACTAGATCGAGGATCGGTCAATGCGATTACTGTGCTCAGGGTTGATGCTATAGTTTCACCTTTGTCGTAAGAGAAGACAACACACAAGCTCATTTTTTTGGCAAAGAAATTTTTGGTTTTGATAGGACTTAAACAATGAGGTTTTAGGCCGAATTTTCATGTAATCATGGTTTGCTCTGTTGACAGTTGACACTATGCAAGAAAAATCCTTTTTCCCTAAAAAAACAAATAAACTGAACACGTGCGAAATATGTCATTTTTCAACAAATATTAAATCCATATTTTGTTGTACGAAGATTCTATCAACTCGTTACAACCTCGATAATAACACATTCACCACCATTTTCATGTATATATATATATATATATATATATATATATATATATATATATATATATATATATATATATATATATATAAATATATATCATGTGTGTGTGTGTGTGTGTGTGTATTTGTGTGTGGAAATATATCTTATTTATTGTGACGATATATGGGCCCACTGGGCCGGGTTATACTCTTGGGCCGGGCCCATTTCACAATCAGATAATAATAATGGGACTGGTAGAGCAGGACTCCGCCAGGCTCTGAGCAGAACTAGCAGAGCAGGACTCTGCCATATTTTGATCAGAACGGCCTCTGGACAGAACAATCAAGCAACCGCCAGAAAACAGAGTTTATAGTGGCATAACTGCTTATGAGCGTGGGTAGACCCCACATCGTATAATTGGCAGGATAACTGGTGATAACTCCCTATTATAGGGGGGAAGTTATCACCATGATTTGAAAGGTTAAAAGGGAAACCTTGAACTACGAGGGGGACTTGATTCCAATTTGGGATTTGAATTGGATACGTAGGCAGCTCTCTCAAAAGAGTTCAGTCCAAGTTCATACAAAATTCTATTTGTTTATGTACTATTTTCCTAACTCGAATCACTTAGTTACCCGACTACAAATTTGAGCATAATCATTTGGCGCTAGAAGGAGGGTCGATTCTAGTTTGTGAGTTTTTCTTTCATAGTAAAAATGGCGAAAAATCATGGGAAGAAGCATCAAAATCAAACGGATGTTGAAAATCAAAATAGAGAAGAGAACCAGGAAGGAAACAATCAACAACCTGTAAATAAAACTCTAATGGAAGAAGGACAAACCATCACACCAAATACAGTCAGACATATGTTGGTGGAAAACCTGGAAAATCTCAAAGGCGAAGAGAAAAAAGCCATTTTTGAGGAAGTGTTGTGATGACGGTCAAATTATACCCGTAAATGTCATCAATATTATCCTTAAATCGAGATTAATAATGTATATTTCATATTAAAGCACTCATTTATATTTATTATTTAATGTTAAGTGATTATTAATATGATATTTGGTATTTAGCCGTTTTCATTATTAAAAGCCGATTTATTGTGCGATAAATGCTGATTTTGTAGATCACGACAAATCGAGAGGATAAATGTCATTCAATCAATGGATCTCAAGATAATAAGGAAGAAAATCGGAGCATTAATCAAGAGATAAATGAAAGATTAATCAGATCAACACGCAAGCGTGCAGTGGGGAACACGTCAGACAAAGATACGCGTTTAACATGTGTAAAAATGGCTCGGTCGACCGAGCCTGTCCATTCGGTCGACCGAGAGTGTCGGCTCGGTCACTTACGGGATTTTCGCGTGTATATCTTCTAGATCCTCCCTAGGTCGGTTACAACTCCTATATAAGCAGCAGCTACGAGAAATTGTAAAAGACACCAATATATACCTTAGAATATCATTCAATAAAATCACTCTATTCATATCTTGATTCAATGTAGTTTATTGAGGGTGTTTCCAGCAATTTAAGGGCTGCATTATGTAAGCCTTTATTTTCTGTTTCTTTCTTTTAAGTAATTAATCCCTCCCAATTATGCTTTATTGTTTGAGTTAGTTAATTTATAGCTAGATGATGTAGATCTAGGTTATGTCGTTATGGATGTGGCGAAGCCTTGTCCTTGAGGATCCCATAACTTACGTCATACACTTAGTATTTATTCATGAATCTACTTGATTTAATTAATGCGCATACTATGTTAGTTTATATGAATGCTTTACGAATTACTGTTTAATCCGTTGTGTATGATGAAACGCTGAGAGATACGTTCAGGGATGTAATCTGGGGGAAAAAGACCATTCGGTCGACCGAGCCCAGCTATTCGGTCGACCGAGCCCTGTTTTCATCCGTTAGATAGCCATGTCTTTATGGTTAGGTTAACTTAATAGAATTTATTATCTCAGTAGGTATGGCTATGGCTACGTTACTCGCTTAGTTTAATTAAAATGTGTAAAAAGGAAATACCAATATAAAACTCTTAGGTAGGCTTATGAATTGATCTTGGGCGTCAAATAAGTTATCTAGGTAGGTTTATATTTGGGGATTGCTAGCACCTGATTATACATACATCGTAGATTAGCATGAGACTATAACTTGGTAATTGCTAGTTGGACGAGAGCTTGAGTAATCGTTTAGGAAATACGCCTAACCATAGGAATGTTGCCTGGACGAGGTGTGCGGTTAATATCGGCATCCTTAGAGTCGTAAGCGTGTGAGTTATATGAGATGGAGGCACCAAAAGCGCGAAAGTCACGTAACAATATCACGGTGATCTAGTGACTACCGGTGCTAAGTCAAGTTAAAGAGGATGACTCCCGTAGCCAATCTAAGATAGATACAAACGGATTGACAATTAATAAGTTCAGTTTATTATATAAATTATCTAGGTCCAAACCATAAAGACTATAATTGGGGAGGTTAATTACGTTGTGTCGAGTCGTGTCTTTACTTTTCTTGTCCTATGTTGGTCGTAGACCGCCTCTATGTCCTTGACATGTTTAACTAATTGTTTGTATATAAGATGATCCACAATTGGTTCCCTGTGGGATCGACCTTGATTCATTATAGCTATACTACGATGGGCCTAGTCCTCTTGCTAGTATTGGTTTATGGTGGTCAAGTATATTATAACCTGATTGACCACGTCATCAAGTTTTTGGCGCCGTTGCCGCGGAACCAACGGTCAATTTTATATATAAATAATTTTCTTATTCATGTCAAGTTTTCTGCTTTTGAGTCTGCTTTTACGTTTTGAGTCCTCTCGTTGTTATGCGCTCGTCTGCGAAAATTCCAGATTCTTAAAATAAAAAAATAAAAAAAAAATATTTATTCGGTCGACCGAGAGACCTCATTCGGTCGACCGAGAATTTAGAATTTTTGTTTTGTTTTGTTCTTGTTCTGTTTACACGGTTTCTGATTTGTGTTTTCGAGTCTGGAATTTCGCGTGTCTGTTTATCCCCGTATGTTTAATCCGTAGGTCTGATAGCAGCATGGGAAACCATGTTAAAATCAGTCTACGGTCTGTTTGTTTTTGTTTTTCTTCTGTTTGCAGAAACCAGGGAAGCAATAATCCAAGTTAATAATTTTTCGCGGGCGCTGAGAAAATAACCCAGCAAACATGTGGAGCTACGAATCTAAGATGGGAAAAGCGATGGAAGCAATACCATTAAGGCACAAAGATGGCTCCGAAAAAATTTTAAAGGCTTAAATTCTTCGTGGTACAATGTTGAAGGCAAGGTACTACCTTTTTTGCTTATGTTTTACTACCTTTTGGTTTTTTGAGCATAAGTTAGCCTATACATAAACCTTAGTATGAAGCTTAGCCCGGAGTTGGTTTGTAAGATTAATTTTATTAGTGTGGAAGGTTCTGCCCCAAATCTATCTCATCTAGAGGGTGTAGGGAAACATGTAGTCGTTGAAAGGAAGCAGTGAATAAAGAGTTCATCATAGTTCTGTTAAAATCTCTTTGTCCTATGCATGAGATTGCTTCTACTGGCCATGGGAGCAACAAATTGTGTAGTTTAAGTATTCAAAATCTAAAGAAGACGTTGAGTTTTGAGAGAACACCATCTTCTGCTTTCGTTGAGTTTTAATGGTGATGGCTTCTCGGTGAACCCACCTTAAACAGAAACGAGATTACGCTTTGGGTGACAATTTAGAAATCGGAGACTCTTAGTACATTGGTTCGGAAATGGTCTAACCATGGCTGGGCGAGTTCAACCGAGCTTCGGCTCAATCTACTCCCCACGTGTGATGTACGTTACTGGCGAGCTCAACAAGACTTAGCATAGCCGATAAGCCTTCGGGCTAAACGGGGCTTAATCTTGACGGATTGGCCTGAACTGTCACATATGTTCCAACGAATAAGACGGCATAGGCTTGCCTACATAACCGACCTTATTCGGAGTACTTTGATTCATTGTTTCTTATTGTCAAGGCCAAAACCGTAATTTTAACCAAATTCACTAATTCCTAAAACGAGAGCCGAGGTAAGAGCTTTGTATAAATGGTATGGATAAATGTCGTTTCCTAGGTCTCACAACCAAGGGAAGGGTATTGATCCGCAAAAGCGACAAGCCACCTCTAATAGTGCTCAGAGGGTCAAAGTCTGGCGATCCAAGAATGATAACTGACAAGAATTTTTTTTTGGAACGTCGAGCTGAGGACTTTAAACTCAGAACTACTTCTTGAAAACCCTTAGGATTTCTTTTTAGGATTATAGGTTTTGTTTTCTTTGAGTCAAATAAGAGTAACGTGACATATGTTGGGGTTTTTTATTTTGCCGTGTTCCGATGGCCATTGGGCTAAGGATGTGCAAAACTTTTTTACTCAATATAGGCCACGTGAAATAGAGTTCCGTAGGAGAGTCAAGAAATTGCTAAAGAAAAGGAAATTTAGCAATCCACCTTAAGATGGAAGCATTAAGAGAGCTTGAGAATTACTGAAAATGTAACAGAGAATGATTGGTGTGAACAAGAACAATTTTGGTCAACTTCCAAAATCTTTTAGAATGGTGATCCAAGTGAAAATTCAAAGTGGTACGCAATTCATTCTGCAATTATCCTTATCTTTCCCTTTACACTTTTTCACCTTCAAACTTTTCAATTCTCTCACCAATCTGCCCCAACAGTTCACATTTCTAACCATTCTTTCATCACCTCTCTTTCTTTCCATCCGTTTCACTCTCCCACCCAATCCCAATTCTCAATCCCAAAAACACAATTTCTTACCCACCCTTATATCTTTTCTTCCCATCCTTATGTGTAACTTTTTTCTAAACCCATCATACTCTCAACCTCCATTTTGTTTACAAAATACCTTTGTGTTGCGGAATTTGAAATATTGCTCAGTTTTAATGATTATCTTTTATCATTTTGATTCTCATGATCCTAGTTGGGGGAAGTGTAGCTCTGACCCTAGCTAGATTTTAAAGGTTTTTGGTTCAATCAAAGTACAACTTATCTTTCTACCGGAAGTTTTACATTTCACATTTTTTCCGTCTATTCCGGCATTTCTAGATGATAAGTTTTGTTCTGAACTATCACACCGATCCGACCTTGTTGATGACGGTTATGACTTTTACGTGATACATTGGGTTATTAGTAATTTTAGGAGTAGCTACATCTCCTAAGTTGTTGATATCCAATGCAAGCGAGAAGTTCTCGCTAAGTATTTGATTTTATCTTTAGCCAATAGGTCGATTCAACTGCTATACCTTACCAAGTTTCTCTTTTATACTGGAATGAATACATAGTGAGCCACCCACCTCGTGTTTTCCCACATGGGGTTATGCTTTTTGATCTTTGTCTTATCCACCCGGTTTTTAGATGAAGACTACCATCTTTAGTTGCTTGTTTATTTTTCTTTCTATTTAGTATTTTTCTTGTCTTTGGTTGTATAAAATAAAGTGGCTTAAAATGTTTTTCGGTATTCATACCTAATTATCGCCACTTTATTCTATAACTTCCATACACATGGTGTTATTAACGGTTTCGTGGAGTTTGTCTCGCTTATACTGTGTTTTCACTTGCTTCTCCACAACGTCTTTGACATTTACTCCGATATTGTTCCTTTACTTGAGAGCCGTTTCCAGAGCTAAGTCTTTTTCTTAAATTCTCATTTATTTTTGTCATTGAGGACAATGCCATGTTTAAGTGGGGGGTAGGAGACTTAGCCATGTTATGCTATAATTGAAAATTGAATGAAACGGCACATGATTGAAAAATTTGAATAAATACCATATTATGTATCTCGTACCCTTAGAATTGTGAGTTCCTAGCTAAGAATTGATAGAAAAAGGAACCAAGTTTCATGAGTACGTGATCATTTTATACTTATGCTAAGTAAATTTAAGGATATTCATGCCAAGTTGTTGCGAGTAGTTATTTATTATTCAATTACTCAATAAATGAATCGAGTTATACCGCGCAATTTATAAAAAATTGAAAATATTGTGTACATTGCATAGATGATTGGTTATGCCTACCTAGTGTCAATATCTATCTCACGAGGTATTCTTATATTCTTACCAACAAAAGCGGAGTAATAAGCTTGAGATTTGCACTGTGTTTTAACAAAATGTTAAACACTTTGGCTTGTAATAACATTACCAAAGTAGCCCCGCTTGTGGTAATATTCGATGCTATACATGATCTAAGATAGGGGATACTCTAAAAGTTTTCTTCCTTGAGATTGATAGTATTTGAAAAATATGAAGATATGAAAAGAATATTCAACTCTTTAAGAGGCTTTGAGTAGTACTCGGTCTCCAAGTCCAAAAACCCTATAGATACGCTCTTGCTTATTGCTCTAGTGCTTCCAAAATTTAAAGGCTTGAGAAGTATGAATGCTGAGGTTGGTAGGTTGAGATTGCGAAGTTAGCATAAACTCTAATCTTGCCACGGATATATAAAACTAAATGCACATGCACACATCACTTCGATTCATAGTAAGTAGTGAATAATGGATATCTTATGAGCATGACTAGTATGAGTTGACTTGAGTTTCTTGTGTAAGTATGATTTGACCATAGAAAATGTTGTCTTGGGGAATGACTTATTGATGTTTTGTTCGGGACGATCAAAGTCTAAGTGGGGGGTAGTTGATGACGGTCAAATTATACCCGTAAATGTCATCAATATTATCCTTAAATCGAGATTAATAATGTATATTTCATATTAAAGCACTCATTTATATTTATTATTTAATGTTAAGTGATTATTAATATGATATTTGGTATTTAGCCGTTTTCATTATTAAAAGCCGATTTATTGTGCGATAAATGCTGATTTTGTAGATCACGACAAATCGAGAGGATAAATGTCATTCAATCAATGGATCTCAAGATAATAAGGAAGAAAATCGGAGCATTAATCAAGAGATAAATGAAAGATTAATCAGATCAACACGCAAGCGTGCAGTGGGGAACACGTCAGACAAAGATACGCGTTTAACATGTGTAAAAATGGCTCGGTCGACCGAGCCTGTCCATTCGGTCGACCGAGAGTGTCGGCTCGGTCACTTACGGGATTTTCGCGTGTATATCTTCTAGATCCTCCCTAGGTCGGTTACAACTCCTATATAAGCAGCAGCTACGAGAAATTGTAAAAGACACCAATATATACCTTAGAATATCATTCAATAAAACCACTCTATTCATATCTTGATTCAATGTAGTTTATTGAGGGTGTTTCCAGCAATTTAAGGGCTGCATTATGTAAGCCTTTATTTTCTGTTTCTTTCTTTTAAGTAATTAATCCCTCCCAATTATGCTTTATTGTTTGAGTTAGTTAATTTATAGCTAGATGATGTAGATCTAGGTTATGTCGTTATGGATGTGGCGAAGCCTTGTCCTTGAGGATCCCATAACTTACGTCATACACTTAGTATTTATTCATGAATCTACTTGATTTAATTAATGCGTACCTATGTTAGTTTATATGAATGCTTTACGAATTACTGTTTAATCCGTTGTGTATGATGAAACGCTGAGAGATACGTTCAGGGATGTAATCTGGGGGAAAAAGACCATTCGGTCGACCGAGCCCAGCTATTCGGTCGACCGAGCCCTGTTTTCATCCGTTAGATAGCCATGTCTTTATGGTTAGGTTAACTTAATAGAATTTATTATCTCAGTAGGTATGGCTATGGCTACGTTACTCGCTTAGTTTAATTAAAATGTGTAAAAGGAAATACCAATATAAAACTCTTAGGTAGGCTTATGAATTGATCTTGGCGTTCAAATTATATCTAGTAGGTTTATATTTGGGGATTGCTAGCACCTGATTATACATACATCGTAGATTAGCATGAGACTATAACTTGGTAATTGCTAGTTGGACGAGAGCTTGAGTAATCGTTTAGGAAGTACGCCTAACCATAGGAATGTTGCCTGGACGAGGTGTACGGTTAATATCGGCATCCTTAGAGTCGTAAGCGTGTGAGTTATATGAGATGGAGGCACCAAAAGGCGAAGTCACGTAACAATATCACAGTGATCTAGTGACCTACCGGTGCTAAGTCAAGTTAAAGAGGATGACTCCCGTAGCCAATCTAAGATAGATACAAACGGATTGACAATTAATAAGTTCAGTTTATTATATAAATTATCTAGGTCCAAACCATAAAGACTATAATTGGGGAGGTTAATTACGTTGTGTCGAGTCGTGTCTTTACTTTTCTTGTCCTATGTTGGTCGTAGACCGCCTCTATGTCATTGACATGTTTAACTAATTGTTTGTATATAAGATGATCCACAATTGGTTCCCTGTGGGATCGACCTTGATTCACTATAGCTATACTACGATGGGCCTAGTCCTCTTGCTAGTATTGGTTTATGGTGGTCAAGTATATTATAACCTGATTGACCACGTCATCATGTTGAAAGCCAGAAATCAGGATGGCGAGGTTTTAGAAACACTTCCTCCTTGTAATACAACTAAGAAAGAAAAACATGAAGCAGAATCCAGTGTAAGGGTGGTTGTTACTCACCCAGGTGGTGATAACGCCAAAGCAGAGTTGGATGCTATTCTTAAGCCTAAGCAAGATGAGTTTAGGCTGGTGTCTCAATTTACTGAGAACATTGATACATTTCCTTGTCCTCCAGGATTCAAGATAGCTAAGATTCAGTCATATGATGGTACTAAGGATCCATACGATCATATGCATCAATACATTTAGCATATGAGCCTGTACAATGCACCAGAAGAGATGAAATGCAGGGCATGTGCAACTCTTCTTACAGGGAAGGCACGGGATTGGTTCAACAAGTTGAGTCCCAGGTCCATACTAGACTTCCCCACTCTGACCAGAAAATTTATGCACGCGTTCTTTGCTGCAAGACCTTTCCAAAGAAACCGAACACATTTGCTAACCATCAGACAGAAAAGTGATGAAACAGTGCTGCAGTTCATCAAACGGTTCAACGGAGAATCATCCCAGATAGCGGATTTGGATGATAAATTTTTAGTGGCGTCCTTCGTGGCAGGTCTGAAAGAAGGGCGGTTACATGCTAAGCTAAGCAGCAAGAATCCGAGCACGATGGAAGAATGTATGGAAATTGCGTACAGACATCGTCAAGGAGAAGAGGCAAACAAAGCCAAGAGAGAGGAATCCCACAAAGATTCCAAAAAAGGAAAAATTGATGATAAGTCCGACAAGAAAAGAAAATCAGTTTGGGACAGGGTAACCACTCCCATATCAGATAGGCTAGGGAAGAAAGGTGTTTTGCAGGACAAAGACCTTATTCCTTTGAACTGATCCCGCGATCAAGTTTTGACGATAATGGAGAGGAAAGGAATTGCCAAGACTCCTCCTCTTTTGAGAGGTCCAAGAGAGAAAAGAGATCATACAAGGTGGTGCAAATATCATAAAGACATTGGACATGACTCTGAGCAGTGCAGGGACCTGATCAGAGATATAGATGCGGTAGCTATGGAAGGGAAGATCGATGAATGCATCGATCGATCACAAGGTGATAACTCTAGAGGAAGAAGGGAGTTCAGAAAATTCAACAACGATCAGGATAGAAATAATCAGAGGAGACGTAGAGATCCGTCTCCAGATAGGCATAGGGAAAATGCTCCAATCAACACGGTGAATACAATTGTTGGAGGACCAACAGGAGTTGGTAAGGCTGTTCAGCAAGAAAGGAATGGCAGCGCAGAGAAAAAGGAGGAATCAAAGAAACAAAAAATTATGGGAACTGTCCAATACGGCCCAGAAGATGCACTACCAGCTATTGTGAGTAACGAAGGCCTGGTAGTAGAGGCAGTTATACAGAAACACTTGGTGAGAAGAGTCTGTGTGGACACGGGTAGTGCAGTAAACGTGCTATATTATAGTGCCTTTCAAGCAATGAGGTTGACCGACTCAGAGTTGACTCCTGTTTCAACTCCTCTCTTTGGATTCATAGGACCTCCTATTCATCCTGTGGGTATGCTTAAGTTATTAAAAACTTTTGGTAAAGGACCACGGAGCAGGACTCTGATGGTCAATTATGTGGTAGTCAAAGCCCCATCTGCGTATAATGTGATTTTAGGTAGACCGGCATTGATCGATCTTAGAGCTGTAGTATCCCCAGCACATAACAACATGAAATTCCCAACTTCAGAAGGAGAAGCTACTGTTAAATGAGATGTAGATGCTGTGAAGAACGGCTATACAGCTACAATCAGTGGAAAGATCAAAGTACAACAGGTGGCAATGGAAGATCTCATTCTAGAGGAAGAGAAATGTTGGCAATCTAATGATTCAGTGGAGCCAGAAATGCTAGATGGAATGGACCCAGAATCCACAATCAGTGTAGGATCATGGATACTTGCTGAGCAGAAGCAAATTCTGATCAGAATATTGAAAGATTATAGAGGTGTGTTTGCATGGAAAGCCAGTGACATGCCAGGACTGTCAACAGAGTTGGCTGTTCAGAAGCTCAACCTAGACCCAACCAGAAAACCGGTAAAGCAGAAAAAGAGGCCTTTCGCTCTAGAACGGATACAAGCTGTCCAGCAGGAGGTAGAGATGTTGTTGCAGGTCAGCATGATTAAAGTGGTTATATATCCTGAGTGGCTAGCAAATCCTGTACTAGTCAAAAAGCCCGATGGCAGCTGGAGGATGTGTGCGGATTTCACAGATTTAAACAAGGCGTGCCCCAAAGATAGCTACACATCCCCTAGAATTGATAGACTAGTAGATTCCACAGTTGGATATGAAATTTTTGCTTTCTTAGATGCATATAAGGGCTACCACCAGATTATGATGGACCCTGCAGACGCTGTAAAAACTGCATTTATTACTGAATTTGGTTCCTACTACTACGTGTCTACGCCGTTTGGATTAAAGAATGCAGAGGCTACATACCAGAGGGCAGTAAATAAAATTTTTAACCAACAAATTGGTAAATCGATGGAGGTGTATGTAGATGATTTATTGATCAAGAGTAGGACTCTTGACCAATACTTGAAAGATGTGGCAGAAGTTTGTCAGGTATTGAGACAAACGAGAATGAAGTTGAATCCTAAAAAATGTACTTTTGGAGTAAGGTCAAGCAAATTTCTTGGTTATATGATATCCAAAGAAGGGGTCAGGGCCAACCCTGATAAATTGGAAGCTTTGAAGACTATGCCCGAACCGAAGAACACTAAAGAAGTCCAACGATTGACAGGAAGATTAGCAGCGCTAAATCGTTTCTTGTCAAAATCAGCGCAGAGGTCATTACATTTCTTTAAAATTCTTAGAAAGGCTACCCCATTCGAGTGGAATGCAGAATGTCAACAAGCTTTCCAGAATTAAAGGATCATATCAATCAGCTACCAACTTTAACTGCTCCTCAGGAAGGTGAGGTGTTATTCTTATACTTATCCTTTTCTAATGAAGCAGTAAGTGCAGTGTTGGTAAAACAACATGGTATGTTACAAAGGCCTGTGTATTTTGTGAGCAAAGCCCTACAAGGGCCCGAGGTCAGGTATTCTGAGGTAGAAAAATTGGTTCTTGCCCTTGTGCATGCCACAAGAAAATTAAGACCGTATTTCCAGAGTCATCCAGTGATAGTGTTGACAAATCAACCTTTAAAGCAAATTTTAGATAAACCAGATAAGTCTGGGAGATTGGCAAAGTGGGTTGTTGAATTAGCAGGGTTTGACATTGAGTACAAACCAAGAACGGCCATCAAAGCTCAAGCATTAGCCGATTTCTTGGCAGAAGAAAAGGCATTGGCTGTGGAGCAAAAGGCAGAACATAAAGTAGTTGAGCAGTGGCAACTCTATGTAGAAGGAGCTTCCAACAAAGATGGGGCAGGGGCAGGACTCCTACTCATTAGCCCAAAAGGTGAAGAATTTCCATATGCTCTTCACTTCGAGTTTCAGGCTACTAACAATGAAGCAGAATACGAAGCCTTAATAATTGGATTAAACCTAGCACAGAAACTAGGTGTGCAGAACCTCAAGGTATACACTGATTCACAGCTCGTAACTAATCATATCAAAGGAGAATATGAAGCAAAGGAAGGTCCTATGAAAAAGTACCTAGCGGCTGCACAGAAGAAGTTACAAAACTTCTTGATGGTGGAAGTAGAACAGATAACTAGAGCCCAAAATACCCGAGCTGATGCATTATCTAAACTGTGGTCCAATTTTCTGTCCAACAAGAAAGTGCTAGTTGTGCAGTTAAAGCAGAAAAGCTGTGATACGGTTGAAGTACAACTTATAACACAGGCAGAAACTTGGATGTATCCAATTATGATGTATTTGAGAGATGGAAGACTCCCTGAAGATAAGGTACTTGCCAAAAAATGATAAGATTATTGGCAAGATATGTTCTGTTCAACGAGGTGCTGTACAGAAAATCTTACGCAGCACCTTGGCTGAAATGTGTCACCCCGGAAGAAGGAGGCTATGTGCTGAGTGAAATCCATCTTGGAATTTATGGAAATCATTTGGGAGCAAGAGCTCTGGCCAGAAATGTAGACTGTTTGGATATTACTGGCCAGAAATGCAAGAAGACGCAGAGAAGTTGGTCAATACCTGCAGGGCATGCCAGGTGCATGGTAATTTATCCTATAAGGCTGTGCAGGAGATGACTCCAATCATATCACCTTGGCCTTTTGATCAATGGGGAATAGACCTAATAGGTTCTCTACCCAGAGCACCAGGAAATTTAAGGTTTCTGGTAGTGGCAGTAGACTACTTCACCAAATGGGTGGAAGCAGAACCCTTAACCACCATCACAGCCAACCAGACTCAAAAGTTTCTGTGGAAGAATATTCTTTGCAGATATGGCATTCCTAAAGTGCTCATCTCTGATAATGGCACGCAGTTTGAGGAACAAGGAGCGAGGATGTGGTGCGCAAACTTAGGAATCTCTCAACACTTCACATCTGTGGCTCATCCTCAAGCCAATGGGCAGGTTGAGCAGACCAATAGACAAATAAAGCAAGGGTTGAAGAAAAGGCTGGAGCAGGAAAGATCTCATTGGGCAGATCACCTTCCCAATATATTATGGGCATATAGAACTACCCCAAATGCTGTTACACTGGAAATTCCATATTCCTTAACATATGGATGCGAAGCTGTGATACCAGCCGAGATTGGGCATAAATCACCCACGACAGAATTATACTGTCCTGAAACACATGAAGCAAATATGTTACACATTAAGGATGAGTTGGAACACAAAAGAGATCTGCCTCTAATATAGATGGCCAAGTACAAGCAGAGGATTTCTCAATACTACAACTCAAAAGTTAAAGGTAGGTATTTTAAAGAAGGTGATTTAGTTTTGAGGCGAAATGATGCCAGCAGGCAAGGTCCGACTGGAAAGTTAGACCCAAATTGGGAAGGTCCTTACAAAATTATCAAGGTACATGAAAAAGGATCTTATCAACTGGCTAAAGCATCTGGACAGACCATTCCTAGGAGTTGGAACGCTATTCACTCAAGGAAATATTTTCCTTAAAATATGCTTATTTTTTGAAATTGTTATCCTTCTGAAGCATATCTTTATTAATTTTGTTTATTATATGTTTGAATATTTTAAGTTGTGTTAATTTTAACACACCGAGCTTTGAAACTTGCTGTGCAAGAAATTTCTAGGAAGGGGACCCATCGTAAAAATATAAAGTGTCAAACTTACAGCGCAAGGACACTCTGGGAAGAAGGCCCATCGTAAAAATATAAAGTGTCAAATTTGCAGCGCAAGGACACTCTGGGCAGAAGACCCATCATAAAATTTGAAGTGTTAAACTTACAGTGCAAGGGCACTCTAGTCAGAAAGCCCATCGTAAAAATATAACATGTTAAACTTGCAACGCAAGGGCACTCTGGGTAGAAAGCCTATCGTAAAAATATAACGTGTCAAACTTGCAGCGCAAGGAACTCTGGGCAGATGACCCATCGTAAAAATGTAACGTGTCAAACTTGTAGTGCAAGGACATTTCTGGGTAGAACCCAGTGCATGAATAAACCAAATATCAAATTTGCAACGCAAGGATACTTGAATAAAATATCCCCTGGTTATAACGGAATGTGGAGCATTCTGAGTTGAAACATATAAATTACCAATAAATAAGCTAAGATAAGTAATCCTAGCTTCTTTGCAGCGCAAAAGGAGATAAAAAGAGATGAACAAACAAATATTGAGAATGCAAATTTAAAATTGCTTCTAGTGATCAAAATATTAGATACATCAAAGTCAAAAAAGCAGAAATACCAATGTTTGTAATCAAAGTCTTAAGACAGATATATAAAATCAAGTTGAAGGTGGAGCAACAGGATTTCTCTTGGCATATATACAGATGATATCTTCCCCACTTTTGTATTCATCATATCGTTTAGTGAATACATCACCTGCCTCCTTATCATATAATTTGTGATTAGGCAGAGTACTAATCACTAAATCTGCTGGCTTGGCTTCATCAACACCCAGGGTGTACCCCTTACGCATGGCCGGAGCCAGGATGATTTTAATTTCTTTATAAGTTTGGGGAGAAGCCTTATACTCTGCAACGACCTTCTGAATGACGTTCTGAGTAGGAGTTTCTTCCATCTGTCTCACAGTCTCATCAAAGTCAGCTTTCAACTTTTTTGCTGTGGCAAAGTGCTGTTGAGTTTCCTCCTTCATCTTCTTCAGTTGCTGGTCTCTAAGTTTCAGTTGTTTGTCTTGGGTGAATAATAAATTTTCAGCCTTGGAAAGTTCGGCTTTTAATTGCTCGATCTCTTGATGAGCAGCAGTTTCTGAAGACATCAATGTGTGGTTGGCCTCCTCTAAACTGGTCACCTTGGCATTGGCCTCATCTAAACTGGGTACCTTCTGCTGCAGGGCAGCAATCTCTTTGGTCATACCAGAGGTTTTCTTATGCAGAGACCTGCCCATGTGGTAACACTGCAAAAAGATTGGAGGTCAAGGAATATAAAACAAAAAAGAAAATAAAGAACCCAACAAGAAAACTACTTACAGAGTTGGCAAAATCCTCAGCAGACATATCTTCAAAGATAAAAGAAGAATCACTTGCAGAACTGCCAGATGATGTCGACCTATGCCTTTTCTTGTTTCTTTGAGAAACAGACCTCAAAGGCACATCATTCAGACCACCAGATTGATCACCAGGAAGACCCTCTTCGTCAGGCAAGTCTATAGTTTTGTTTGTGCTTGAGAGGATCTGAGCAGAAGTTTCCACTACAGCCATGGTATTCTGGACCGCCGCACCAGAAGAGACATCCGTCTCCCTAACTACTTTCGGATCAGAAGTCTCACCACCTTCAGGGGCGGACGATAAAGTCCTCTTAGAATCCTCTTACATCTGTTCAACCTCCTCATCAACATCAACATCGATCAGATCATCCACGTTGGACACTGCACAGAAATAAGAGGGTTAAATCATATTCAGTAACAAGAAGAAAGTATAAGTTCAAACTTTACATTTTCTATATTCTTCCTTAGTGAACTCCACATATCCGGTAGGACCTGCGGTATGAAGCTGAGCAGCATTTATCAGGGCAGAGCTTAAGAAGTCTAATGTTAAGGAAATCTTATTATCAGCAAGGTACTGGGCAAGGGCGGCATCTATAGACTCTTCCATCTTATCCTTCATGGAGGAAGTGTTCCATCGGCCAAGACCCACATTAGTGTTGTGTCGCACAAAGAAAAAGTGTTCTTGCCACTATTTCTTGGTTTTGTCCTTACCAGATATGGTATTAATCTGCCTTAGCTTACCAGATCTACGACAGAAGTGGTACCACCCTCTACTGCCAGGTGTTAACTTACATTGGTAAAAGTTTCTAAATAAATTCACCGAGAAAGGGGTAGTGTTCAGACGACACCATATCATAAACCCAATCAGGAATTTAACGCTGTTTGGTTGGATTTGTCCGCTGCGCAGCTTATAGTGCCGCATTACCTCTAAATAACCAGGGGAAGAGGAAACCTAAGGCCATTCCGTAGCTGGTCTGCATACACTGTGCAGAAACCTGTGGGGGGATTATAGGCATATTCAGTAGCCTTGGGCAGAGCAACTTCAAAGGGATCAGTAGATATCTTATAAGTTTTCAATAAATGGGCTAATTCGGTTTTCGTCATCTTGCTAGAAACACCGTGACATGCCATTATTGCCTTGGTTTTGTCAAATCGTTTGATCTCTCAACTAAGGGTGTTCACAAAAGCAGAATGGTCTTCTGGATATTGGTGTACAATAGAAGTGGGGGTAAAGATCCCAGGAGGAAGAAGGTGAGAAGGAAGAAGGCACAGAGGATTATCTCCAAATGTTGTGGTATCCCCTAAATTAATCAAAGAAGAGGGATTATCAGAGGTTATAACAGGTTCCAGGCAAGGAGTAGGAATGGAGGAATCCACTTCTTCACCTTCTACTACAATGGCATTTTCTTCCGACGACTGAAATAATCTTTCCACAGAATCACTAGAGGCAGTGTTGGCTCTTAAACTCATGAAAGAAGTAACAAACTCAAAAGAAGAAGAAGAAATAACACAGATACAGAGACTTACTTGTAATTGAAGATGTATGATTCAAAGAGTTTCAAATAAAGGAGTTATGTGACAAGAAGCGGAAGGGACGTGATGGTTCAGTCCACACTAATGATAATAAGGTGCAAGTTGGCCTCGTTTCGCGTTATATTGATGACGGAAGTTCAAACGTTGCAGACTAGGGCAGCTGTAAAGCAATCCACCCTAGTCTGGGGGGACTTATGACGATATATGGGCCCACTGGGCCGGGTTATTTACTCTTGGGCCAGACCCATTTCACAATCAAATAATAATAATGGGACTGGTAGAGCAGGACTCCGCTAGGCTCTGAGCAAAACTTGCAGAGCAGGACTCCGCAACATTCTAAACAGAACGGCCTCTGGACAGAACAATCAAGCAACCGCCAGAAAACAGAGTTTATAGTGACATAACTGCTTATGAGCGTGGGTAGACCCCACATCGTATAATTGGCAGGATAACTGGTGATAAATCCTCATTATAGGGGGGGGGGAAGTTATCACCACGATTTCAAAGGATAAAAGGGAAAACTTGAACTACGAGGGGGACTTGATTCCAATTTGGGATTTGAATTGGATATGTAGGCAGCTCTCTCAAAAGAGTTCAGTCCAAGTTCATACAAAATTCTATTTGTTTTTGTACTATTTTCCTAACTCGAATCACTTAGTTACCCGACTGCAAATTTGAGCATAATCATATTGTTTGTAGTTATTTTAATTATAAAAGAGATTCCGATGCAATTAACTACGTGTAGAGATTTAGTAAAGCAGAAAATAGTTATGTATGAGTCTGTAAAGTAGAATATCTGTTAAGAAACACAAATAAGAGTATTCTAAAAGTGTAGTGTCAAATGATCACCGCAACAAAAAACAAAGGCTTTCTCTAAAAAAATCCATGTTATATGCACATCATTTTCCCAACAAATACATGAAACCAATAGATCCCCCAACTTACGAAAACAATATTTGATAAATTTCAAACCAGTCCATTCTACACCTACAATAACCCTTTAGCCCTTCCATTTAATTGGAACGCCATATAGCCCTTCATTCCCCCCGTATCTACGTGTGTGTGTGTATGTATATATATATATATATATATTCAGATACATATTACCAAGTAACTAAATCAGAAACAAATTCAAAGAAAAAGATGGATAGGAACGAATTAAACCAACAACTGGAGGAAGAGAGGCAACGGATGGTGAACGTATTCAGGCAACAACTGGCGGAAGAGAAGGAGCGGATGAGGACCAAATTCATGCATCAACTGGAAGAACAAAGAAAAGATATGTTAGCCCAAAGATGGGAACTTTAGAATGAGATGGAAACGATCAACATGAAGCTGTTTGAGGAAATAGAATCAAGATCTCTGGAGTTGGCTGATGTCAAGGAAAAAATGGAGACCTACGAGAGCAAGATAAATGAACTTGTCCAGATTTGCAACAATGCATCAGGGAAAAAGATTGCACTCCTACGCAATTATAGAGAAAATGTATGGTACATAAAAACCCGATATCCATAACTCTTCTTCCAATTATATGTGATTTTCGTGAAACTTTTTTTGTGCGGAAACTTTTTGTTTCTTTTGAATTTTTAATGTTCATGTTTGTTTTTTTAATGAAAGTTTTATGTTCTATGTTCCTTTTATCTGTGCCGTTTATTCTATCCAACTGTCAAGAATTTTATTTTTTCCAAATAGCATCGATTATTGATTAATTATGTAACATTTCTTTTCTCATGCTGTAACTATTTAACAATTTTAAACTTGTGATGAAAACCAGCAAACTAAAAGCAAAACCAGCAAAGAAACCAAAAGAAAACTTTATTTATATTTTAATTTTTTAAATTGGATATAATAACCGAATTCCCCTTATAATTAATTAAATATTTTCTATATTTACGTCTTAAATGCACCAGTTAATTATAATAAAGTGAAATTTTCAACGACAAAGGAACCCAAAAGGCATTTCAACAGGGTTTTATCATGCATGAAAAGAATAGGGTTTTGGAATTGTCATTTGAAACAAGAGTTTTAAACTCCCCCGGTTATACATTACTTTTTAAATTCTTTTTATCAACAATAAAAAAATTTATTTGAAAATTTTGAACAATAATAGAAGAGAAAACATAGAAAGTGAGAAAAAATAAAATAAAGAAATAAAAACAAACACAGGAGGAAAAGATAGAACTGAAATAAAAACATCAATACATATAAAATTCAAAAACTTAAAGGTTAAACATATTAAAACATGAAAACTTAAAGTAATACAAAGAATTTTTAAAAACTTTTACATAAGACACTTAATTTCAAAATTAATTAAGCCATTCAATTAGGGATATCAGCCAGAGGTAGATCATTGACGGTAGCAGCGTAAACTTTGTTCACTAGTTGCACAACTTCATTGATCTTATCCAATTACACCTTGAACCTCCCTTTCAGCATCACATTCTCAACCTCACTTGATTCAATCTCCTTAGTCAGTTTCATTATCATCATGTCCTGTTCCTTCACCTCCAAATTCAGGTAGTCGATTCGCGACTTCAAACCTTGCATTTCCTTCTTCATAGCATCAAACTCCTAAATCACCTTTTTGAATGCTTAAATCACCTTCTTGGATTTCTGGATTCATTTTCATTTTTTTTGTAAAACAATTCTTTCTCGATTCAAATTCCTAATCACAGAAAGTATGGGACGTTCGTTTAAATAGGCTGCATCAAGCTGATCCATCAAGCTGCATGGTCCTATGCTAGGCCTATGTGCACTTTCCCCTTCATTCCCTTTGCGCGGCTGATCTCCCACTTGTGCACTCGTGTTGCCCGAGTCCCCGCCTACTCTCACGATGAGTATTTCCCGAGTCTGGTAGCACGTCGTGGTCTGGTTCCCCGAGATATGCTTGGTGTTTCTCCATCTTCTGATGAGTCTGGTGCTAAGATTGATGTCGAGTCTGAGTAGTTTGAGTGTTTGTCTGTTGGTTGGTTGGACTATTTGCCGTTTATTTAGTTATCTTTTGATGTTGCCTTGAATCCTTGTCGCACTTTCCCTTAAATGTTTCAAACAATGCTGTTGCCATTCGAATAATGTAATATATTTGTCTTTCAGTATGATTTTGCTTGTACAAATTTAATTTTGCTTATTACCCCCCCTGCATGCAAACCCTCCCTTTTCTTTGAGTTTTTCCACTAATGACCTACGTCAATGTTGCTCTGACGCACGCCATGTCCCTTACTTTTGGGGATGGCGCACGTCATTTTTGTAGGCTAAACTCTCTGTATAGCAATAGTAAATTTGGCGCGCGCCATTTTGATGTAGGCGTGCGTCACCAATGCATATAACCCAGATTTTGCCCTAATTTGTTTATGGTCATCTCATTCGTGTTGCTCATGTTGATTCCCCGTTGTTTCCCTAACCGTATCTTCATTACTCACTTCGCATTGAGGACAATGCAGACTCGTAAGTGGGGAGTGGGAGTACAGTTAGTCTAACAACGGGTAATGCCTTTAATTGCTTGAGAAAGCTTAGCTTTGTTCATCTTCGAGACAATCGGAGTTGTGTAATTCATCTTTTGGCATGAATTATGATCTTGTAATTGATAGATTGAGTATTTCAATAAAACGAGTAACTTTGACGAAACACAGGTGCATGTTATTTACTAATCTTTGTAGGTAGTGTGATTCTGTGCACGTATATTCCGAATTCTGTGTTAACAAACAACTTTTCATGAAATTGTGCATGCATACTCTAATTTGCAACCTGAATTTAGGAATGTCATTCTTTTGAGACGAAATAACAGGTACTTGGAATCGGAATAGGGATGACGATTTTTGGCATTACTTTGACTCAACCATAGCCAAATGGCCCACCTGAACGTGAATTTCCCTTTTGTCCCCATCTTAGCCTTGTAGAGTGGTGAGACCCCACTCGAACTAGCCGTTCGTATTTAGCCTCATTATAATCCGACCCTTACCCAAAATATTGGTCTACATTCCTTTGGCCTCCCGCAAGCATAGCAAGAGTCTAGTAATTGTGAGAGCGGTGGTTGGGAGTAAGAGTTGGATTGAAATGCTAGTAGGTTGAGAGGGCATCTTGTGAAGTCGGTTTGGAAACCATTGGTGTGAAAAAAAAAACAGTCTCTTTTATTTTGTATATATTTCAAGAGTTGAATAAAAGCTTCTAACAATTCAAGAACTCAAATTAAGAGAAGCTTGCGAATTGTAAATACATCTTTAAATAATGAGTCATTGAAGGCGTTTTAGAAGCAAAGTGTAGGATCTTTTGTGATGTGAAGTTGGGAAGTGATTAATGTGGAAATTTGGTGTCACGAAGGAGAAGGTGCGGATTCTTGCTATCTTGCCTTATTCTTTTGATTATCCTTTTATTTCCTTCGGTTAGCCACTACCCTAGCCTGAACGTTACAAGCCGATTTGTCAACTACCTGACCTAGTTCCTTGATTCCGAGTGCCTCATTAGTGGAGACTGATCTCATTCCTAAACTTTTGGTTGCTTGTTTTGAGTGAGGCTTGCATGATCTCATGACCGTTGGTTGATAACAAGCTTGACGAATATTCACTCACACACTCCACTACTTCCTTAGATCGTGTAGAACATGTCCTTATGGTGTTGATAGGCTACATCGTCTAATTGGATTCTCAATTCTTGAGGTAGCATGATTGTATTTTTGTGTTTCAAGATAACCTTATCGCTCTAGTTGCTTGAGGACGAGCAAACGCTAAGTGGGGAGTGGTTGATGTAAGTCAACCTGATGATATAATTTCTGATGATTTACCCCATTTTCTAATGCAATTAGAGATATTTTGACATCAACTTGAGCAATTTGAATGATGATTGTAACCATATTTTGTGTACATAGATTTTGCAGAAAAACCTTGTTTTTAGCTGTATTATATTAGTTATTAGCCGATTTTGTTATCAGATTTACACGTGGTATCTTTGTGTCTATGTTGCAGCACAGATATCACGGTTGGGAGTGTAGATTCTGACCTTAGGATGGCCTTTGATTCTTTTGTGATGATTTTGTGCCGCGGCAAGGATTTCAGCCCTAAGGATTATTTGACACACATTAGAGGGTCAATTCAAGCCAGCCGGGAGAATAAAATGATGATTCTGTGATTTTATATATTGATGACCTGCGCCATGTCACATGACCCGCGTCACAGAGTGGTTGAGCAATTAATGCAGATGTCATTCAGTCAGTCACCACAATTGGACGTGACGCGCGCCAAGAAGCTATGACCTGCGCCATCAGTGCAAATTTGGGAATGACGTGCGCCAATATGGGATGACGCGAGTCAAGAGTGCAGAGTCAGAAAAGTTTAATCTCTTTTATTCTTCCATTCACATTATTATCAAGAGAACACTTCATCTTCAACATATCATCCATCTTGCAGGCAAAAACCCCACCCCAGGCTCTTATAACCAAATTCTTGTAGAAACTAGCTCTTGATTATCATTGTAACTATTAAGAATCTTAGTTTAATTTCTATCACTTTTGGTTGGAGTTTGAAGACATAAGTTTGTAACTCCATTGAAGGTTTTGGAGCTTGGATGAAGATATCAATTTCGAGTTTTGCTTTTGATTGGTAAATCTTAATCTTTACTTTGATCCAAGTGTTCTTATGATTATGAATGTTGGCTTTGTTATGTTAATGTTTGTAGTTATGAGTGGCTAGGCTTTTCTAGCCAAGATTATGTCGTAGTAGTAGTTTATCCTCTTGTGATTGATTGGGAATGATTGTTTGTGTTGTTAGTTTTGATTGTTGTGAAGCTTTGCCTACTTGTATTGCATCGTTTGTTGACATTGGAGTAATTGCCTAGTGTTAGCATTTACACGTTTAACGGATACCGAACGGAGATGTTAGACGTGGGAAGAGGGTAGGTGAACCGGAAGGTAAAATCTACCCCTTGTAGGCATTCGATTTCTTATCCGGGGATAGTTGGCTTTGCCATTGCATTCACGGGCGTAGCATACCGAATCATTAGGTTTGAGACACCTAGACCAAGGAGGAGGTAGAGAGCAATTTCATTCACTCGTATGAGGGGAGATTGCTTGATTAGGAATGCACCGCTTCACACTTTTGACACGAATGGTAGGTAGGTAGGAAGTCGTTCCCATGACATTGCAAGAGGATAGCTAGTCTACGCATCATCTTGGTTAGCTTCTTTTATAATTTACCATCATTGTTAATTCAGCACATTATTTATGCAATTGATTAACCTTTCACTAAATTGCGACCTAGATCAAATTAATATAGACTTTTTAGTGTGTAACCTCATTTGGAGTGTACGTTCCCCGAGGAGACGACCTTGACTCACCAAACTAGACTACAGTCGACCTGGTACGCTGCCGGTTAGATTGGACATGTCGTTTTGGCCACACCAAGCTTTCTGGAGCCGTTGCCGGGGAACGTCGTTTTCATACTTTTTGAGTAAAAGTTACTACTTGTATCAGTCTTAAAATTTTCGAGCATAGGTCAAGTCTCTTTATAATCACATTTATGTTTACTTATGTGGTACTTACCATTTGATAAGTTACCAAGTGTGTTTGATTGTTTTCTTTTTGTTTCACTTTTGTAGTTGATGACTCGGTCCCGAACCGGTAAAGCTCCCCTTACTCCATATCGATCGGACATTAACACGTACGAAAGACAATTGAGAGACGAGCATAGAACTGCTCAGTCTAGTGGAGACTCACTTGGTGAAGAATCGTCCCGAGAATCATCGACTCGAGAAGAAATGGCGGAAAATCGTGATAATGCACAACTTGATCCTCTTTTGGAAGATCCAATTCCCCAACCAAATCCCAATAACCAAGGCCAACATAACCAAAATAACCGAAACAACCGGAACCGTCAAAACCAAAACCACAATCATAACCAAGGCCAAAATGACCAACTTTTGAGACCTCTTTGTGATCAACCTCTGAGAAGGAATGCACCTAATGATCCTATTAGATTACCCAATGAAGGGGCAAATAATTTTGAAGTGAAAGGGCATCTCTTTGGGTTGATTGATAATAAATGCCAATTTGCCGGAGAAGATTTTGAAGATCCACATTATCACCTCTATACTTTTGAACAACTTTGTAACACAGCCAAGAGTCATGGAATTCAGAAGGAATTGACAAGATTGTCTATGTTCCCATACTCTTTGACGGGAAGAGCTAAGGAATGTTTTGTATCTTTACCTCATCATTCATTAACCACTTGGGAGGAAGTACAAAACGAGTTCTTAAAGAAATATTTTACACCCGGAAGGAATTTGAAGTTGAAGGTTGCAACAGCTAATTTTGCACAAGGCCCCGATGAAACTTTAGGTAGTGCATGGGAAAGATTCATGAAATTGTTGAAGGCTTGCCCCGATCATGGTTACCCATTTGATTCGTAAATACAACTTTTCTGTAGACAGTTGAGGACAGAATCACGTGCTAATATTGACCACGCATGTGGAGGATGTTTGATGTCCCGCAATGCTCAAGAAGTTTATGACGCTATCGAGAGAATTTCAAAGAACCATATGATGTGGGAAGCCGGAGCTAGCACAAGGAAAGTCAGTTTTTCAGAGGACCAAAGGATAATTCCGAGCTTATGGAAAAAATCGATTAGTTGTCAAAGAAGTTTGATAATTTGCAGTCAAGCAAGAGAATGGAAGGAAACTTTTTGATTGAGAGCAAGAGAGAAAATGTTTATGGCAATGAGGATGGGATATCTATTGAGAAGGAAGAGCCCGGTGATTTACTAGCGGAGGAATTGAGCTTCATGCAACAACACCGGAATTTGAACAATGCATACTCTAACTCTTTCAATGCTATTAAGAGAGATCATCCGAATTATCGTTGGAACGAGAGCTCATACAAGCAAGGACAACCCCCCTTTGCTCCACAACCACGAAACTCCTATAACACCAACACCTCAACTCAATTACCAAACACTCGTTCTTATCCTCAACCCACCACTCAAACTATCCCAATAACTGAGAGTTCCAATCAAGCACGAGGAGATAGATGGGACAACACTTTGGATAAACTGTTGGGAGTAGTTGCCACTCAAGCCCAGAACATGGAAAATGTGATGACTTCGCTTAGTACAGTCACAAAGGACATGGGAATGATGAAAACAGCCATGAGTGGACATGATGTGAGGATGAAAATGATTGAGGCGTCCATGAGGAATGTGGAGGAACACTTGAGTAGAGAAGGTGAGAGGAATGCTAGTAGACCACCAGGTGGTTTGCCAAGCAATACAGAAAGGAATCCGAGGGGAGTGAATGCTATCATAACCCGAAGTGGAAAGGTTTGTGAAAATCGGGAGTTTCAAGAAAATCAAGTTGGAAACGAAGTTGAAAATGATTTTCATGATGCCGAAGACGATAGAGAGTTGAGCGAAGAAGAAGAGGAAATTGTTGATATGTTTTTGCAGAATGACGGATATGTCAATGTTGAAAAAGAAAACGAAGATTTTGTGAAAGTCCCGAGGATTTTAAAGAATCCGAGAGCAAGTGATTTAAGGACCCTTTTTAAGGAACATGTCTCTGTGACCCCCGCCAAGGATGAGATGACCTGCGTCAACAATAACTATTCACATTCAGAGAGTTTTGGGCAAAAATTGACCTGCGCCAATGAGCCTCTGACGGACGCCAAGGAGACCCCGATGTGCGTCAAGGGTGGTCCAATTGAGGACATGACGCACACCAATAATACTTTGACGTAAGCCAATTCTCAGCAGGCAGTCTCTAAGAAGGGCAAAGAGAAAATGGTGCACACCGATACCGAATGGAGGCCACGAGCAGCTCAAACATTGAGGAAAGCTTCTAATGATGCATCAAGCGGCAGAGGTAAGGAAGGTACAAACTCTAAACCTAAAGTTATTGATCTTGAGTCATTACCTTACCCACCTAGAGAAGAAATTAAGAAGAAGAAGCTAGATAAAAAGTATGCTCGCTTCCTTGACACATTTAGACACTTAAATGTTAATATTCCAGTCATAGAAGCACTTACTAACATGCCTGTGTACGGTAAGTTGCTGAAAGATATTCTCACTAACAAGAAGAGGTTAGAGGAATATGAGAACATTTGTCTCAATGAGGAATGCTCAGCCGTGTTGCAACATAAGCTTCCACCTAAGCTCAAAGACCCCGGGAGTTTTACTATCCCGTGTGAAATTAGGGGCTTTTTGTTTAAGAGGGTGCTTTGCGACCTTGGTGCTAGCATTAACCTCATGTGATATGAGGACTTAATCAAACTTGGAATAGGAAAGTTGAAAAACAATGAGATGACTCTACAATTAGCAGATAGGTCTATAAAACGTCCTAAGGGAGTCATAGAAGACGTGTTAGTGAAAGTTGATAAGTTCTACTTCCCCGTTGATTTTGTGGTTATGGAAGAAGGGTATTCAACGCCCATTATTCTCGGTCGTCCATTCCTATCCACAGGAAGGACTATCATTGATGTCCAACGAGGAGAATTGATTTTGAGAGTTAACGAGGATGAGGTCACTTTCAATATTTTCAAAGCCATGAAACACCCGTATAATTCACGAGAGTCATGTTCTTTTGTTGATGCAATATCTGGTGTATGTATGGAGAATGCTAATTCGCAGGTCTTTGAAGATACGCTTGAAGAGTGCCTAACCTTATCCGTATTTGAATGTGAGAGTGATGATGAAGAAATGCAAGCAGTGATTTCTTATTTGGATGTCGGTCGTGTATTTGACAAACAACCGTGGCACCGATATCTAGAACTGGAAAATGATGGCCCATTATTGAAACCATCCATAGAAGAGCCACCAAGGAACCTTGAGTTGAAAACTTTACCTCCTAACTTGAAATATGCTTTTCTTGAAAGTGATAATCTACTTCCTGTTATTATTTCTTCGTCACTAACTAATGTGCATGAAGATTTGCTATTGAGGATGCTAAGGAAACACAAGAAAGCGTTTGGTTGGACTGTGGCTGATATTCGGGGAATTAGTCCCGAAATCTGTGTTCACAAGATTATTCTCAACGATGATGTTAAACCATGTGTTCAACCACAACGTCGTTTGAATCCCAATATGCAAGAGGTTGTCAAGAAAGAGGTTATCAAGTTATTGGAGATCGGTATTATTTTTCTTATATCTGATAATGAGCGGGTGAGTCCTACTCAAGTCGTGCCTAAGAAGGGTGGATTTACCGTGAAGGAAAATGATAAGCATGAGTGGATACCAACAAGGGAAGTCACAGGATACCGCATGTGTATTGATTTCGACGACTCAATGACCATACCAAGAAAGATCATTATCCTCTTCCGTATATTGTCCAGATGTTGGAGCGGTTGAGTGGGCATAAATTCTATTGTTTTCTTGATGGTTATTCAGGCTACTTGCAAATACTCATTGCGGCTGAAGATAGAGAGAAGACGACTTTCACTTGTCCTTATGGAACGTTTGCATATAAGAGAATGCCGTTTGGCTTATGCAACGCTCCGGCAACATTTCAGAGATGCATGACAGCCATTTTTTCTGATATGGTGGAAAGATTTTTGGAGATTTTCATGGATGACTTTAGTGTTTTTGGGGATTCTTTTGAGGAATGCCTCTCTCATTTGGAGCGTGTGTTACAGCGGTGTGAAGACACGAACTTAGTGCTCAATTGGGAGAAGTGTCATCTTATGGTATCAGAAGGTATTGTGCTAGGCCATAGAATTTCTGAAGATGGTATTGATGTGGACAAAGCAAAAATTGAAGTGATTGAGAAGTTACCTCCACCGGTTAATCTGAAGACGTTGAGAGGATTTCTCGGGCACGGGATTTTTATCAAAGATTCATTGCGGATTTCTCCCGTATTGCCAAACCTCTCAGTCATCTCCTTGAGAAAGAAGTACCATTCGTTTTTGATGAAAAATGCATAGAAGCTTTTGAGACTTTGAAGCAAAAACTGGTTAGCGCACCCATTTTGGTGGTGCCGGATTGGAAAATGCCTTTCGAGTTAATGTGTGATGCAAGTGACCTCGCAGTTGGGGCCGTTCTTGGCCAACGTCATGACAAGGTTCTTATGGCCATTTATTACGCTTCTCACACATTGAACTCCACTCAAATCAACTATGCAACAACTGAGAAAGAGTTACTCGCCATAGTATTCGCCCTTGACAAGTTTAGATCTTATCTTGTCGGTTCCAAGGTCATTGTCTATACTGACCATGCAGCTTTGAAATATTTGTTGAACAAGAAAGATGCTAAACCGAGATTGCTTAGATGGATTCTCCTACTCCAAGAATTCGATATTGAGATCAAAGACAAAAAGGGTAGCGAGAATGTCGTGGCGGATCACTTAAGCCGGTTGGATTTCATTGAAGATGAAGGAAAACGAAAAGAGATCGTTGATTATTTCCCGGATGAACAACTCATGATGGTGGATGCTCCCCCAACAATGCAACTTATTCATGCCGGTTCGAAACCGAAGGAGAGCTCACCATGGTTTGCCAACATTGGGAATTATTTTTCATGTGAGTATATTCCACTTAATTGGACATGGCAAAAGAAGAAGAAATTCTTTCACGATTTGAAATTTTATTATTGGGAAAGACCGAACCTTTTTCGGAGGTGTTCGGATGGTATCATAAGAAAATACGTTCCTGATAATGAAATCTCAAGCATACTCTCCTTTTGCCATGGTCAAGATACCGGAGGCCATCATGGAGGATGGAAGACGGCATACAAAGTTTTACAATGTGGATTTTATTGGCCCTCACTCTACAGAGATGCACATCGTTTTTCACAATCTTGTGTTTCATGCCGAAAGTGGGGAAATGTATCCAAGAGGTATGAAATGCCCCTCCAACCTATTTTGGAGTGTGAAATATTCGACATATGGGGCATCGACTTCATGGGCCCATTCCCTCACTCATTCGGTAATAAATTCATTTTAGTGATGGTAGATTACGTTTCTAAATGGGTTGAAGCACGGGCTTACCCCACTAATGATTCTAAGGTAGTGCTAAAATTCTTAAAGAAAAATATTTTTACTCGATTTGGCACTCCCCGAGCTATCATTAGTGACCGTGGCTCACACTTTTGCAATCGACCATTCACTAAGCTTCTAGAGAGTTATGGTGTAAGACACAAAGTCGGCACACCGTATCACCCACAAACAAGTGGGCAGGTTGAAGTGTCAAACCGAGAGGTAAAACGGATTATTGAAAAGACGGTGGACACTAACCGTAAGAATTGGTCGGTGAAGCTTGACGATGCACTTTAGGCCTACCGCACCGCTTTTAAAACACCTATTGGATGTTCACCATATAGACTAGTTTTTGGCAAGTCTTGTCATTTACCCGTAGAATTGGAGCACCGAGCTTATTGGGCTATAAAGTTTCTTAACTTTGACCCCGAGCTTGTTGGTGACCATAGGTTGCTCCAACTCACCGAGCTTGATGAGTTTCACCTTGATGCATACGAGAACACCCAAATTTACAAGGAACGAACCAAGTAATTCCATGACCGGAAGATCTTTGATCGAGAGTTCCGTGTAAATGATAAAGTGCTCTTGTATAACTCACGTTTGAGGTTGTTTCCAGGAAAACTTAGATCGAGGTGGACAGGTCCGTTCATTGTTACGAAGGTGTATAAATCTGGTGCAGTTGAGCTAAGTGATGGAAAAACGACATTCGTTGCCAATGGTCATCGCATTAAGCATTTTATCGAGGGAGAGGAAACACCGCGAGAGGAAGAGGTGTTGTACCTCGAAGACCCCCCGTTGGATTGAGAAATTTGTATAGTCTAGCTAAAGACTGTAAACATAGCAAACCACGGGTACTATCTTTCAATTTATCTTTTAAGCATTATCTTTTGGGTGGCTTATGTGCTTATTTGCTACGTGCTTAATTGAGTAATTGTAGTAGTGTCCCAATTTGACAATCTGTATAATTCCATCATCTCTACCGTATAATCTCGTCGAGCCAACGACGTAAAACAACAGCGCTCTCGGGAGGCAACCCGTTTTGTGATAATTGTAGTTATTCTGTGGATTATTTTGATAAGTTTGGTGAACCTTAGCATTTGTGGATTATTTGTTTGGCAAGGAGTCTCTTGACTCACGCCAAGGCTCATTGACCCACGCCAACCATCACTGTAGACATACAGAGAGTTTGGGAGATTTGGTGGCGTGCGTCAGAGTGCCTTTGGCGTGCGCCATTGGGTGTTGTCTAGGGCTTGACCTGCGTCATTAGATCTTGACGCACGTCAAGGGGGCTGTTTTTGAATAAAAAACGGTTTTTTTCTCTTCTCTCCCCTCCATAACTCCCATATCACTCGAAATCACCACATTCTCTTCCCATTTTTCTTCAGTTTTTCATCCACCACTCCACAAATTTCTCCCTTTATCACAACCCCTCATAACTCACTCCTTCTCCATTCCTTTTCTTCTTTTGGTTTGGGGAAGTGGAGACTCATTTGTGTGCTTCTATAGCATAGTTGTTGCATTTCCGGTCACCTCCATTGTTTCCGGCGACCTCCATTTCTATCTGCGGTGTTCATCATTCCAACAAGGTATTTTTGGCCTAGTCCTCCTTTTTCAATCTAATATAGTTTAGTTAATTTGTTGTTTTGAATTTTCTTTTGACCGGAGGAAAGGGCTGATTGTTTTTTTTGTTGCTTTTGTTGGGTTGTTGTTACACAGTAGCCATGTCTGAATCTTCTGCTCGTTCTAGTGGTCGTCAGGGTGACCAGAATAAGAAGAGGAAAGCCCCTGCCCCTAGTGAAACTGAGTCTGTTGTCCCTTTTCCTGACACACCCTTTGGTAAGAAAGCAAAGAGGCTTTTTGTTCAGTTTTTCAGTCAGTGCGCATTGCATTTCGAGCATGGAATTGATTTCAAGTCGGTCAGTCCAAGGATTTAGAAAATCGTTACGGATCGTAAATGGGAACTCTTAGCGGCCAACCGTACTTCTACGGTCAACGGAACCATCGTGGCTGAGTTTTATGCTAACCTTGCTGCGAATCCTGTTGAAGCAGCCAAAGGTTCTGTGCCCGTCCGTGGTAAGAAGGTCGCTTTTTCAGTGAAGGTTATCAATAATTTCTTTGGTATTATTGAGATCCCGGCCGAGACCCTCTTTTCTAGTGTTTGGAACTTGAATGATGACGGAAATCTGTGGGCTAAGGCTCGTGAGGCTAAAACTTATCTTTGTCCATCCGCCACATAGGTAGGTAAGCGTTTTAAATATGATCAGGCGATTAAGGATGTGAGGGTGATGAAGCATTTCATTAGTCATAATATCATTCCCTCTCACAAGATTAACACTTTTTATTATACCGAGTCTTGCCTAGCCCTTGCCATTTTCACCGATTTGCCTGTGGATGTTGGATACTACATGTATCAGGGAGCAATGGACTTCGCCATGAATCGTCGTGCGAATGGCAACATGCCTCTTCCCTGGCTGATTCATGAGCTTTGTGTTCTTGCCGCAGTCCCTACTTTGTCTGATGATCATTTGTTCCCACCGGTTACTCTCATGATTGGCCCTAGTATCCCAGAGAATGTTAAGCCGTCCGATCCCTCTCCCGTTTTCTCTACCTCAGCTAGTGCTCCGCATCCTGTTGAAATCCTGTCATCCGGTCCGCCTACTTCGTCGCGTCCTCACGTTCAGGATCCAGTTGTGAGAGCTAGGTTTGAGTTGCTTGAGTCTGAGATGGCAGCTATGCGTGGAGCCTTGGTGGCGGCTGACACCAATTCAAGGTTAGGTTTTGAGAGTGTGCTGCGTGGTTTGAACGATTTGAGGATTGGTTCCCGTGGTCATCGTTCCTTTGATGAGATTTGTCATCCTGGTTATGCGGATCGAGCCGACGATTTCAATACACCCATGGAGGACGACTATCCGACCCCTGTTTGGATTCTGCCTTTCCCAAGACCAAATATGCGTTTGGGTAGCGCTTGACCTTTTCTTCTTCTGCAGTGCAGTGCGGTGGTCGGTTTTTCCGCTTTTACGGGACCAAGTTTGTCAGGTTCGATGATTACGTCCATTGGTGATGGAGCTGGCAGTTCATCCTTTCAGTCTATGCTATCCGCTGGTTTTCTGGATTTTCCTATTCAGATGCTATCCAACCCTTTTGCGGCTAATGATCAGGGTGCTGGTTTGTTTCATCCTTCGACGATCCCACCTACCAGTGTGATTTCTCCTTTGGCTGCTCATGTGCTTATTGATGAGGATGATGTTGAGGAGCTACCCCTTGCTTCTACCTCGGTTCCCGCTTCTTCTGCCGACGCCGTTTAATGCTTTTGTTCACCAGACTTCGTTTGTTTGATTGTCTAGCCATGTGGCTTTGTTTTATTTCTGCAGTTTGTGTCGTTTTGTTGAACTATTTTGTTGTTTTGCTTTTTGTTTGGATGTTGCAACTGTTGTTTCATTTTGGGATTGTGCTTCGTGTTCAGGGTACTACTAGTGTATTGAAGTTTTTGTTCTTGTTGTCTGCCCAGCATTGTTAAATTATCTGTGCTTAGCTCCTTGTGTAGTGATAATTTTAACTTTTCTGGTATTTATGTTCCGTCTGTGTAATGACTGCGCGTTGCCCTATTGGCGTGAGTCATGGCCTTTTGCCTTGTTGACGCACGCCATCCTCTATGACGCACGCCATTACCTTTTGTCCGTCCTTTGCACACACTTCAAGCTTGGCGTACGTCAACCTGCCCTTGACGCGCGTCAACCGACTTGACAACCATCAGTCACGCCTCTGCCACCACAGAACCCTAGGATCAGACTTTGTTCCCTTTGACGCACGCCATGATAGGCTTGACGCGTGTCATGAATGCGTTTTCAGCCTATTAAGTGTCTCAAACCCTAAAATCTTCTATTTTAACTCCACCACTGCCTCTCTCACTCTTTCCCTCTCTTTTACCATCTTTTCTCCTTCTGCAACTCTCACCATGTCCTCTCCTTAAGATAATCGTCCCGTGCTTTTCTTTGACATAGCTGGTGCAGATGCCGTGCACAACTACACCGAACTCTTCAGTCGTCGTCCAATTCTTTTGAAACGAGGGATTAACTCCAAGAAGCTTTCAGATTTGACTGAGTGCCGTATAGAGTGGGGAGGATGGAATCGTTTGGTCGCACCACCGCGGGGGCGCATCAACGAAACTGTTGTTCGTGAGTTCTACGCCATGTTGTCAGTTGAGCCTGAAGAGCGAGGATCGAGGGATCGAGGTGCCCTTCCACTGGATGGATATCAATGATGCCTTCCGCCTCTCTTCCACCCCCGTTGCTCCTCATCAGGATTATGAGATCAAGTGGGGCCTCAGCAACATTGGTAGTTTCATGGCTCATCTCTCCACTGCTACTGCTGCGCTTTTTCCAGGACGGGAAGGTCCTAGGGCGGACTATTCAGTTTCTGCTCTCTCTTCTGAGACGCGGGCGTGGAAGCGTTTTATCAACAACCCCATTCTCCCCACAGACAGCTTCGAAGAGATGACGGACAACGAGTTGCTTTTGCTTTACGCAATCGGGCGCGAGGTGTACATCAATTGGGGTAAGTTGATCCATCAAGCTGCATGGTCCTATGCTAGGCCTACGTGCATTTTCCCCTTCATTCCCTTTGCGTGGCTGATCTCCCACTTGTGCACTCGTGTTGCCTGAGATTGATGTCGAGTCTGAGTAGTTTGAGTGTTTGTCTGTTGGTTGGTTGGACTGTTTGCCGTTTATTTAGTTATCTTTTGATGTTGCCTTGAATCCTTGTCGCACTTTCCCTTTAATGTTTCAAACAATGCTGTTGCCATTCGAATAATGTAATATATTTGTCTTTCAGTATGATTTTGCTTGTACAAATTTAATTTTGCTTATTACCCCCTGCATGCAAACCCTCCCTTTTCTTTGAGTTTTTCCACTAATGACCTACGTCAATGTTGCTCTGACGCACGCAATGTCCCTTACTTTTGGGGATGACGCACGTCATAACACTGTTGGCGCACGTCATTATTGTAGGCTAAACTCTCTGTATAGCAATAGTAAATTTGGCGTGCGCCATTTTGATGTAGGCGTGCGTCACCAATGCATATAACCCAGATTTTGCCCTAATTTGTTTATGGTCATCTCATTCGTGTTGCTCATGTTGATTCCCCGTTGTTTCCCTAACCGTATCTTCATTACTCACTTCGCATTGAGGACAATGCAGACTCGTAAGTGGGGAGTGGGAGTACAGTTAGTCTTGATGGAGGTCAAGTTAAATTATTAACTCGATGCCTACTAACACACTAGCAAGAGAACTAGGTTCAATTGTAGTATAGCCAGATAGAGTCGAGGTCGATCCCACAGAGACTCGGCACAAATAAAACACAACTTTATCCTATTAGAACGAAATTGAAAGGGCGGTCTATGACCAACTAAATGCAGTAAATAAAATAGTGACAACCACGAGACACAAAAGACCACAAAGACAGACTAAAGACTACTAAAACACGGATAATACGGTTGATATTATCTAAACAAATAGTATTGATTACGCTAGTAGATTATAACTCCCCCATGTGAATTAGGATGATAACGAGACAAAACAAACGTTAAAGATTAATTATTATGACTACGGGAGTCATCCCCTAAGGTAGATTTAGCTCCGGTTAGGCCCTCTAAATCATCGTGCCTCCATTACGTGACTTCGCTTTTTAATGCCTCCATCTCATATAACTTCTGACACAATTACGAGACTAGGGATGCCGGTATAAACCGTAACCTCATCTAAGCAACATTCCTAGGGTAAGGCGTACTTCTTAGATGCCGATTCAATCTATATCCTAAGTAACAATCACTTTTTGGGTTTCATGCTAAATTATGATGACAAATAACTAAGTTGATCAGGTTTAATTACTCGTTTTAATTCCAATTCAGAGAATCTGACGTAGTCGGGCCGATCATAATATTGCCCTACATTACCACACTCGGTCGATCGAACGACAAAGACTCGGGCGACCGAGTGACATGTCTAGGTCGACGAACAACACGCTTACGTGTCGGAACAAATCATGATTACTTCTTAACGTTTCTAACCTAAACGCATGGGTTCGTAAATAAATCTACATCACGCAATCAATACAAGAAAAACTACTCCATAATAAAATACATCGAGATCTACAAATAAAGATTGCATAATTGAATAGTCATACCCTCGAGAGGCGAGTGACTCCCTCTTTAATGCGCCCCTAATCGGAGAATCCGGCGAATCCACACCGAACGAACATAAAGAAAATAAAACTAAAACTTTAAAAGCTAAAATTGTATGAATTGTTTTTGTGTTGTAGTGGTGTGTCTTCTCAACATCGTGGTTTCTTTGTTTATATAGGAGTTGTAGCCGACATAGGAGAATCCGGGAAGATTGACATGCATTTATCAACTTAGGCTCGGGTGACCCGAGCGTACACGCCGGCTCGATCGACCGAATGACATGGCTTTCGATCGACCGAGCCTCCTCTTTCTGCGTTTTCAAATTCGGTTCGTCTCGACTTGTTCCCCACTCCACGCTTTTGAATTGATCTCGATTAATCCTTTCTTCAATGCTCCGATTTTCTTCTCTTTTATCTTGAGATCTCCCGATTGTATGATAATTATCTTCCCGATTTATCATGATCACAAAAAATCAGCATTTATCACACAATTAATTGCTCTTTTATAATAAAAACAGCTAAATACCAATTATCATATTAATAATCACTTATCATTAAATAATAAATATAAACACGTGATTAAATATGAAATATATATAATTAACTCCGATTTAAGGTTATAATTGATGACATAAATGGGTATATTTTAACTGTCATCAAGTCTAACAACGGGTAATGCCTTTAATTGCTTGAGAAAAGCTTAGCTTTGTTCATCCTCGAGACAATCGGAGTTGTGTAATTTATCTTTTGGCATGAATTATGATCTTGTAATTGATAGATTGAGTATTTCAATAAAACGAGTAACTTTGACGAAACACAGGTGCATGTTATTTACTAATATTTGTAGGTAGTGTGATTCTTTGTGCACGTATATTCCGAATTCTGTGTTAACAAACAACTTTTCATGAAATTGTGCATGCATACTCTAATTTGCAACCTGAATTTAGGAATGTCATTCTTTTGAGACGAAATAACAGGTACTTGGAATCGGAATAGGGATGACGATTTTTGGCATTACTTTGACTCAACCATAGCCAAATGGCCCACCTGAACGTGAATTTCCCTTTTGTCCCCATCTTAGCCTTGTAGAGTGGTGAGACCCCACTCGAACTAGCCGTTCGTATTTAGCCTCATTATAATCCGACCCTTACCCAAAATTTTGGTGTACATTCCTTTGGCCTCCCGCAAGCATAGCAAGAGTCTAGTAATTATGAGAGCGGTGGTTGGGACTAAGAGTTGGATGGAAATGCTAGTAGGTTGAGAGGGCATCTTGGGAAGTCGGTTTGGAAACCATTGGTGTGAAAAAAAAAAGAAAAAAAAACAGTCTCTTTTATTTTGTATATATTTCAAGAGTTGAATAAAACCTTCTAACAATTCAAGAACTCAAATTAAGAGAAGCTTGCAAATTGTAAATACATCTTTAAATAATGAGTCATTGAAGGCGATTTTGAAGCAAAGTGTAGGATCTTTTGTGATGTGAAGGTGGGAAGTGATTAATGTGGAATTTGGTGTCACGAAGGAGAATGTGTGGATTCTTGCTATCTTGCCTTTTTCTTTTGATTATCCTTTTATTTCCTTCGGTTAGCCACTACCCTAGCCTGAATGTTACAAGCCGATTTGTCAACTACCTGACCTAGTTCCTTGATTCCGAGTGCCTCATTAGTGGAGACTGATCTCATTCCTAAACTTTTGGTTGCTTGTTTTGAGTGAGGCTTGCATGATCTCATGACCGTTGGTTGATAACAAGCTTGACGAATATTCACTCACACACTCCACTACTTCCTTAGATCGTGAAGAACATGTCCTTATGGTTTTGATAGGTTGCATCAATGTAATGCTTGCACCTTTGACCATTCACTCGAAACGGCTGGTCACTATAACCTCGTAGTTCTAGGACACCTCCAGGAATGATTTGGAGAATTTCAAAGGGACCGGACCAACGTGTCCTGAGCTTACCAGGGAACATATGTAACCTGGAATTGTATAATAAAACCTGTTCCCCTACTTGAAATTCTCGCTTCTTAATCTTGGCATCGTGAAGGAGTTTCGTCTTTTCCTTACTTATCCTGGCACTTTCGTAGGCCTGAAGTCTAAATTCGTCTAACTCATGCAACTGTTGCAATCGATGTTTTCCACAAGATTGGGTATCGAAGTTTAAAAACTTCGTGGGCCCAATAGGCTCTATGCTCTAACTCGATTGGCAAGTGGCATGGTTTACCATAAACCATTTGATAGGGTGATGTACCTATGGGGTCTTATAGGCGCTTTCGATCGCCCACAAGACATCATCCAATTTTAGACTCAGTCTTTTCTATGATCATAATCGTTTCTCAAGATCTTCTTTAAACTTTGGTTGCTTCTTTCAACCTGACCACTCGTCATAGGATGGTATGGTGTGCCAATTTTGTGCCGGACACCATATTTCTCAAGAACTTTCTCCAGGGGTCGGTTGCAAAAGTGTGTCCCTTCATCACTAATCAAGGCGCGTGGACACCCGAATCTCACAAAGATGTTTTTCTTTAGAAACTTCATGACCGTTTTATGATCATTGTGAGTCGTGGCCTGAGCCTCCACCTATTTCGATACGTAATCTACGCAGACTAAGATGTATTTATTCCCACAAGATGATGGGAATGGTCCCATAAAATCGATGCCCCACACATCAAAGACTTCACATTCTAGGATGGGTTTCAATGGCATGTCGAAACGCCTTGTCAAAGTTCCGGTTCTTTGACACCTATCACAAGCTTTACAGAAAGCTTTTGTATCTTTAAAGTGTTAGGTGTAGTGCCCGAAAGACAATTATCTGATTGTTTTAGGACAGTATTAATAATTCATCTTATTATATGCATTTATGTTTATAATTAAGACACTAACAAAACCCTAAGTACCTCGTTTATGTAATCACGTAACTCGGTGTATGGCTATACACAAGAGGATTGAGTTAGTGAGATGTACTTAAAATTAATTTTAGTCCGTAGCGTTTATTAATGAGCACGGGTCTCATGATTAATTTGCTAATAATGCGCCTGAACACTTTACGTGTGACAGATCTTATCCGGATTTATCCGGTAATAGGGTACCTAGTGGGGCATTTATATATGATGATAATCATATAGAAATTTGACCGATTTGATTTGAGTTCTCGATATAATTCCGTAATCGAGAAGTCTTATCGAATCACAAGATGATCATATATGGATTAATCTTAATCTGAGGTGATCCAGGCATTTAACGCTTAGACTAGGGTAGAGTTTGATGTGTTAGTAAGGATCACTTGGTATGTGGTCCAACGCTTCTCGTTGGCTCTATTCAGGATGAGTGAGTAGTCTGTGCTATCACGATATATGGAATCCATTCCTTCCTCGGGAAGTAGATGAACATTCCACTTATTTGTTGACCCTAGAAAGCGATCGATCGGCCGAGTTCATATTATATTGAATATGAACTAATTGATCACTAGGGGTTAATGGTAAATAAGGATAAGATGTTTTAGAGAAGGGTTTACGGAAATATCCCGAATCGAAATGAACAGTCTATGGAGGATTTATCCGTATGTAATGATTATATCAGTGGACGCTTTCGACTTCATAAATTGAGTGTAAGTTATCTATATTCGATAGAGTTCAGTTTGGGTTTATGGTGGTGTAATCCCGGAATTAATAGGTTGGATATAATTATTCTGTTTGACGAATAATTTTTATTCGATTTATTGTAGCTACTGAATATGGGTCCATGGTCCCCGACGTGGCTCCTAATATAGCATAATTGGATTTCTCGTCGTTGCACCTCGATTATAATTAAATGGTTGGATTGGACTATTTAATTGGATATGTGGATTAATTGTTTAGTTGGACTAAATAATTAAATACACGGAAAGACATTTTTCGTGGACTCGACCCGAATTGGTGTGTTGACCAATTTTGACCCAAATTGGTCAAAAAGAATAAAAAGGTGCGTGACCTTATTTGATTGAAAATGTGCGCATGTTTGTTTTTATTATTTAATTATTGGGAAATTAGTTTTCTTGGATAATTATTTGACATGTGATTAAATTATTTATGTGTTAAATAATTTAAGGAAAAGAATATCTTTTATATGTCCTTATTTATTTTGGAATATCTTAGATATATCTTTTTAGGAAAAGGATTACTATAATTGATTTTGTATTAATTATTAATCCTTGGAGGCTAAGTTTTACTCTCCTATATAAAGAGAGTTCTCCCAAGCCTTTTGACACACAACACAACACGCCATTATTAAAGAAAGAGGCTTAGAATTTTCGGCCATCTTTCTTCGGGTTTCGAGTTGGAATAATCTTCGGGATTATTCCGGTAGCATATCAAGGAGGTCCGGCGGCGGGAAACACCATCCACTTGGTGTTGCTGGGAGACACACGTTTTGGAACGGTGGCTGCTCAATCACGTGTTCAAGGAGCCTTTTGATCTTGGAGTTAAGCACCATAAAAAGGTAGGCTCCTAAACCCCCTTGTAGAATTAGATCTTTAATTTATGTTCTTTGTTTCGTTTAGATCTAGATCCTGATGCCTTCCGCTGCGTAATCGGGTCAATCCATGATTGATCCGACGATATTACATTTAACAAGTGGTATCAGAGCCTTTGATCTAACGATCAAAGAATATGAGTTTTAGATCTAGGAGTGGAAAAACATGTTTTAGGTGTTTTATTTCGTTTTTTTTTTTAAATTAAATTCAAATTTATTCATGTTGTATGCTTGTGAATGTTGTGGTTGAAGAGATGGATTGGGGTTGGTATTGTTTACCCGTAGATCTATTTTTTAGCTCCTTTGTTTAGTAACAATTGAGCATAGGAATTGTATTTTTTTTTATGTCATTTTTCGAAAATTCCATGTAAAAGTAGCATCTTTTATTATAATTTTGTTGTTCCGGGCTCGAAAAGATGAAGATCTTGAAGAAAAGATGAAGATCAAGGCGAAATCCAAGGTATGATCAAGGAGAAACGGATTAAATTTTTTTTCTTTTCAACCCATGCATGCGGCTAGGGTTTCCATCTTAAGCGGCTGCATCCAATTTTTTTAATGTAACTGTTTTTACTTTTTTTTTTTTGTTTTGTTATTACAGCCGACTTTATCAAAAAAAAAAAAAAAAAAAAAAAAAAAAATTGGATTTTTTCTTTGCCGCATGATAACAAAAAAAAAAAAAAATTTAATTATAATAAATTGGTTTTATTTAATTAAAAATACCTTTCTCCTCTCGGGTGTTCGTGGTTCGTGATCCGGCGGTTCGAGTTCAAGATTCGAAGATCAAGACTCGAAGACATAGTATAAGCTTTACTTTTCCTTAGAAAATAGTTAGTCGGGGGTACCAACGGTCCATCTCGATGTTTACTTTTCGGTATAATTTTGTGTTTGATCAAGATTACGTGCTTAAAACCGGAAAATTGCCATGACTTGCATCTTCATGATTCCACTCCAATGCATACATGTAGCTAGTTTATTTCGAATAAATTAGGCATGTATAACTCGAATAATTAGTATGAATGCTTATTAATTTAATATGTGGTAGTTAAATAATAAGTAGCTAATTATAAAAACCGAGGACCCGGGTTTATGTCAATCGTTTACGATTTTAGTGATGGATTCTCGGTGAATCCCACTTGGATAAATCGTTGAGTTTTTTCGGTGATGGCTCTCGGTGAACCCACCTTAAACAAAAAAAAGCGAGATTACGCTTTGGGTGACAACTTAGAAATCGGAGAATCTTAGTACATGGGTTCGAAATGGTCTAACCATGGTCAAGGGCGAGTTCAACCGAGTTTCGCTTAATCGACTTCTCCACGTGTGATGTACGTTACAGGATTCGACAAGACTTAGCATAGCCGATAAGCCTTCGGGCTAAACGGGCTTCTCTTGCCGGATTGGCCTCGAATCATCACATATGTTCCAACGAATAAGACGGCGTAGGCTTGCCTACATAACCGACCACTGTTCGAGTACTTTGATTTATTGTTTCTTATTGTCAAAGCCAAAACCGTAATTAGTAAACCCACCACTTTTTCAAAATATTGAGTGGGAGCGGGAAGGCGACAAACCACCCCACGGCCTCTACTATAAATGCAAGCACGTGAGAGAAGGGTGACGCCGAGCCGCTTTGATTCCGCCCCTCGCGGGTGGTGTTCGCCTATCAAAATTCAAGGCTTGGTTTCCGAAAGGATAGGATTTCGGTACTCGTTGAGTCATCGACCGACCTGCGCGGCATACTCGGGCGTACTTTGAGATCTGATATAGTAGGTCACACTCTTTATGGATATTTTCGAAATATCTAGGCTAGAAAAGGAAGGTAATCAATGATTAAGGTCCGGGATGTCTGATTCCCGTGAGATGTTTGATTCTCGAAGATTAATCATTGAGAGAGATTGTCTCAATTTAATCATCGCCTCTTTGACTGACCCTGCGGCGGCACTGAGGTGTGAGATTAAATCCTTGGAATGGTAGGATAGACTTTATAGTTTATTATTCCTAAAATATAAATCTAGTAGTGAAAATTTATTTTTGAATTTAACTTTCTGTCATTTTATTTACAACTAGATCTCTAGGTTACTAAACTGTTAGTAATAGGACTTCAATAAAAATGTGGAAAGTAACAAGTACGTTGTAATTATCAATAAATGCAGTTAACTTTTCGGAAGAAATTTTTCTCTTGAGCCTTTAAAAACTTAAGTGACATAGTACAGGTGTGTCACGGGTGTCACTCGTGTTGAACGAGAGACGACCATACTTAGTTTACAAAAGATGACATAGGACTATCAGATAAAATTCATTTAGTGAATTTTAAAAGTGTAATTACACAACAAATTTCTAAATTGAAAAATTGGAAAATCATATACATAAGGCGTTGCTAGTTAGACGGTATTTGGAACCGATAAACTAGTGGGAGCCTTAGCCTTATGATTTGTTGTTTTTCTGAATTATTAGAAATGTGTAATAGATCGCATGTAAGTTTCTCCATTTATTGGAAAAACAAGAATAAAGCGTTACTAGTTAGACAGTATTTGGAACTGATAAACTAGTGGGAGCTTAGTTCTGGGGATTTTCTGATCTTTGAAAAATCATAAATACAAAGTGTTGCTCGTTAGACGGTATTTGGAACCGATAAACTAGTCGGAGCTTTGGTCTTATGATTTAATGATTAGAAAAATCGATAGTCCAAGCAAGTAACATCGAACATCCTACGCTTCAAGAGTAGTGTCTACTCACACGAACTGCTAGTTCAAGACTATTTCCATCTAAGGAAAGTCGAGAATGGGAAAGAATGTTTATACGTGTTAGTCATCTAGACTAAGTAGTTTTAAGGCTAAACCGGAAAATTAATAAATTGGAAATTAGAGGATAATGAAAGTGATTTCGGATCACTGTCCAATGTATCCTAGCAATTTTCTCGAAAGCTAAAGTTCTTTGGAAGAACTAGGTAGCTTTGCATTAAACGATAAATAAAATAGACAACGGGCAGTTCTTTCAGATTGACTAGTGGGAGTGATATAAGGAAATGAATCTCGGATTCAATTCTTGAGCATCACAGAAAATTCATTTTCTGTTTTTCGGATTCGTTGGAACGAACATATTCATTTTCAATAGGATAATTTGTTTGTCTTATTGACGATGAATGTAACAAATGTGAGCACTAATCCAAGACTCGGACTTTGTTTGATAAAGTCGTAACCACTAATCATTGTTGAAAAGGTATTAGTAACACATCTTAAAACATATAAACGCAAATGGTTTCCGTATTTCGATAAACGCTTCTTTCTATTCTATTAATTAGTGCATATTCCCTAAAGACAAGATCTGAAGACTGGCTTAGGGTGATTCCTATCTCCCGTCAAAGGAACACTGCCTCAAAGGAACAATGACTAAGTTTCCTTTCAATCGAGAAAGGGTAATAGATTTAAAGAAGTAACATAGCTTGTTCATAACAATCTTCGGGTCATATGAAAGGTACAAGCTAGTGGGAGCTTTTGAAGTAGTGACATCTTGTTTGACTACTATTCGAGACTCCGGTAAGTTTATCAAAAATATTTGGAGGAAATCTCTGATTTCACTGCAGATATAGTATTCCATACTCATAAATAGGTTATTGCGTAGTCTTCGGACCGATGCTCGGCCTACCTCCCAAAGTGAAATGTTTTCACTAAGGGATACACCACAAATTTCCCTTACATAGTTATTGATGTGCTACGATCATTTCTTGAACTCATTTAAGATATTGGTTGCAAAATAACGGTTGTATTGAAAAACCGAGAAGTCTACCTGAAGATGCCTACGTATTTGTGGATAAGAAGTGAATTCGGTTCACCCCACTTCCGTAAATAGAGGCATTTAGCACCGAGTGCTTGAAGGTAGGGCTGGCAATTTTGCGTACGTTCAGTGTCGTGAAATATCTTAATGCATTGAGTAAAGGTTGGTTATTAAACTCGTAAAATCGAGAGAATGACGGTATCTATCACAAACTCGGTCCGATAGAGTCTATAAATAACAACCTTAGATCTTGAAGTATTTGTACTCAAGATGTTACTAATCGATGTGTTCACCCACATCCAACACCGGCGATTGGTGATAACACTAATAAGAACTACTAAACTAGATCAAGATATCAATCCACCCCGAACGCAGTGGGAGTATGGTTTGTCCATTACCCATTGCAGGACCTTACGGTCTATAGGGTAGATTGATGACCTATAGTCCTTTGTGGGCTGTGTAGGATCCTGATCATAAAGGTTGGTTTAAAAGCCATAACCCTGTGAATGGAGTATGATACTCCAATTGCATGTGAAACTCTTGTAGAACCACCGAGTATCTCAGCCCCGAGGGGAGTAATTGGAACTACATGAAGAAGAGTAGAATGAATAGGAAAGTTTAACTTTCACAAGAAAAGTAGTAATTTAGGGGTGATTCCCGAAAAGGTAGAGAGTTAACCAGACCGTGATCTCTCTCACCACTCAGTCTTGCTTGATTTCGTCAGAAAGCAAGAAATAGGGGTGATTCCCGAAGACTTCCTTGCCGAACAACGGAATCTGAATTCATTCGAATGAATGGTTTTAGCTAAGAACAAATAATGGATTCGTTAAAACGCAGAAAAATAGGGTGATTCCCTAAGACTTTTTGCAAGACTAACGGTATCTTAATTTATTCGAGAAGAACCTTTGGCGGGATGCCCGCCATAGCTTATATCCTTCGGGATTAAAGCAAACCTCTAGGTCATACATTTTAATATGTGGACTTGACTGAATGTTGATAAGTCTTTTGGAGACTTGGCATCAATATTAGTAAAGTAGTATGTAGATTAGTGTTTGTGAACGGTAACACTCAAAACAATTGGAAACAACATGGGTGTGTTATATGAAGTCGAGTCCGACATGCCATCGGGATTCATTCTAAAAGGAGTTGATTCGCTCAAATCCGAGAATCGATCATTGGCAATCCCACCCATTCACCTGGTTAAGATATTCTTGCATTTATGCAACATTCAACGATGTAGTCTACCCTACCTCTCGTGAATGGTTATCTAAACTCGAGGATGAATAGAAATGGGATGTTTAGTGAATCCTCAAATATCTTCGGAGAATGAGGAATAATATGCTAGTATATTCAAGTGCAAACTAGAATATAAGTGATAACACTAATTCGACTTTAGGTCGATTAAGGATGATCGTTAAGACGATTTCGTCCTCGATGTTAAATCGAAGGCATATTGAAATCATACCACCGGATTAGATGGAAAGCGATGTTTCGATCCCAAAGATTGACTCAAGCCGACATCCTACTCGATCGCTGTACCAAGTCACATGGTATTCGGATTCGAGTGCGCGCCGGTCACCGACCTACTGCTGCGCGCACACTCCGGGTCGTGCTTGGAAGGATGAATTACTAAGATGCGCTTGGAGGTGCAGATTTGAGGGATTTGTCTTACTTGTTTTGAGCAAGTGGGAGAATGTTGTAGATATAGATAAAATAAGGATGTGCTCTAAAACAATTAATCCACTTGCCTTTCGTGCAAGTGGGAGATTGTTAGGTGTAGTGCCCGAAAGACAATTATCTGATTGTTTTAGGACAGTATTAATAATTCATCTTATTATATGCATTTATGTTTATAATTAAGACACTAACAAAACCCTAAGTACCTCGTTTATGTAATCACGTAACTCGGTGTATGGCTATACACAAGAGGATTGAGTTAGTGAGATGTACTTAAAATTAATTTTAGTCCGTAGCGTTTATTAATCTGAGTACGGGTCTCATGATTAATTTGCTAATAATGCGCCCAGAACACTTTACGTGTGACAGTCTTATCCGGACTGTCGGTAATAGGGTACCTAGTGGGGCATTTATATATGATGATAATCATATAGGGCTTGGACCGATTTGATTTGAGTTCTCGATATAATTCCGTGTCGAGAAGTCTTATCGAATCACAAGATGATCATATATGGATTAATCTTAATCTGAGGTGATCACTGCATTTAACGCTAGACTAGGGTAGAGTTTGATGTGTTAGTAAGGATCACTTGGTATGTGGTCCAACGCTTCTCGTTGGCTCTATTCTCGGATGAGTGAGTAGTCCGTGCTATCACGAATATGGAATCCATTCCTTCCTCGGGAAGTAGACGAGACGCTTCACTAATTTGTTGACCCTAGAAACTGATCGATCGGCCGAGTTCATATTATATTGAATATGAACTAATTGATCACTAGGGGGTTAATGGTAAATAAGGATAAGATGTTTCGAGAAGGGTTTACGGAAATATCCCGAATCGAAATGAACAGTCTATGGAGGATTTATCCGTATGTAATGATTATATCAATGGACGCTTTCGACTCATAAATTGAGTGTAAGTTATCTATATTCGATAGAGTTCAGTTTCGGGTTTATGGTGGTGTAATCCCGGAATTAATAGGTTGGATATAATTATTCTGTTGACGAATAATTTTTATTCGATTTATTGTAGCTACTGAATATGGGTCCATGGTCCCCGACGTGGCTCCTAATATAGCATAATTGGATTTCTCGTCGTTGCACCTCGATTATAATTAAATGGTTGGATTGGACTATTTAATTGGATATGTGGATTAATTGTTTAGTTGGACTAAATAATTAAATACACGGAAAGACATTTTTCGTGGACTCGACCCGAATTGGTGTGTTGACCAATTTTGACCCAAATTGGTCAAAAAGAATAAAAAGGTGCGTGACCTTATTTGATTGAAAATGTGCGCATGTTTGTTTTTATTATTTAATTATTGGGAAATTAGTTTTCTTGGATAATTATTTGACATGTGATTAAATTATTTATGTGTTAAATAATTTAAGGAAAAGAATATCTTTTATATGTCCTTATTTATTTTGGAATATCTTAGATATATCTTTTTAGGAAAAGGATTACTATAATTGATTTTGTATTAATTATTAATCCTTGGAGGCTAAGTTTTACTCTCCTATATAAAGAGAGTTCTCCCAAGCCTTTTGACACACAACACAACACGCCATTATTAAAGAAAGAGGCTTAGAATTTTCGGCCATCTTTCTTCGGGTTTCGAGTTGGAATAATCTTCGGGATTATTCCGGTAGCATATCAAGGAGGTCCGGCGGCGGGAAACACCATCCACTTGGTGTTGCTGGGGAGACACACGTTGGAAGACGGTGGTGGCTCAATCACGTGTTCAAGGAGCCTTTTGATCTTGGAGTTAAGCACCATAAAAAGGTAGGCTCCTAAACCCCCTTGTAGAATTAGATCTTTAATTTATGTTCTTTGTTTCGTTTAGATCTAGATCCTGATGCCTTCCGCTGCGTAATCGGGTCAATCCATGATTGATCCGACGATATTACATTTAACATAAAGATCGTGGGCCAATAGAAACCGGATTGAAAGATCTTAGCAACGGTTTTCCAAGGACCAAAGTGACCGCCAGTGGGTCCACTGTGGCATTGCTCAATGATATCACGTTGCTCAGATTCTGGAACACATCTTCTCAGAAAACCATCTTTACAAATCTTGAAGAGGTAAGGTTCGTCCCAAACGAATGTTTTCATATCCGATAAGAATTTCTTCTTCTCCTGATATGATAATTCTGGATCAAGATATTTGGAATGAAGGTAGTTGACGATGGAAGAATACCATGGAACATCTGGAGCACAACCGTCAATAAGCATGATATTCTCTAGAGGAAAGTAAAGATCTATATCGTCAGGGTCATCCTTTTCCTCACTCAACATTCTTGAAACGTGATCAGCCACTACGTTTTCACTGCCCTTTTTGTCTTTAATCTGGACATCAAACTCTTGTAGGGTTAGTATCCAACGTAGTAAGCGCGGTTTAGCCTCTTTCTTTGTCATCAAGTATCGCAGTTAAGCGTGATCACCCACACAACTACTTGAGCACCCAACAAGTAACTACGAAACTTGTCCATAGCAAAGACTACGGCCAATAATTCCTTTTCAGTCGTCGTGTAGTTTACTTGTGACGGGTTTAGCGTGTGACTGGCGTAATAGATTGGCTGGAATTTCCCTTTTATTATCTGTCCTAAGACTGCACCAATAGCATAGTTTGATGCATCGCACATAAGCTCGAAAGGTAGATTCCAGTCAGGCGAGATAAGGATCGGTGCAGAGATTAATCGACTTTTAAGCTCCTCAAACGCTTGCTTGCAACTCTCATCAAAATCGAATAAAACGTCTTCTTTAAGTAGTGTAGACAGGGGCTTGGCTATCTTGGAAAAGTCCTGAATGAATATCCTATAGAAACCGACATGTCCAAGAAAACCTCTGACTTCGCGCACATTCTTAGGGTAACTTATCTTCTCGATAGCTTCCACTTTGGCTCCGTCTACCTCAATACCTTTGGCGGAGATCTTGTGGCCAAGAACTATTCCTTTATCTACCATGAAATGGCACTTTTCCCAATTTAGTACTAAGTTCTTTTCCACACATCTGGATAAGACCTGGTCAAGATTATCAAGGCAATCATCGAAAGATTGAACAAAGACCGAAAAGTCATCCATGAAAATTTCCATACATTTTTCAACTAGCCCGTCAAAGATAGCCAGCATACATATCTGAAATGTAGCTGGGGCATTGCAAAGAACAAATGGCATCCGCATGTAAGCGAATGTACCATAGGGACAAGTGAAAGTGGTCTTTTCTTGGTCAACAGGATCTATAGGTATCTGAAAATATCCTGAATATCCATCCAGAAACAAGATAGAATCGTGTCCCGCCAGGCGCTCAAGCATCCGATCAATGAACGGAAGGGAAAATGATCTTTCATGGTTACTTCATTGAGCTTTCAGTAATCAATGCATCAGAATCCGAAGAACAAGCCTCAATGCTATTTCCTCTCCTTCTCGTTCTTCTCAATCGTAATTCCACCTTTCTTGGGAACTACCTGAGTCGGGGATACCCATTAACTATCAGCGATGGCATAGATGATACCCATATCCAGAAGTTTGATGATTTCTTTCTTAACCACCTCTTGCATATGAGGGTTGAGCCTCCTCTGGGGCTGTCTAACACATTTCGCACCCTCATTAGTCTTGATCTTATGCATACAGATGTCGGGAGATATCCCTCTGATATCTCCTACTTGCCTCCCAAAGGCTTTCTCGTTCTTTTTCAAGAAGTTTATTAACTTCATTTCTTCTAGTCGAGACAGTTTGGCAGATATAATCAATGGAAGCTTGTCACCTTCTCTTAAAAACACATACTTCAAATGTTTAGGCAACGGCTTCAACACCAGATCCGCAGGGGGGTCTTCCAAACTTGATTTAAGTTCTCCACTTCTTAACTCAACATCGCTGAGTTTACTTAGTGGTCCCACTGCCAAAGCTTCTCCTTTTAACAACTCAACCTCAATTTCAGCTTCTAACTGCTCTAGACTCACCACACCATGATTATTCAGCTTCTCAACTAGTCGCTCGTATTCAGTTGCAACAGCCGTGACTTTCTTTTCCATGTGGTCATTGAAGTCATCAAACGTATCCTCAATGGAAAAGCCGGTTGGAGGGCCAGAGGGTCTCTGAATGGATTCGGAGACATTATAGCTTACCTCTTGATCACCAACCCGTATAGGCCCTTTCCCACCATCACAGTCAATGAGGGCTCTAGCTGTGGACAGAAAAGGTCTCCCAAGAATTAGGGGGACATTTTCATCATTTTCAATGTCTAGGACATACCAGTCAACGGGGAAGGTAAATTTATCAATTTGGACAAATACGTCCTTCAGAATCCCCGCAGATTTCTTAGAAGATCTATCAGCGAATTGCAAATTCATTGTAGTGGGTTCTAGAAGGTCATTTAAACCAAGCTGTTTGCACACAGACAATGGCATCAGGCTGATGGATGCACCCAGGTCACATAAGGAGTTTGGGAAGACTAGGCCTCCCATTAGCAATGTGAGCACAAATTTCCCAAGGTCACCCCTCTTGGTTGGTAGATCGTCATAATTGATCATAGAGCAGTCCTCACCAATCAACCGATCCATGTCTGCTAATTTCTTCTTAGAAGAAACAACATCCTTGATGAATTTTGTATACTTAGGCATCTCAACCAAAACCTCGGATAATGGAAGATTAACCTGAGTATTTTTCAGAAGGTTTAGCACTTTTTCATACTTTTTATCCTCATTCAAGGAGATGTTGCTCTTTCTAGGTGGAAATGGAAGCTTTTTCAAGTCACTCTCAGAAAAGACTTTCTTCGAGGTTGAACTGATAGCTTTGTCTTCCAAATCCTTCCACCTTACCACCTTCTCATTCTTCTTACTAGTCGGGGGATCAGCCTCCTGACTCTCACTTGTTTCTTCATTCCTCAGGGGTTCAGCTTCCTGAGGACTTTCACTTCTTTCACCTCTCAGGGGATCAGCCACCTGAGTATTCTCTTCCGGCCAAGGGGAGTGTAAGTGCTCAGCTTCCCCTCCTGCCTTATCACTGGCAGGAGGGGTTAGTGGTATCCCTGGTGAGGGGGACCACTTAGTTGAGTACCACTTCTTAAATTCATCGCACTGGCCTCTTCTCTACCGTATGGAATTGAAGGTACGAGGTCAGTGCATTGGCCATTGTTCAAATCGGTTTGAGCAACTTGACCACCCTTTGGATTCTTTTCTGTGAAACTGGGCAGCTGCCCTGGGGGTCTAGAAGCTAACTGTTCAGCCAATTGCCCTAATTGCCTCTCAAGATTCTTGTTTGTGCTCATCGGGAGTTGGATGTTTTTACTTTGCTCCTCCACTTTAGCTTCAAGAGTATTGGGGTGAGAGGGGCTTTGAGAGTTTTGGAGATTCTGCGAATATGGCTGGCTGGACCGATTCTGAAAAGCAGAATTAGAATTGGTAGGCCAACTCTGATTGAACCTTTGATTCTGATTGGAAAATTAGTACTTTGGTTCTGATTCAAACCAGGGTTTCGATTGAAGTTTTGATTTGGATTAGAAGTTGAATTTGGATTATGTTGGTCCCAGAGAAGGGTGAAACTATAGTCAGAGTGGGGGGTGAATGACTATAGTGGAGTTTCAAAAACTTTTCTTCTTCTAGTTAAAAGCTTTTGGGCAGCGGATAAGTCCCTTCTTACTATATTGTTTTCAAATCGGTTTAGACAGTCACAGATGCAAATTATGATATATGCAAATTAAATGAATGCTGTAAAGTAAATTGCAGAAATTAAATTGACACAAGGCTTATAGTGGTTCAGGGTGGTGTAATCCCTTAATCCACTCTTCTCCTGTGATGATTGGAGGAATTCACTATTGTTTTCACAGATACAATAGTATGATTGTCCTTGGCTTCCCAAGCTTCACAATCTACAAGACTATCACTCCTTGACCGCAAATGTGCCTTCAATGATTCATCTTCCTTCCTCATTCCTTAAGATCAAGATCCTTCAACAAATATCACAGATTCAACTCCTTCTCGATTGCCTCGATTCGATTGCTTGATTTGATGTGAATGTGATTCACACACTTGCTTGATCAATCCTCGCCTCCGAGTATGACTTTGTAGCTTTGAAGTCTGAGTTGATCACTAGATGTATCCTTGTAATTTCAGAGAGAAGGCTTTTCAAATTGACAGAGTTTCTGCTAGATTTTTCTTTCTTGATTGTTGTTTTCTTTTTCTGTCAATGCCTTCTATTTATAGCCTTGAATACCTTCGTTTTTGAAATTCCGTTTGTTGGCTATATTAATGAGGGAATAATCCTTGATTTTATTCTTGATTCCCCCTTACTTGTATTCTCCTTAAATTCAGTGATCGGATTCTTTCTTCAAACGTATAGCAGATAATCCGTCCTTGATTGATCCTTTAATGATTTGAGCATTTAATGCATGATCTTCTGAATCTTCATCGTATATCAATTCTCGCCTCAGTGTGTCTCTTCGCCCTTTCTAGAACGGTCGAGTGAGCCTACTTGACTTAGCCGCTACTTCTTCTTCATTGCTTTGTTTTCTCTTTGCCGAAAGTCAGTTTACTCAAATGATTCAATTGCTTCCTTCTTTGTTCTAGTATTTGGAGAGTCTTTGAACATCACTGATCCTTGATTTGGGTGAGACCAGTGTACACCATATTTGAACATTGAGTTTTATCATTTAAAACTTAACTTAGACTTATCCAAGGTCATCACAGACTTCCTTGGTTATAAGTCAGACCATAAAGTCTTCATTACTTCTCTGCTGGTGCTTGGCTGGCTTCACTCTGCCGAATATCCATGCTTTTGCTTTGCCATCCTACCAACTAGTACAATACTTGTCTGACTTAACTTATACAACTTGTCAGACCCTAAGTAAAGACTTATACAGAGAATTCTAACTTATTTCAGGCTTGCTATAACAGCTAGTATGGCCATCATCAAAACATAATAACATGTTCCTAACAATTTCCCCTTTTTGATGATGCCAAAACCCTCATAAGCCTCTGAACATAAGTAATCAAGATTTTCATAATACACAATGAGATAAAAAGTTCAACAATTTTATTCATCCATCATAGGGCAATAAGATATTGCATCTTTTATTTAAATGAACAAAGGCAAATGATAAGATAAATTGAATTGAATTAAGCAACAGCAATTGGTTTACTTCTTCATTTCTTCAAACTCGATGCCCTTGCCTTTGTCAGTCCTCTCCTTTGTCGCCTTTCTCTTTCCACTGGAGCTTTACACCTTTCCCTTCCCACTGGAGCTTTCAGGCTTTGAGTTACCTTCCCTTTGTGGCAACATCAAAACGCGTGCCTCAAGGTCCGCAATTGCCGCATCGGACTCGGGAGAGGCCATACTTTCTCTCCAAGATTTTGTTGTTGGCCTCACCAACTTTGATGAGAAAGTCCAGCTTGCTTGCCGAATGTTCCATGATTTCATCTAGATGCTGAATTTTGGTGTGTTAGCATTGAGGGTGTCTACCAATGGCTTGAGATTGTTGTCAACCGTCTCAAAGATGGTATTCAAGATTGGTTTGGACATGGTGAGGGATGAGGTGTTGTAAGTTGCAAATTAAGTTTCCTGTCTCTCCATGACCTCATCTTGGATTTTGATATGGCTGATGAGGGCCTCAATCTTGTGATGGAAGGAGGTTGCTTCACTCCTTAAGGCAGCCTCTTGATTTTGCTCTCTGTAGTATTGCCTTTCTATGTCCACAATGAGGGGTTGAATGTCCAGATTGAACACTCTTTCTGGATCAATTTCTTCCGTGCCACATGGGCATCCTCTTCACCTCTCATCACTTTCATCCTCAAAGATCTTCACCTTGCTTCTCCTCATTTTCTTCTTCAACTTCTTGCTCTTCCTTTTCTCTTCTTCCTTTGCATCTTGTGCTTCTTCCTTTTCTTCCATCTGCTCTTGTTCTGCCTCATTAGACACAGGGTCATTTAGAGGTTGTTGTTGAGTGTGGACTGCTTCATCTACCACTGGTCCCCCTTGTGCAATTGTGGGGGAGTTGACAAGTTCGGCCGAGTGAGCTTTATCAGCTGGCTCACTTGGCTGGTTGTCAACTTTGCCTATGCTTTTGAAAAGCACTTCCTGGAGAGTCAGTTCATCATCAGAAATCTCCAAATCTTCTTGATTTGTTTCAGGATTTCCTCCTTCTGAGTGGTCATCTTTTGACTCATCCCCTTCATCTTGTATCTCCTTCTCATCAGATGAGGTGAGTCTATATCCTTCTTCACCTTCTTCCAGGTAGGTGAGTCCCTCTGGCTGCGTTTCTTCTTCTGTTGCTGTGTCATCACTGATGGTCACAGGCTCATCCAAATTGCTGGTGTCAGGCATATTGGCCTCCTCTTGTGTCTTTTGAGATCGGGTTCTCCGTCCCACTCCTGATCTACTGCCTTCATGTTGCTTTCTTTTGCTCCCAGCTATGGGTTTGGGTTTTAGGGAAGCCTTGATGTAAGTAAACATCGTCTTGGATTTGTGTGGAGACTGCAAGTTTGTGGGTCGTACTTTCAATTGATTGAACAAATGTTGAAGAGGGAACCCATATGATTTCTTCTCCTAGAAATCACCCTTTTTCTGCAAACCCTTGTCTGGTGCAGTGATGGATAGATCGATTTCCTTCTGAATCTGATCCTTCATTCGATTGAACACAAATGTTGCCCAGTCAAATTTGATGCGATTGTAGATAATGGCCATCAGTTTAATTCGTACCTCAGTCAGGTTTTCCATTGACCCTTTTCTGCCTTCAATATTTTTGGTGATAACTGGTGCAAACTCAGGAAACGGAAGTTTGAGCGTTGATCTGGGTAGATTGTATGTTTTGCTATTTTTCTTTGGACTTTTGGCTATCTCAGTCCAGAACTTTGCCATGTCAGTTGTGACAAGCTTGACATTAGCAGGTCCTTTCAATGGAAGGTGAAGGTAACGGTTGAGTGTACCTGGTGTGATGATTATTTCTCTTCCAAAGATTGAGCTTTGGATGCGATCAACTTCAGTCTTCTTTGTGCTAGGCACAAATTTGGCGTTTTTCCAAAACGCTATCAGATTCTCATAGCAGATTCCAGTTATTGAAGGATTTAGGAAAGTCATCAGCCCCAAATTCGAGCAGCAATCAACCAGACGTTGAGCTTTTGAGTCATTATCACAAAATGAGAGATAGTGCTCAGGTTTGAAAAACGAGCCGGTTATGATTGATTTTTCGTAGTATTTTTCAGTAGCAGTGATTTGGGAGGATGAAGCCATTGATAGGTAGAGGAGGATTAGAAGAGTATATCTTGAGGTTTCAGTGAGAAAAAGTAGGGTTTGTAATTTGCAGAAGTATGTAAAGATTTCTGAAAATCTTTAAGTATTGTTTATATAGTGTGGTGGTGTGAACGTGGTTTTGAATATGGAAGGATTTGTGGCATAATGGCGTGATTTTGCGTATGAAAATCGCGATATTCGAGTGGAGTGGGGGTGTGGTTTGAGGCAAGTAATGATAGAGCCCGGGAATCGAGGAGTTTATAATTCAAAAAATAATATAATTACCTCCATGATCATAAGTTGATCGCAACGTGTGTATAGAATAATCCTCCATAATTTCCTTATTCTCCACGTGTAATCAGAATTGATTTTGTTCACACTCTTAATTTGTCCAAGTCTTTATTTCGGTGAAGTGCCTTCGCTGGCCACTTAGCCGTTCTATAGGTTCTTTACTAAGTTGCTCCATTTCACTGCTCCTAACAATCGCTTAAGTTACCTTCACTGGATGCCGAGTGCCTTACTTGTCGCATCTCCTCAGAACGGCAAAGGTCGTACCGCTTAATGAAGTCACTTAGCCGATTACTCCAGCTTAGCCGCTTTTTGATACTTATTCAATTTCAATCATTCCTAACTCGGTTCTTAGCTTGTCAATCTTTCATAATCGAAAGTGGTTTAGTGAAGATGTCAGCCAATTGATCTTCAGTGGGTATGTGTTTTAGGATGACATCCCCCTTTTCAACATGGTCTCTGATAAAATGATGTCTTACATCAATGTGCTTTGTTCTTGAGTGCAATACTGGATTTTCTGTAATAGATATTGCACTTGTGTTATCACACATGATTGGAATTGTTTTCTCTTCTACTCCATAGTCCCTTAGTTGTTGTCTTATCCACAGTACTTGTGCACAACAGCTACCTGCTGCTATGTATTCTGCTTCAGCTGTTGATGTGGATATGGAGTTTTGCTTTTCCAGAGGTGCTTTTTCTATCTATTTTGAGACTAGTCTAGTTCCTAGCATTTGGCAAGTTCTAGAGGTGCTTTTTCTATCTATTTTGCATCCAGCATAGTCAGAGTCTGAATATGATATCAATGTAAATCCTCCATCTTTTGGATACCAAATACCAACATTTAAAGTGTTTTTCAAGTATTTTATTATCCTTTTAGCTGCTAGAAGATGTGATTCTTTTGGTTGAGCTTGAAATCTTGCACATACTCCTACCGCAAATGCTATGTCAGTCCGCTTGCGATTAAGTATAATAATGATCCAATAATTCCTCTATACAATTTTTGATCAACATCTTTTCCTCCTTCATCTTTTCCAAGTATGACTCTGGCACACATTGGTGTGTCTGTTGTGCCACTTGTATCCATCCCATACTTGTGTATCAAATCTCTTGTATACTTTGCTTGACTAACAAAAATGCCATCCTTCATTTGCTTTACTTGAAGGCCAAGGAAGTAGTTTAATTCTCCCATCATGCTCATCTGAAATTTGCTCTTCATCAGGTTTGCAAATTTCTCACACAGCTTTTCATCCTCTGATCCAAAGATTATATCATCAACATAGATTTGTACTAGCAATGTGCTTGCTCCTTCCTCCAGCTTTAAATAGAGTCTTGTCAATAGTTCCTTTGTTTGAATCCATTCTTGATCGTAAATCGTGATGAGTGTTTCATACCAGGCTCTAGGTGCCTGCTTTGAGTCCATAGAGGGCCTTCTTGAGTTTGTATACTTTGTCTTCTTTTCCTTTAATTTGAAATCCAGGAGGTTGTTCTACATAAACTTCTTCTTCCAAGAGTCCATTTAGAATGCAATCTTTACATCCATTTGATAGACTTTGAAGTCTTTGTGTGCAAAGACAAATGCTAGAAAAAGTCCGATTGCTTCCAATCTTGCTCTTTGGAGCAAAGTTTTCATCATAATCTATTCCTTCAGCTTGGGAATAGCCTTTTGCAACTAGCCTTGCTTTGTTTTTGACAACAGGTTCCTGCCTCATCCATCTTGTTCCTGAATACCCATTTTGCACCAATGATGTTGGCCATTTCAGGTCTGTCAACAAGTTCCCAGACTTCATTTCTTTCAAATTCATTTAGTTCTTCTTGCATGGCTGTGATCCAATCTGCATCTTGGATTGCATCATCTATGGTCTTGGGTTCCACTTGTGATAGAAAGCAGGTTAGCATGTGCTCCAGTTGTCTTCTGGTTCTGACTCCTGTGTGAATGTCTCCAATGACTTGTTCTTCAGGATGGTCTCTTAGCCAATTTAGATCTGGTTGAAGTTGATCTTCACTTGGTGCTTCCATACCTTCATGCTGAGCATGAACTTCAACTTGAGGAGCTTCATCTGGTGTATTGGTATGTGGCTCCTCTTGATCTTCGAATGATGATTCGTGATAGTAGTTGGTATGGTTGCATTTGTATAGATTTCTCTTTGTGGTGCTTTCTCTTCTTGATCTTGAAGATCTTCACCATTTGTGTTTGGTTCATCAAAACCACATGTATTGATTCTTCAATCACCAAAGTTCTTTTATTTAGTACTCAATGCTTTGTCGGTGTCTGAGTATCCCATGAAGATTGCTTCATCACCTTTCTCATCAAAGGTATGCGCTTGATTCTGCTTAAGACAAAACATTTTGATCCAAACATATGAAAATATGAGATATTGGGTTTTCTACCATTCTATATTTCATATGGAGTTTTTCCATGGTGTTTGTTGATGATTGATATTTTTGTGTATGGCATGTTGTGTTTGTTTGCTTGACCCAAAATCTCTTTGGTAAACATGCTTCGCTATCATTGTCCTCGATCGCTTCCTTGATGGTTCTGTTTTTCTTTCTCGCTACACCATTTTGTTGTGGAGTTCTCGCCATGAGATAGTTGATGTAATACTCCATTTTCTTCACAATAGGTTCGATAATTTCATTTAGAAATTCAAAGCCTCTATCTCGATCCGATCTTGATAATCTTTAGTTCTTTCTCATTCTGAGTCTTCTCAACAAATCGGCAAATTCTTGAGTGTTTCTTTCTTCTTATTCATGAAGATGGTCCAGGTGTACTTTGAGAAGTCATCTACCACTACAAGAGTGTATTTCTTACCACTCACACTCACTGGTGTGACTGGTCCAAACAGGTCCATGTGTAGCAGATGTAGAATTCTTGTTGTAGATTGATGAGGCTTTGACTTGAATGAGCTTTTTATTTGTTTTCCTTTCTGACAAGCATCACATAGACTTTCTTTCTTGAATGTGATCTCTGGCAGGCCTTCAACTAACTTGCTCCTTGATAGTTTGTTGATGGTCTTGAAATTCAGGTGATTTAATCGTTTGTGCCAAATCCAGCTTGTTGATTGTTTATTCTTGACAAGTAGACATGTTTCTGCCTTGGCTGTTCTCCAATCCTCCACATACATGTTGTCTTGTCTTCTTCCTGCAAGAACTATTGTGTTGGTTTGACTGTGAATCACTTTGCATCCTTCTTTGTTGAAGTGCACATTGTAGCCTTTGTCACAAAATTGACTGATGCTCATCAGATTGAAGTTAAGTCCCTTGACATATGCCACATTCTGAATCTTTAGATTGTTCTTGATTATTGTGCCTTCCCTCTTAATTTTGCCAGGGTTTTCTTTACCTCCAAATGTAACTTTGGGTCCATCAAAGGTTTTGAAGTCAGTGAGCCATCTCTTGTTTCCTGTCATGTGTCTGGAACATCCACTGTCTATGTACCAGACATCTTACAAAACAGATTAATTAAGTTTAGGTACCCAACACTGTTTGGGTCCATACCTGTTAGCAATCATGCCTCCCATACCAAGGGTGTATCCAAAAGGTCTTCTTTTTGGATAATTGAAGTCATCAACTTCATATGTATAAGGCATGGCAGAATAGCTTCTAGTATTTTTATGAAGATATTCTTGATACTTTTCTCCACCTTTTGGTGCATTTGCATCCTTCTTTACTTTCCAAAATGCAAGAGAAAACCTTTCTTGCTTCATGTGTCTAGAAAGCAGATTGGTTTTCTCTTAAACACATGATGCATTTTGTGGAATGGTTTCTTCTTGTATTTTACAGGAGCAACATTCCAATCATCCTCTGAAGGGTAAAGTCTTCCTTTTCCTTTCAGATGGTTTTTGTTCTTGATTGACTGGAATGAGGATTTAGTTTGCTGTTTCACTACACTGGGTTTTGACTTCACCGGAACAGGATGATCTATTGGAGACATGGTCTGTCCCTTTATAAATTTTGGTCCACTAGTGGTCCTCAATTTAGAATCGTGTTGACCATTATTCCTACGTTCATCCTGACTGTTGTAGCCAAGACCAGATCTGGATCCAAACCTTTTTGGGGGTTTGTAAGCTGGTGCCTTTAGTGGTGCAGTGGATACCTTCACTGGTGAGGAGATTTCCTTAACTGATCTGTTAATAACAGATGTATGATCATCTGCTTTTTGTTGATCATTTAAGTAGGTCTCCTTACTAGTTAATTCAGCTTTTGCTTTATCCAGTTCTTTCTTTAACCTCTTATTCTCTTTCCTTAGATCCTTGCATTCCTTTTCCAGAATTTCATGATTCTTTTCAATTTCATCAAATTTAGTCATGAGATTTTGGACTAGGTCTGCTGTATCTAATGGAAGACTAGAGGATTGTGCAGTGTTATATGTGGATGCATTAGATGAAGAACAGGAACTAGATGTTGCCTCAGTTTCATCTGATTCTTTAGCCATTAAACATAGGCTTGTTTCCTCAGTGTCTGAGCTATCACTTTTATCTTCATCCAATTCTTTGGTCATGAGACATAGGCATGCTTTTTCATTTTCTGAACTGTCTTCTTCATCACTATCATCTGAGTCATTGTCAGATGATTCTTCATGCTTTTCAACACTGGATTTGGATTACGCCTTAAGTGCCTTCTTGCTCCTTTTCTTTTCGGATGCTTTGTATTTCTTCTTTTCATCATCTTTGTCATTTTCTTCGTGACAATCACCTTGAAGTGACCTTTCTTGTTGCAGCTTGAAGCATCTGTATTCATCCTCTTTCTTCTTCATGTCTCTGGTTGAGCTTGACTTTTTGTTTGATGATGAATTTTCTTTGAATGGCTTCTTTTAAACTCACAAAACGTTTAACTAATAAAGCTACCGTTCTTTTAGTTCTTGTGTCTCTTTGTTTGATGCATTCAAAGAAAGTTACTTTGTTGGTGCAATAATTCGGTGATTTTGTGTGTCTCTGCCGGAGCACCATCTTCGCCGTTCAATTCGAATTCATGAGCTTTTAATTGGGACATCGATTGTCGAGTGTCGATTGCTGCAAGATTTGTTGTTCCTCCGATTCATCGATGTTATGATCTTCCATCTTTCGTAGTCCTCTCAAGATCTTCAAGCATACTTCTTTTTGGGATATGTGTGACCAAGTCATTGCGATTCATCGATGATGCTTGAAAATCAGTTGTCCATCTGATCAATGGATTCACCTGTCTTCATCTTGAAATTTTCAAACTTCTATTTTGCAACAGATAGTTTATTTTCTTTGACTGCTTCAGATCCTTCATTGATTAGTCCCAGCTTGTCCCACATCTCCTTTGCTGTTTTGCAATCTTTTATTCTCATGAACATGTTGCTGTCTAGAGTCTTTAAGATCATATCTTTTGCTACAAAGTCTAGGTTTGCTCTTCTCCTGTCATCTTTGGTCCAATCTTTCTTGGGTTTGTTTATCTCCTTTCCTTGATCTGCTCCTGTGCCTACCATAGTAGCGATCATGATTGGGCCGTCGTTTATCACATCCAGCATCTCCTCATGAGTTGCTGCAAGATGAGATAACATTCTTATTTTATATTCATCAAAATTATTAACATTGAAAACAGGTACTTTTGACAAGAAGTTTGAGGAATCCATCAGTGCAATTGAAGATATAAATGACAGTGAATGAAAAACTCAGATTTGAAAACTACTTTGAAAATATGTGATCTCCTTGTTACCAGAAATTAGATCTGAATGTGTTACGATACTAGGAACTCTGCTCTGATACCAATTGTTGGTCCCAGAGAAGGGTGAAACTATAGTCAGAGGGGGGGGTGAATGACTATAGTGGAGTTTCAAAAACTTTTCTTCTTCTAGTTAAAAGCTTTTGGGCAGCGGATAAGTCCCTTCTTACTATATTGTTTTCAAATCGGTTTAGACAGTCACAGATGAAAATTATGATGTATGCAAATTAAATGAATGTTTGTAAAGTAAATTGCGTAAATTAAATTGACACAAGGCTTATAGTGGTTCAGGGTGGTGTAATCCCTTAATCCACTCTTCTCCTCGTGATGATTGGAGGAATTGACTATTGTTTTCACAGATACAATAGTATGATTGTCCTTGGCTTCCCAAGCTTCACAATCTACAAGACTATCACTCCTTGACCGCAATGCGACTTGATGATTCATCTTCCTTCTGCATGTTCCTTAAGATCAAGATCCTTCAACAAATATCACAGATTCCAACTCCTTCTCGATTGCCTCCGATTCGATTGTGCTTGATTTGATGTGAATGTGATTCACACACTTGCTTGATCAATCCTCGATTACGAGTATGACTTTGTAGCTTTGAAGTCCGAGTTGATCACTAGATGTATCCTTGTAATTTCGAGAGAAGGCTTTTCAAATTGACAGAGTTTCGCTAGATTTTTCTTTCTTGATTGTTGTTTTTTTTCTGTCAATGCCTTCTATTTATAGCCTTGAATACCTTCGTTTTGAAATTCCGTCATATTGGCTATATTAATGAGGAATAATCCTTGATTTTATTCTTGATTCCCCTTACTTGTATTCTCCTTAAATTCGATGATCGGATTCTTTCTTCAAACGTATAGCGAGATAATCCGTCCTTGATTGATCCTTTAATGATTTGAGCATTTAATGCATGATCTTCTGAATCTTCATCGTATATCAATTCTGCCCTTGTAGGTGTCTCTTCGCCGTTTCTAGAACGGTCGAGTGAGCCTCTTGACTTAGCCGCTACTTCTTCTTCATTTGTTTTGTTTTCTCTTTGCCGAAAGTCAGTTTACTCAGCCGATTCACTGTTTCCTTCTTTGTTCTAGTATTTGGAGAGTCTTTGAACATCACTGATCCTTGATTTGGGTGAGACCAAAGTGTACACCATATTTGAACATTGAGTTTTATCATTTAAAACTTAACTTAGACTTATCCAAGGTCATCACAGGACTTCCTTGGTTATAAGTCGACCCATAAAGTCTTCATTACTTCTCTGCTGGTGCTTGGCTGGCTTCACTCTGCCGAATATCTGTCTTTGCTTTGCCATCCTACCAACTAGTACAATACTTGTCTGACTTAACTTATACAACTTGTCAGACCCTAAGTAAAGACTTATACAGAGAATTCTAACTTATTTCAGGCTTGCTATAACAGCTAGTATGACCATCATCAAAACATAATAACATGTTCCTAACAGATTAAAACTTGGATTCTGGCTGAAACCTTGGTTTTGAAAATTATTTTGGCCAGAGAATTGATTAAACCTCTGATTTGACTGGCCAAAGAATGCATTCACTTCAGCACTCTGTCCGTTCATAGGACAGAAACGAGAAGTGTGCCCCACATCGTCACAATTCTGACATGTGACTTGGTTATACTGTCCATAATCATGAACAACATTAACTTGACAAAGGCGGAGGATTAAATTGACACTTTGGCCAATCATATGGCGGTCGACGACAAAGAATTTCAATCTGAACTCGAGAGTTCTGTGGAAAAGGGGAAGTTTGATTGATCGGATTGGAAATTTGAGATGTTGCCATCTGTTTCTGTAGCATGGCGATCAAACTTTGCATATTCACTTCCTCAACCTTAGGAGGAGGAGGTGCTTGAATGGCTTGATAAGAGGGAGCATAATTATATTTAGCAATGTCCACGAACAATGCCCACCCCTCTTCAGGTGTTTCTTCAAAAATGCCCCACCAGAAGAACTATTGACCATGCCCTTCGTGAGCTCGGTCAATCCGCTGAAAAAAGTATTGACTTGCCGTTGTAGCGGTAAGCCATGATGGGGACACTTTCTGAGAAGAGACTTGAATCTCTTCCAACATTCGAAAATGACTCATTTTCTTTCTGATAGAACGTCAAAATGTCGTTTAAAGACTGGGTTGTCTTTGAAGGTGGAAAATATTGACTTAAAAATTCTTTTTCAAGTTCGAGACTGTGGTAATAGATTCGGCGAGAGAGAGGTATACCACTCTTTAGCTTCCACCTTTAAAGAAAATGGGAACAGTTTCAGTTTTATAGCATCCTCACTTACTCCTTGGATGCGTGTAGTACCGCATATCTCTAAGAATGTATGTAAGTGAGTATGGGGATTCTCTGACTGAAACCCGTGAAAAAGGGATGCATGCTGCATCATCCGAATAAGTCCCGGCTTTAGCTCGAAGGTGCAATGCGATTATGGTTGGGAGAACAATAGCCGGGTTGACTTTGACTTCGCCAGGCATGGCGTAGTCTGCCAACGTACGTCTATCCTCTGCAGCCATAGTTACGAAGTTTTCGAATTCTTCGGCTAAATGATCCTCTAAATCTTGATCGGCTTCTTCAGAAGGAGCCGCAGAACGGATTTTCTGCCTGTTTGGCCGGACTATGGTCCGCTCTAAGTCAGGGGCATATAGTAATGGCCCCTTTTGAGTTTGAGTTTGCATAAACAGGACCAAAATCAAGTGGTTGAAAACGAAAAAAATTCGAAGTCTAGAAAAAGAAAGGAAAAAAAATAGAAAAAGAAATAAAATCAGATAAGAAAGGGGGCGGACGGACGTCCAGGGAGTTGGACGGGCGTCTGCCTGAAAACTGGAATAAACGGGCGTTTGGTTATCCAAACGCTCGTCTGATAAGGTGAAAAACTGGACGGGCGTCCGGATTAGATGGACGCTCATCTGAATAGCTGAAAACGATTCAGAGTTGACAGAACAGAAACAGAAAAGAACATAGAAAAGAGATAGGGAAAAACGAAATAAATTTAGGAAAACCTACTTGCGCGTCACAAAACCTAACTACTAAAAACCCTAATAACCTAAATATAACTAACTAAGAGGATTAAAAACGAGAAATAAAATTAAAACAAGAAAATAAAAACTAGACAACCGTCCGGATCCCCGGCAACGGCGCCAAAAACTTGTCACGGATTTATCTAATGCAAATAAACAAGTAATAATATTTATAAATCCGATATACCTCAAGTGCAAGGATCGTAGTAAAGAGGTTGATACCGGGTCGATCTTACGGGGAATCGGGGTTGTTTAAACTAGTTTTTATTATCTAACCTAACTATGTCACGATTACTACTAAAAAGATGTGAAATTAAAACAGGGAAGAACTAATACGAATAGTGAAACTAACAGTAAAAATAACTGGACAGAAGATCGAGATCTAAAGCCAGGAAATATGGTTGCGAACAAAATTAACTAAACTAAATCTATTCTAAGTTTATTAAGAAGTAAAGACTGAAGTTTTACTAAGCAATTCGAATTCGTGTGGTTTAATCAATATTTTACGAACGAACAAGCAATTGATCCACCTATCCTACAACTATCAATTCCTATCCCAATTATCTCGTGAGTTTTAACCAAGTTGTGATTCACCTAGCCAAGGTATGAACTCCTAATTTCTTAGAAAAGTTCGTTTCTTAATCTTCTATCTCTCGATTTTAAAGATTAATACTTTCAAAACAAAGGTGTAAGATTTCTCAATCTAGTTATCTAGAAATTCAACCTAATTAACTCTCGTTATTTTATAGGTTAAAAATCCAATCTTTATTATATTGATTCTAGGGGTTCAATTATGATTTTCATCCAAATCAAACAAACAATCAATCATGCAAGAATCTATCGATATAATTGCAATAAACAATGATAAACAATAATAAAGATACAACTTGAAGAAAGTACTCACAAGATAATCAAGAAACGAAACTGAATTGTTGATCGGATGGCTTCACAACGCTTGTTCAAGGGAGGTCTAGCCTCTCAACATCCTCTTTGAAACTCGAATTTGGTTAAATAAAAGTGCATAAAAAGTATTTGAATAAAAACTGATTGTAACTAAGGAAAAACGCAGCTGAGCCGCCCCTAGGGTTTAGGGTTCGAATGTATGATGATTTATATGGAGAAAACCGCAGCTATTTATAGATTTTGAAGTCGGTTCTGCCAAGTCGGCACTCGGACGCCCGTCCACTATGCTGGACGCCCGTCCATCCTTCAATAAAAAACTTCGAGTCGGGCCGAGCTGGATCAGACGCCCGTCCTTCTTTAAATCAGACGCTCGTCCACAGCTTTTGGGAGAACTCTGAATCACATATTCTTCTTCTGGACGCCCGTCCACTGGCTTGGACGCCCGTCCACTGGACGGAACTTAGGACGTGCGTTCACTTGGTCAAAAATTGATTTTCTCATCTTTATCTTTTTTCCTTCATATAAACTCGATCCTTGACATCTTTTAATCTTCTTTTGAGCCAATATTGTGCATCTACAAGATAATCAAAACATCGCAAAATGTAATATCATCCACATAAACATAAAATCATCAATAAAGCACATAAATTAACCAATTTTGCGATTAAACCGTTTAAAATCTCATTTGCTCAATATTTCAATTAAACACTCAATTTCTATACAAATTATACGAATATGGAGAGAATTGTTACAAAATATAACGATATAAATCATCTAAAATCACCCTTAACAGTCATACTCTGGTACGTGAAAATCTCTTGCGAGAGCCGTGATAAGAAATGGATAATAGAGATAACCATCACCAATTATGCTACGGGATATTTTACCAATCCTATCAACGATGTCACGTCCAAAATCAACTTCACGTTTCAAAACTGCGTACACAAACGATTGCAGCTCATTGCTCGGTTGAACAGTGTGTACGGTACCATACACGCTACTAGCAATCCATTCGAAAATAACACGCATCCATTCGTTAGGAAATTGACGTCTTTCAATCAGACGTTGGAATGCCTGAATGTTTGAATTGGTATAATATAAGTGATTGTATGCTTCGACTCCAGATACACTATAGTAGCGATTGATCCAATCCGGAGTAAAGCAAACATCTACTCCACGTAATTTGTACACCCCTGATGCTGGTATTATATCATCCGACGCATTAATTTTTGACCTGACAAGTGTGTAGAATTCACGAACAATTGATCGATTCATAGTCGAGGTCGGTGTGGGACTAGTTGCGTGGTGCTCCGATGAAATTCTGCGTAAGAGACTCTTCATCCTGGTAGGTAGACTATCCCATTCAATTCTCCTCTCTCCTACAACACTTACATCTTGAAAGTGCCAGATCCAATTGCGACGCTCATGGTCTGTTGTGAACCGATTTAGCAGTGTATCCTCGTCGTGAGCGTGAGGTATCTTGTCTTTGTCTCCTCACAGCCGATGAGGATGCCATTCCGGGAGAATTTCATTTTTGAGATTAAAAATTTGAATGTTAGAAGGAGGGGAATCCGAATCAGACATTGTGGCTAAGGCAGAGTAAAAGTTAGGGTTATGCATGGGTAGTGTAAAATTCATAGTATATATAGAGTTATCGATGTAAGAGGTCATGGTCAAGTCTTGTCAATCAATCAATGGTCCTGTTGAAATTTGGACGGATTTCGTCCAAAATTTGGACGGAATCCGTACAAATTTGGACGGATTCCGTCCAAATATTGGTCAGTGAGTGAATTCGGACGGTTTCTATACTTTCAATCAATCAATGTTCCTGTTGAATTGTCATGGTGTCGGCGATATTTTTCAAAAAAGTTAAATGAAGGTGTAGTCAATGTCAAAACATAAAGTAATATCTGCAAAATACAACAAGAACATTGATTGATTCAAGGTACGGAATCAGTCCAAATTCACTTACTGACCAATAATGAAGGAATCCGTCCAATGAATTGGACGGACTCCGTCCAAAATCCAATAGGAACATCGATTGATTGAAAGTACAGAAACCGTCCGAATTCACTCACATCCAAACAAGGATGGATCCAATTAGACGGATCCGTCTAAATTTAGACGGAATCCCTCCTAATTTAGACGGAATCCAATTAATGTCAAAACATAACTAGCCATGTTCTCCAGTCTGAAGACAAGACTTGACACTGTACCTATGTGTCCTACCTATATGTCATGTGTGGTCACTATCGGCGGGTCTCACACTTCAAGTGGTTGTGAGTTATAAATTTAGGCAGCCATATAGGTGCAATGATGTTGTTACTATAGGCGTGAGGTAATATCTCCAGAATTAAACAAGAACATTGATTGATATATTTATGAAGAAAGTGAAATCAAAGTGTAGTCAATGTCAAGACATAACCACTATTCCCGTCTAAATTTAGACGGAATCCCTCCTATTTTTCTTTCTCCTCGTAATTAAATATAATGGATTTTACTTTATGATTTCATCTCTGGGCTTCTACAGTAATACTGTTATATAGTTCTATTGTGTTAAAACAAAAGACTTTGTTAAAGTTGGTGATTTTTGTTGTATGAGTTGTTGTCTGGACCAATCTTTACTAACCAAAAATGAAGGAATCCGTCCAAATTTTGTACAGAAAGGTTTCCATCGAAATCCAATTAATGCTTCTTATGACTAGCCATGTTGTCCAGTCTGAAGACAAGACATGACACTGTACATATATGTCCTACATATATAACATGCGTGGTCACTATCGGCGGGTCCCACACTTCAAGTGGTTGTGATTGTTGCATTTAGGCAGGACACATAGGTACAGTGTCACTATAGACGGGGGCCCACACGTCAAATGGTGGTGAGTTATGACCGTCCAAAATTTGGACGGAATCCGTCCAAATTTAGACGGATTCTATCCAAAATATTGGTAAGTGAGTGAATTCGGACGGTTTCTATACTTTCAATCAATCAATGTTCCTGTTGAATCGTCATGGGGCCCCACACGTCAAATGGTGGTGAGTTATGACCGTCCAAATTTGGACGGATTCCGTCCAAATATGCACAAGTCATAATTCCCACCGACCTTCTCAATCAATGTTTCTTTTGGAAAAAAATCTATAAAGTGACAAATCCTTTAACAACCATTCATCCCTCTCAGAAAAAGTTTATTTTACTCATATAATCTCTTCTAGTGTTCCTTTCAATGGCCAACCCACATGCTCCTGTGTTCATTTCCAATGACAAAATTGATTTGTCGTTGGAAGAGCAGTCTCTCATAAGCCGTTTCACAACAGAAGAGGAGAGGCGTGAGTACGTGACTAACTGGATGGCAAGACCTGTCGTTGCAGAGAGGTGATTGAACATAGTGAAGGATGCAGGTTCTCAGATCTAAACGAATTAGATCTTTGCGCAGCGGATGGATCACGATTCATATACCACAATACACAATTAAAGGACTTAAACTACTACAAGGGGGTTAAGACCATGTTACCAATAGTAGGAAGAGAAGCCAAGATCTTCCGATGTGTTCTCCAAACGGCGGTTGGTGGACACCCTTCTTGATACACGAACCTCCTTGATATGCAACACCAAGAAAAACTCCTTGATATGCAACACCAAGTTTTTCTTCCTCTAAAAAAAAAACCTAGATGAGAAAACAATTTTTTCTCTCTTTTTAATGATGGTGGTCGAAATTTTCACTTGCCCATATCCTTGGAATAACTCTCCTTTTATAGGAGAGTAAATCCTTGGTCTCCAAGTATTAATTAATTATATAAATAATTAATTAAACAAAATAAAAAGATATTTTCCTTAATGACTAATTGTGACATGTATTGACCAATAGGAAATCAAATAACAAGTCATCCAACCAATCACATAACAAGAATATCTTTTATTTTCCATAACACAAGAAAATCAATTCTTGTGCTAAAAGAGAACCAAAATGGCGCCACCTCCCTAGGGTTTTAGCCCACATAAAATGTCTTTTATGTGTATTGTATTATTTAGCCCAACTAAATAATATCCATGCATATCAATTAATTAGCCCAACCAATTAATTATCACAATGAGACCCAAATAACAAGAATATCATTCCGAATTACGTAAGCCACATCGGGGACCATGGACTATAACCAAGTAGCTCCAATAATTAATTATTCATCGAATGTAATAAGTACATTAATTATTAATTCCGGGATTACGCCACCATAAACCCGGAATCGAACTCTACCGATTATAGATGTGTACTTATACTCAACCCATGTAGTAAATAAGCGTCCATTGATATAATCACTACATATGGATTGACCTCTCATAGATCGTCCCATTCTCGATTGGGAAGTCTCCGTGAACTAACTCGTAATATCTTTTCCTTATTTACCATTAACCCCTCGATGATCAATTAGTACACATATCCGACTAGTGATCAATTAGTCAAATGTGAACTCCCGGATCGATCACTTTCTTAGGGCTAACAAATAAGGGGATGTCTCTCTACTTCCCAGAGGAAGGAATGGATTCCATGTCTGTGAAAATCGTAACTACTCACTCATCCTGAGATAGTGCCAATGAGAAGTGGCTTGGAACACATATTTAAGTGAACCGTAATTAACACATCAAACACTACCCCGGACAAGCAAACCACTGTGATCACCTCAGGATTAAGGTTGATCCATATATGATCATCTAATGATTTAATAAGATTCCTTGATTACGGAATTATATCGAGAAATACAGATTAAATCGGTCCAGTCCTATATGAATGCCATCATATATAAATGCCCCACGTAGTACCCTCTCTACCGACAGTCCGGATAAGACTATCACACCCTAAGGTGTTCTCAGGCGCATTATTGGTGTTTTAATCAAGAGACCCTAAACTCGATTAAGTTCACCACGGACTAACAGGTTTAAGCATATCTCCACTAACTCAATCCTCACGTGTAATCCATACACTGAGTTAAGTGGTTACATACAGATATACTCGGGGTTTGCAAAGAAGTATTATTTACAAGCACAAAGCAAGTAATAAGGTGATATAAATTCTGTCATCCATTAAAAACAATTACACAAATTGTCTTTCGGGCACTACATCTAACAATCTCCCACTTGCACGAAATGACAAGTAACGATTGTTTTTAGAGCACACCCTTTCTCATCTTATTCACAACACTCTCCCACTTGCTCTAAAAGCAGATGAGACATATCCATCAATGCCGTACCCTCCAAGCACTCGACTTGGTACACCGATCAGTTTGGTTGTCGGCCCGAGACGATCTTTAGGATCGAAACGTAGCCGGTCCTTCCAATCAGGCGGTACTCTCTCTCAATATGCTTTTGACTCTTTATGACTGAGAAGATCCTTCTAAGCTATCTCTTCACTTGCTTTCACGATGAAGTGATATCGGCTTATCGACTGACATTACTCTCCACTACCAAAAGAAATTCTAAGCACTATGAGTAAACACTGAGCCCGAGATCAACTTAATGATCATCCTTAATCTGACTACAAGTCAGAATCAGTGTAGTCAACCATATTCAAGTTTGCACCTGAATATACAAGCATATGATTCCTCGTTCTCTAACGATACTTGAGGACGTACTAAACCGCTATTTTATGCTCGAATCCGAGATTCGACTACTATTGACTTGTGACAACCTGACTTGCCGTTATCCAAGAGAGACTCTATCCCATTTTCTCTTTATCCGAAGATTTGGAGAATCATTCCTGAGAGGTAGGGTAGGACTACTCTCGATGAATGTTGCAACCGTATATGCATAATCATCTTATTCAATAAGATAGGTGGGATAGCCAATGACTCATTCTCGTGAATTTGACCGAAACAAATTCTTAGAATATAGTCCAATTCTCTCATCCAGAGAATCTTGGCGTGTCAGTTTCTGACTTCAGATAGCACACACATGTTGTCTCCAACTGTTTCAGTGTTATCATTCATGAACACTAATACTACTATTTTACCAATATTGATACCCAGTCTACAAAAGACTTATCAATATTCTGGTCAAGTCCACATATTTTAAAACATGCGACTTTTAATGACCGAGAGGTTCTCTTAAATCCACAAAGGATATAAGCCATGGCAGGCTTCCTACCAATGGTTCTTTCTGAATAAATTAAGATATCGTTAGTCTCGCAAAAAAGGTATTAGGGAATCACCCCTATCTTCTGCTTTGTAACGAATCCGTTATTCATTCTCAGCTAAAACCCTTCGTTTCAATGAATTCGATTCCGTTGTTCGGCAAGAAAGTCTCGAGGGAATCACCCCTATTTTCTCGCTTAACGAAATCTAGCAAGACTGAGTGGTGAGAGAGTTCAAGGTCTGGTTAACTCTCTAGTTGTCAGGGAATCACCCCTATACCACTCAACTTTGCGCCAAAGTTTAAACTTTCCTATTCATTCGAATCTTTTCCGTAGATCCAATTGCTCCCACTCGGGCCTGAGACACTCGTGTGGTTCTACAAGAGGTGAATGAAATCCTGAGTACCAAAACTCCATTCACAGGGTTAAGGTTTTCAAACCAACCTCTATAATCAGAATCTTATACAGCCCACAAAGAGCCACAGGTTATCAATCACCCCAGCAGACTATAAAGTCCACAAAACCACAATGGGTCAACGGTTAAACCATACTCCCACTGCGTTTTGGGTGGATTGACATTCTGATCTAGTAGTATTTATCAGTGTAATCACCAACAACCGATGTTGGACGTGGTCTGATTAAATCAGATAGTAACTACCTTTGGGTAACCATACTCCAAGGTTTAAGGTCATTATTTATAGATTCTATCGTAAGGCTTGTGACAGCTTCAACCGTCACTTTCGATCTCGGAATCTTATAACCAACCTTCACTCGACGCATTAAGATATTTCACGAACAGTTCACAATCTGAACGTATGAGCAAAATCTCCATCCTACCTTCAAGCATTAAATGCTAAATGCCTACATTTACGGAAGTGGTGTGAACCGAATTCACTCCTTATCCATAAATTTACTAGCATCTTCTAGGTAGACTTCTCGGTTTACATAATAATGTTAACCGTTATTTTGCAACCAATTATCTTAATCGAGTCTAGCGAAGTATATTGTAGCACATCAATAACTATATAGGGCAAGTCTATGGTTTCTTTCTCAGGTGAGAAACATTCCACTAGGAGGCGGTGAGCATCACCCCAAGACTATGCTATAGCCTATTTATGAGCATGGAATACTCTATTCTCTCGCTAAAATCGAGACTCCTCCTCGTATTCTTTTGATAAACTAAATCGCGCTTGAGTAGTTATCGACAAAATGTCACCACTCAAAAACTCCCACTAGCTTGTGTCTCTCACTAGACCCCGAAGGTCATGATGAACAAGCTATGTTACCCCTTCAAATCTATTACCCTCTCACGATTGAAAGGAAACTTAGTCATTGTTCCTTTGAGATAGTGTTCCTAGACTGGGAGATAGGAATCACCCTTAGCCAATCTGCAGGTCTTATCTCTAGATATATGCACTAATTAATAGATATTGAAGGGTGGTCGTTTATCTTAATACGAAACCTTTTACCTTTAATAGTTTTAGATGTGTTATACTTATTCAGCTTTTCTTAGTGGTTCTGACTTTATCAAACAAAAGTCCGAGTGTTGGATTCGTACTACAAATGTCATATTCACTTTCTATGAGGAAACAATATATCGAGTTGAAAGTGAATCCATTTGCTTCAACGAATCAGTAAATGTAAAAATAAATTTTTCTCGTGATATTCAAGGATAGAATCCAAATTCATTTCCTTATATCAATCCCACTATTGTAGTGAAATTACGCCCGTTGTTACTCTATTAATCGTTAATGCACAAATTTCCTTGTTCTCCCAAAGAACTAAACTACCGAGTCAAGTTACTCGGTTAAGAAAGTCGCTAAGATTCATTGGTTAGTGATCCAAATCACTTTCCTTATCCTATACTTTCTTTAATTAATGTTTCGGTTTAGCCTCAAAACTTTAGTTAAGATGATTAACACTTATAGACATTCTTTCCCATTCTCAACTTTCCTTAAAAGGAAATAGTCTTGAACTAGCAGTTCAATTGAGTAGACACTACTCGTGAACTGTGGGATGTCTAATAAAAGTGTTACCCAGTGGGACTAATTTTCTAATAAATTAGAAAAACATAAGATAAAAGCTCCCACTAGTTTATCGGTTCCAAATACCGTCTAACTAGCGACACTTAAATTTATGATTCTCCAATTTTTCTATTAGAAAATTTCTCGTGTAGACACTACACAATTAAAATTCACTAGAAGAATTTTGTTGTCCCAATCATCTTTCAAACTAACTACGGTTGTCTCTCGTTCACAAGACGAGTGACAAAGCGATGTGACATACTTATTTACGCCACTTAAGTCTTGAATGCTTCAAAAGAAATATCTCTTCCGAAAAATTAATCGCATGTGAGATTAATAAATACAACGTTCTAGTTACTTACCACTTTTTAACGAAGTCATTACTAGTCAATTTTACACTAGCAGTCTAGCACATTAGAGAGATGTATATAACAGTTGTAAATAAAATTGACAGAAAATAAATCCAAATCATACACTACTAAAATTTTAGGAACATAAACTAAGTACTTATAGTCTATCCTACCGCTTCCAAGGATTTAATCTAACGCCTCAAAGCCGCCTTAGGGTAGGTCAAAGAGGTTTCGATTAATATTGAAGATCGATTGAGAATCGAACATCTCATTTGTGATCTTCAATCACCTTTCCTTTTTCACCCAAGGTACTTCCAAAATACCCCTTTATGAGTGTGACCTCTCGCCTCGATTTTTAGGTAGACCCCGAGTGTGCCGCTTAGGGTCGGTCGGTGACCCGACGAGTACCCAAAATCCTATCCTTTCGGAGACCAAGCCTTGAATTTTGATAGCGGTGAAGGCCTTCCTTAGGAGGCCGGTCCCAGCCGCACACGGCGTCACCATTCTCTCACGTTGCTTGTGTCAACAAAGTAGAGGCCGTGGGGTCGGTTGTCGCCTCTCCGCTCCCACTCAATATTTTGAAAAAGTGGTGGGTTTCTCGATCACGCTTTTGGACTTGATGTTACATTAAGGAACAATAAATCATAGGCCCGAATGTTGTCGGTTATGTGGGCTAGCCCACCCGACCTATTCGTTAGAACATATGTGGCCGTCGGACGGGTCAAGGCTAGAGAGCTCCGTTGAGCCGTAGTGGCTCTTCGGATGGCTCGAGATTGCGCACTTCGTGCAAACGCCACACGTGGAGGGTGAAGTCGATTGAGCCGTAGCTACTGTTGACCACCCAACCGTGGTTAAACCACTTTCGAACCTGTTTGCCCGTGATTATCCAATCCTTAAACATCAAACTTTCACGTAGACACTACGGAACAAAAACGTAATCTCGTCTTAGGTAAGGTGGAATTCACCGAGAATCCAACACCTTAACCACGAGGTTTCGGAATTTTACTCCTTATGCTTTCGCAGAGTGGGATTCACCGAGAATCCATCACCCAACCTCGACGATTGAAAAAACCCGTGTTCCTCGGTTTTTACCCTAATTAGTTTCTAATTAATATCAAACAATTAATTAAAACTAATCGTGTGTTTTATACATGCCTAACTAATTCCTCGAATTAATTTCTACATGTATGCATATGGAGTGGAATTCATGATATGATGCATGTCATGGCAATTTTCCGATTCTACTCATACAATCTACACATGTATACTAGTGCGGAAAATAAACACCGAGATGGACCGTTGGCACCCCCGTAACTAATCTATTCGAAAATAAATTAAAACCCTAATCTGCAGCTGTTAAGAATCCTCGACGATCGGCATATCAAACGAACTTGGATCGGGACGAAACTTTCCAGATCTGATCTTCATTCTTCGGACTTCAAGATGGACGGTTGGATCGGAGCTTTGACTTGTCAATATTCCTCAGTGAGCCGCCCAACTTGCTGCTGAAACAGACTCTTACAGCACAGCATCATATACTTCCTGAGACCGATCGGGGATGAAGATGAATCCCGATCGTCCTAAAAATTTTATCACACGTCCAAAACTCCATGTCTATCGATCTGACCGGTCGGATTTTAATTTGAACGGTCCAATTGTTCCCAGAAAATCGAAGAAGTCACAGTTAGGGTTTCTGTGAATCCTGCGTTTTTCTGTTACAGCAGCCACTTCGCAGGAACGAACGGAAACCCAAACGGACTCTGATCGACGCCAAATTTTGTGGGATTGTTCATCAACTTCCAATCTTGATTCTGACCGGAGGGATCTTCGTTTTAACGGCTCAAACAACGGAAAAAACGAAAATACTAAACAGCTAATGTACAGATCTATTTTCTGGAAATTAAAATTGCAATAATACATAAATTACATAATTTCCTATACTTATATGAACGAATTTTCATCGTTTATATGAGTTTACAATAGATCTAACGGGAAAATGGTGCCAACCCCAATCCATCTCTTCAACCATAGCAATTTAAAAATTATTAATGCATAATAATAAGTAAAATATCACCTACATGCAATTCCACTCCTTTAAATCGTTTAATTACGATTATGAATATATAAATCGTGGAACCTGTCTCTGATACCACATGAAGGATGCAGGTTCTCAGATCTAAACGAATTAGATCTTTGCGCAGCGGATGGATCACGATTCATATACCACAATACACAATTAAAGGACTTAAACTACTACAAGGGGGTTAAGACCATGTTACCAATAGTAGGAAGAGAAGCCAAGATCTTCCGATGTGTTCTCCAAACGGCGGTTGGTGGACACCCTTCTTGATACACGAACCTCCTTGATATGCAACACCAAGAAAAACTCCAAGTTTTTCTTCCTCTAAAAAAAAACCTAGATGAGAAAACAATTTTTTCTCTCTTTTTAATGATGGTGGTCGAAATTTTCACTTGCCCATATCCTTGGAATAACTCTCCTTTTATAGGAGAGTAAATCTTGGTCTCAAGTATTAATTAATTATATAAATAATTAATTAAACAAAATAAAAGATATTTTCCTTAATGACTAATTGTGACATGTATTGACCAATAGAAATCAAATAACAAGTCATCCAACCAATCACATAACAAGAATATCTTTTATTTTCCATAACACAAGAAAATCAATTCTTGTGCTAAAAGAGAACCAAAATGGCGCCACCTCCCTAGGGTTTTAGCCCACATAAAATGTCTTTTATGTGTATTGTATTATTTAGCCCAACTAAATAATATCCATGCATATCAATTAATTAGCCACCAATTAATTATCACTTGAGACCAAATAACAAGAATATCATTCCGAATTACGTAAGCCACATCGGGACCATGGACCTATAACCAGTAGCTCCAATAATTAATTATTCATCGAACAGAATAAGTACATTAATTATTAATTCCGGGATTACGCCACCATAAACCCGAAACTGAACTCTACCGATTATAGATGTGTACTTATACTCAACCCATAGAGTAAATAAGCGTCCATTGATATAATCACTACATATGGATTGACCCTCCATAGATCATCCCATTCGATTGGGAAGTCTCCGTGAACCTAACTCAGAATATCTTTTCCTTATTTACCATTAACCCCCTGATGATCAATTAGTACACATATCTGACTAGTGATCAATTAGTCAAATGTGAACTCCCGGGATCGATCACTTTCTTAGGGCTAACAAATAAGGGGACTGTCTCTCTACTTCCCACAGGAAGGAATGGATTCCATGTCTGTGAAAATCGTAACTACTCACTCATCCTGAGATAGTGCCAATGAGAAGTGGCTTGGAACACATATTTAAGTGAACCGTAACTAACACATCAAACACTACCCCCACAAGCGGCACCACGTGATCACCTCGGGATTAAGGTTGATCCATATATGATCATCTAATGATTTAATAAGATTCCTCGATTACGGAATTATATCGAAAATACAGATTAAATCGGTCCAAATCCTATATGAATGCCATCATATATAAATGCCCCACGTAGTACCCTCTACCGACAAACCGGATAAGACTATCACACCCTAAGGTGTTCAGGCGCATTATTGGTGTTTTAATCAAGAGACCCTAAACTCTGATTAAGTTACCACGGACTAACAGTTTAAGCATATCTCCACTAACTCAATCCTCACGTGTAATCCATACACTGAGTTAAGTGGTTACATACAGATATACTCAGGGTTTGCAGCAGTGTATTATTTACAAGCACAAAGCAAGTAATAAGGTGATATAAATTCTGTCATCCATTAAAAACAATTACACAAATTGTCTTTCGGGCACTACATCTAACACATAGAGAGTCTTCCTAGTTTGATAGGGAACTTGTTCCGAGATAACGGTTGGCATGGTGTCCCCCAAAGGCCATTAAGCTGTCATCACGTGAATCGGTCTATTGTGCGTGAATTCTACGCTTGTGTAGCTATGAGTGAGCTCAATGAACGGTGCGTCGGAGTGCGAGGCATTCTTGTCGTTTTGAATAAAACATGGATCAACAACGAGTATGCCATTCCAGAATATCCTCAGGGTTTGGATTTCTTTCTATTTCCGGATGTTAATGAATTACTATAGCGTGACATGGCTGTTTTGTTTGGGGAGACGCATCTTGGGAACGTGTGAGGCATACCCGCCCTTCACCTTGGTCCTGGTGCGGTCCATTCCTTCATTTCTTGATTATGTTCCTTGCCACCAATATGTATGGCACGGTGAACTACACCGCACCGACATTTGATTTGTATGCACTTGCGTACGCATCTATTACATCATACTTTGACGTCGGAGAGTATATTCTCAACAGATTCGACCAGATAGCAAAGAGCAACGCAGCGATGGATATATATTTTTCCCGTATCTCATCACGAAATGTGTGTGAGTCCGCCGGGTGCGGAATATGATGAAGATGATGTGACATACGGTCATGATGACGTTATCACCTACGAAACTTTTAATCAAGATGACTTTTAAGGTTTATTTTTCACGTGCAAGTTATTTTCTTTTAACAATGACGAAAGTTGTAGACTTTGTTGAAGTTGCATATGTTGTTTTATGATTTCAGTTTCTCTTTTTAGTCTCTAGACGCCATGATCACATTATTTTTCTTTCTCCTCGTAATTAAAGATAATGGATTTTTCTTTATGATTTCATCTCTGGGTTTGTACAGTTCTACTGCTATATAGTTATACTGTGTTAAAACAAAAGACTTTGTTAAAGTTGGTGATTTTTGTTGTGTGCTTTCTTGTCTTGACAATCACATGAGGTGGTTCTTCCATCTCTAGTAGAGAAGACTATCACATTCATTTGCAAAGAACGAAAGCAGGAACTCCAAATCAAGAAGTGGAATGGTCTTGGATAAGTGTCTCCCAATTTGGATGAGGCGGATTCATTGGACTTTTTATTGCACATAGTCATATTATATTATTATGCTCGGTGTAGAAGCAAGAAATCAGATTTTCTCTAAAACTACGTTTCTCCCATGATGGGTTCAAGTTTGGTGGGCATGATTACAGGAGAGAATCTGAAAGCTACAATGAGGATGACTATATCATCTTCCATAACTTAAGTCGTTTAGTGTAACAAGTATCTATTTCGACTGCCTGTTGGTCATTCTTTGGAAATCAATGTGATATAACATTCAACCCAACGGAATAAAAAATATATCTATTACAATCATGATCATTGACAAAATTAACATCAACACATGCTGAAGTAGAGATTTATTCAATTAGGAACAACTACACGAGTCGGACATCTATTCCTTATGTGTCCGGGATTACCGCAATTCGAGCAATTCCTACCGGAACCTGGGTTTGTCCTCTCAGTAGGCATCCTGCTAGTCCTAGCACCGGGAGGCTCACCTTGAGAAGGAATCCTCAGGGTCCTGGGTCGGCCCCGCCTAGCTCCCGTACTCTGTGTTTCTCCTCATTCCCTAACCCTAGGCTCAGGCGGATTGAGGGAAGTTTAGTTCAAATCCATTCGGGAAGAATCCAATCATCCTCGACTGGAACAGGGAAAACACGTCCTTCATATATACGTTGGAAACATGCTGCTTTGTAGTAATGAGAACAATAAGTGTACGCACTCTCGCAGCGGTGACTTATAGCAGCGCAAGGTAACTGAAGTCCCTGAAACTGCCCACAATAACATTCCTTCGTAAGCATATTTATTTTCTCACTAGTATCGACATCCCCAACTTGAAACTGGTCCCGGTCGATCCTGAGCAGTGTGAAACTCCTTCTGGCACGCGAAACACCATTCAAGAACTCTTCAGGTTCAGGGGCCAACACGGTGCGACACGAGTCCACAAGTTCCCTCCTCTCATAATGCCAACGTTGCAACACTCCCCTAATCTGGTCAAAGAGATTCACGATACTCATCTTACGCGCATCCCTGATGACGTTGTTAAAGCTTTCAGCATGGTTGCTTGTCATTATTGCGTAACGTGTACTCGGAAATTGTGATCGTGCCCATTTGTCGATTCCAATCTCCTGTAGGTAACGCGAAACTGGTTTGGTTGGGTCTCTATCCATCTCTATTATCTTCTGAAATAATATTTTGAATCGCGTTTCTGAAAATGTATAAGCGGCTTCCCAGAAAGTGAACGGACAATATCCATGGTAAGCGTCTTGAAATACATTTCTAACGGCTCCAATGATGCCTGGCCCTCTGTCTGATATGAAAACCAAGTCACTACGTTCCCCGATTATCGACTTGACGTTTTCCATGAAATACGTCCACGCATCAAGGCTCTCTCCGTCGGTCACGGCAAAAGCTAACGGAAATATATGGTCGCCCGCGTCTACACCAACTGCTACTAACAATGTCCCCTCGCATTTTGTTTTCATATGTGTACCGTCCACAATGAAGATAGGCCGACAATACTTAAACCCTCGATACTAGAACCCAAAACCATGAAACAATACTTGAACCTGCCAAGCGCATCAGGAATAATGTCTATGATGGTTCCAAAATTTTCTACATTCAACATGTAAAAGTAGGCGTGTAATTTAGAATACGACATTTCTATGTTTCCGCCGATCAATTCCAAGGCTTTCTGTCTACATTGATAGGCACTTTGATAATTAAGGTCTATGTTGAATGCTTTTTTGACCTCAGCTTGTAAAACTTTTGTCGTGAAACCGCTGCCGAGTTTTATGAGGCTATCCCTTACGAAACGACCTATAGGTCCGGGCTTGGCTTGTCTATGATTGTCAGTCAATTGCTCCAATCCACAAGTGTGGGTTTCATTGTACGCGGTTATCTCAAAGTTCATGCAACGTTGTCCGTCCCTTGCGTCCACATCCGAATCAACAACCTTCCTACCGACAACCTTCCATTCGCATCGTTCTGAAGTATAACATCATAATTTTAACTTTTCCTTGTCAGACCTAACTAGTTTCCACATGTAGTCATGTTTCAATGCGTGATAACTCATTTTATCCTTCATATCCTCCTTGTCTCTAAATTTTTTACCAATAACAATACATCTGGATTATCGGTCTGAAACGTCCCAGCACGTGGACATGGAGGAATTTGGGACGGGTCCATTCCAGACCCGAAATGAACACCTCTATTGCGATTAATACTTGCCATACTAAATGTGTGACCAGTGTCAGGGTTCTGTTGCAAAGGTGCTGTCAAATAACTCATGAAAGATCCGCCGATATTGAGGCCCGTTTGCATCGGTGCTTGCATCGCTGTTTGCATAAACTGCTGGCTTGTTCCATCTATGTGGAGATTATGACTAGTCTGGCCATAATTATCCCAACATATACCAGCTTCAGTCACTGGTTCACGCCTCCTACCACTAGTTTGCTGCCTATACGGTGTGTGGGTCGTCTGATCTAAATTCTGCCGAGACGTTCCAACTTCATTCATAGATGCACACATTCTAGCCATAGGTTGTTCACTGTAAGGTATGTGCAATGGCTGACTAATCATATTTGAAATAAATCCCCAATCGTAGCCACGTTCACTTGACAAGTCAATTACTTGATCACCGAAAGTTGTATTCGGTTGGATGACAATTTCATGAGGGGCTGAGACTTGTGGAGTACGTACAACATGCTCACCGGAATTCCGATTATAATAAAGTTCGGGTGTAAAATCCTCAATCCCTCTATCATTTTCTTCAACTATCGGTTGTTCATTTAAGTCAAATTCATTGTCGTATATGTCTATCGAGTCATCATCAGCAATAATCGGTTCAGCATTAACACAAAGTTTGACTATTTCTAGTCTAAGAAGATCATCAATGTACCCTAGCCATGTCTCATCATCCAAAACATCAATCGGCCCCTCGTATTTTGCGTACAAAAGTTTCATGACCAATGTATTTTTCGATACATCAATTCCTACTTTCCCACACACTTTCTGCTTCACTTCATCCAATGTCATATCGGTTTTTACACAAATCAAATAAAATTTTCCTTTACTATAAGACCATCTGTCTCATCCTTCGTTGTATATCCACTCTCCACCAAATTCAAACTTAACGGACACAATGTTGTTATCTGTGAAAGAATTATAAATTTACATCAGTATACAGTGGAGATATGAATATAAAATAATATATAAACAATGAATAGATAAAATGTTTGTATATATGTCATCATATTGTCAGTGTGATACACATATATATGTAATAAGTACACTCATATATGTAATAAGTGTGTGTGTGAGTGTGAGTGTGAGTGTTTTTGCGATGTTAAAATATGATATTTTGTGTAAGTATATGTCAAAAAGAATGACACAATTATTAACAAATTAGGATACTTATACTACACACACACATATATATATATATATATATATATATATATATATATATATATATACACACACACACACATAAATAAATAAATAAAGATATATATATATATATATATATATATATATATATATATATATATATATATATATATATATATATATATATATATATAACCAAAATTTCTTATCATCTTTTTTTTGGTTTTTCGGAACATCGTTGTTTTGTGTTGTGTTGTGTTGTAACGTTAGAGGGGGTAAGAGAAGAAGAGAGTAGTGTTTTTACCAACGTCATAGAGTACTTGATGATGACGAGGGAGAACGGATGCCGGACGCAGCCGGCAGAACAAAACTTATAATTTCAATCTAAGGGGTGCCTCACTTCCGGCTGAGGATTTACAAAGCTGCTGGAGACAGGAAAAGATGCTCTGTTTGAGCAGACCTAATGAAATTTTCTACGAGCTACCTACTGGGAGCCCCAATACAAAGCCTGGAGATTAGGCATGACACAGCGGATCAGAAGGAATCGAAAACACCCTAGGGAAATCATGCAATTCTAAGAACCTCATCAGGCCGAGGCGTACCATGGAATTTAGTTTGAAATATTCGTTCTTGTATTTTCGAACGACATTAATTTGTCGTTTGTTTCAATTTTTTAAATCACATTCTTGTTACCAATAATTTCAAGGGATGTTCTCATACTATCACAAAATACGTAATTCAAAAACCATATATTTGAATTGACTTTTCATCTTCCACTACAACAACAACATAATCAACTTTGTACCAAACCAATAAAACACATTCGGTAAACAAGTTTCATTTATTACTACAAGCGATCACATTGGCATCAACCAAAATATATTTGTATCGTTATCCAAATATTTAATCGAAATATATCAATCAAAATAAAATGTATCATTGACTACCCTAATTATCCAACGAATGTCAATTCCATTATCGAAATATATAATCAAAATTAATCATTTCTCTACCCTGAAAATGCACATACTACACTACGCTAAAAATCGAAAATTTATAACATTAACAATATTAATAAAAATCGAAAATTCATAACATTAATAAAAATCAAAAATTTATAACATTATTAAAAATCGAAACATTAACAATCGAAAATGCACATACTACACTACGCTGAAAATCAAAAATTTATAACATTAATAAAAATCGAAAATTCATGTGAACAAATAACAATGAAAACAAACACAATAAATAAATTTATTCAAACTTCTTACCCATTTTGTTTAAAAATACAACTCCGGTAAAATAAAACAACGCAGCTCAAATGGACAAATATTTGTTGTTTTTTTTTTTTTGGGTATCAATGGTGAATTTTTGGTGTAGCAATGGTGAATTTTTGTGTGATGAAACGGTGAAGACAAGAGTAGGTGAAAAGAGTAAATAAGACATTGATAAGGGTTTCAAAATGGATGAAACCCGTCCAAATTTGATAAGGGTCCGTCTAAATTTGGAAGGTGCATCCTCTGTTTGGACGGAGAGACTAAGTTAGACCGTCCAAATTGGGACGGTTTTAGAGCTTTGGACAAAATGGACGGAAACCATCCAAATGTTGGACGCACCGTCCAAAAATGGACGGAATTCGTCCCAAGATGGACGGTGCATCCAACATTCGGACGGTTTTCGTCTATTTTGTCCATTCAATTTATTTGGACGACATACATCCAAATATGGACGGCTTTGACTGTATTTGGACGATTTCATCCAAATTTGGACGGTGAACCTGAAAAAAAATGTCAGAATCTGTCCGACCTAAAAAAAATTGTCAGAGGATAAAAGGCCCTGATTTTCCAATTTCACGATGGCGGGTTTTGTGTTGACTTTTTCTGAGTAATCGGTTTAAATTACCCTTTCAAATATGTATAGATATAGATATAGATAGTCAATATTAAATATTGACAACATCTTAAGAATATTTAATATAAGATCTTAAACGAGATAAATCAATTAAAGATATTCAATATTAGATATTGAAAATATCTTGGATTTATTTAATATGAAATAAAATTAAATGAGATAAATCTAGAATATTTATTTTCCTTATTTTACTAGTAAAAGATTTTCTTTCTCCTCAATCTATTAGGAAATTTCTCCAATCAGATTGGGAGACATATGGGCCGCATGTCTCACTATATAAGAGAGGGATTGGCTAGCTCTTTTGAACAATACAATTTCAAGAGTTAATAATGCTGGATATACAGAAACCTCAATCCGGATCCGATCCATAATTGGATCGTCAGATATGATTCACAGCACCGATCGAGACACTCGATCATGCACAACGGAAGCTACTAATTAAATTCGCATGCGATTTTTTACCACGATTTAATTCACATAATAAATTAATTAACTACAAGAAAGTTGAAGATTTACCCAACAGAAGAAGGAGCCGCAATCGACAAAAGAGAAGTCGCAGTCTTCCGGATTGTATCTCCAAGCGACGACTGGTGGACGTTGATCCTCGTAGTAGAACCTCATTGTGATTGATTATTGTGTTGGGAGGAACTCTCTTTACACATGAAATTAACTAGCCAAGAGAGAGTTATCATTTTCACAATACAATTACCATTTTCCATAAGAAAAAGATATTTGCCATAAAATAAGAGATAATCTCCATTAATAAGATAATGATTAAAAAATCAATCTCTTATTTTTTCATTAATTATCTAACAAATAAATAAATAATTAATTACACATGTGACATAATCTACGAAAATTTCTTTTCCTAATTTCCTCAACATATGTGGTGCCACCTTTGCCATTAAAATTAATAGAAAATGTTTTTTTTTTCTATTTTACATATTATTTGCCGAATAAATAATATTCGCATATTCATTAAATATACCAACTATTTAATTTATTCTCGAGGTTCCACAAAACGAGAAAACACTCGCGTGTTAGGAGCTAACCCGGGGACCATGGACCTATAACCAGTAGCTACAATAAATTGAATAAAATATTTATCGCACAGAACATTTCTACTCAACTTACGAATTTCGGAATTACGACACCATAAATCCGAAACTGAACTCTATCGATTGTAGATATAACTTATTCTCAGAAAGTCGAGTCAATAAGTGTCCATTGATATAATCATTACATACAGACTAACCCTTCATAGACTATCCATAACGAAACGGGATTATTTCCGTAAACCTTCTTCATTACATCTTATCATTATTACCATTAACCCACTAGTGATCAATTAGTTCATAACCAATATGAACTCGGCCGATCGATCAGTTTCTAGGATCAACAAATAAGGGGATTGTCTTTCTACTTCCCGCAGGAAGGAATGGATTCTATATCTGTGAGACACACACTCCTCACTTATTCCAGAATAGTGCCAACGTGAAAGTGATTCGGACCGCGCCTCTTTGCAATCCTTAACGAACACATCAAACCCTATCTTGAAACAAGTAGAAGTATGCAATCACTTCAGGATTAAGGTTAATCCATATATGATCATCGTGTGATTTAATAAGATTTCTCAATCACAGAGTTATATGAGAAATGCAGAGTAAATTGGTCCAGTCCTATATGACTTCATCGTATATAAATACCCCACTTAGATAACCAATATCGACGGTCTGGATAAGACGGTCACACCATAAAGTGCGCATTAATGGTGGCTTAATCAATAGACCCCATACTTTGATTAAATTCACCACAGACTAATAGTTCAAGTGTATCACCATAACCTTAATCCTCACGTGTGACACACACTAGTTATATGGCTATATATGATACAACTTGGGGTTTTCAGCAGTGTATAATATATAAGCACAAAGCAAATAATAAGATGAAATTAATTCTGTCATTTATTAAATATAAAAAAAAATTACAAAAATCATCTTTCGGGCACTACACCTAACAATCTCCCACTTGCCCGTAATGACAAGCAATAATTGTTTTTAGAGCACACCCTTATTCTATATATACTAGCATATTTCTCTCACTTGCTCTAAAGCAGATAAGACATGTCTCTCATTCATATACCCTCCAAGTGCTTGTCAAAGACATTATATGCCAGCGTCTTGGAAAATGGATCAGCTAGGTTGTTGGCCAAGGCGATCTTTAGGACCGAAATGTCACCCCTGCGCACGATCTCTCTAATCAGGTGGTATTTCCTCTCTATATTCTTTGACCTCTTGTGACTTCGCTGTTCCTTGGAATTCGACACCGATCTATTGCAGTCACGATAAAGTGGTATTGGATCGTTTATATTCGAAATTACTTCCAAATCACCAAGAAACTTCTTGAGCCATACCGCCTCCTTAACTACCTCAGAGGCTGCTATGTACTCGGCTTCCATAGTTGAATCGGCAATGCTGGGTTGCTTTATGCTTCTCCAGACTACAGCTCCACCTCCAAGAGTAAACACTGAGCCTGAGATCGACTTACGATCATCCTTATCTGACTGAAAGTCAGAATCAGTGTATCCTACGATGTTCAGGTCTGCACCTGAATACACAAGCATATAATTCCTCGTTCTCTTAAGATACTTGAAGAGATTCTTTACTGATGTCCAGTGCTGCATGCCTGGATTTCACTGAAAACGACTGACCAATCCCACGCCATAGCAGATGTCCGGTCTAGTACACAACATTGCATACATCAGACTTCCAACTGCAGATGCATAAGGAATACGTCCCATGCTCTCTTCTTTCTCAGGGGTTTGAGGACAGTGTTTCTTAGAGAGAGCTATGCCATGACGAGTTGTTAGGAAACCCTTCTTTGCATTCTGCTTACTATAACGCAGCATCATCTTATCAATGTATGATGACTGGGACAAAGCCAACATCTTGTTCTTTCGATCCCGAATAAGCTGGATCCCTAGAACATAGCTTGCATCTCCCAAATATTTCATTTGGAAGTGCATGGCTAACCAACTTTTAACATCAGACAACATCCTCTTATTGTTTCCAATTAGCAGGACGTCATCAACATACAACACCAAGAATGCCACATTATCTTTAATGATACGCTTGTATACACAAGGCTCATCAAGAATCTGTTCGAAACCGTAAGACTTGATGGTCTCATCAAATCTGTGGTTCTAAGACCGAGAAGCTTGCTTCAACCCATATATGGATTTGAGCAACTTGCACACTTTGTGCTCTTGGCCTTTCTCAATGAAACCTTTTGGTTGCTGCATATATATTTCCTCGTCAAGATAGCCATTCAGGAAATCTGTCTTAACAGCCATCTGCCAGATTTCATAATCTAGGCATGCAGCAATCGAAAGAAGAATAAAAACGGATTTTAGCATGGCCACGGGCGAGAAAATCTCCTTATAGACGACTCCCTCTCTCTGGGTGTAACCCTTTGCCACTAGCCTAGCTTTGAAGGTTTCAACCTTCCTATCCACGCCCCTCTTTCTCTTGTTGATCCATTTACTGCCTATGGGCCGTACACCCTCAAGGCAATCCATAAGTTTCAAGACTGAGTTAGAGTACATAGACTCCATTTTCATTACGTCAATCCATTTATCCTTATCAGAATCGTCCATATCCCTTCGAAAGGACAGCGGATCATCCTCCACTCCATCAGAGACGGAAATGTTTGCCTCCTCCTGCATGCCATACCAAATAGGTGGCCGAACCACCCTTTCGGTACGTCTGAGCGGTCTAGGATTCTGTGGATCAACTGTGGCACTATCAGTGTTATTTGTGACAGGAGGTGTCACCAGTGGTCTGACCGTGTCAGAAAATAACTCCTCGAGTACTACTTTTCTTCGAGGTTTTAAGTCTGTCATTTACTGATCCTCGAGAAACGTGGCATTAGTTGAAACTATCACCTTGTTATCTTCCGGATCATAAAACAAACCTCCTCTCATTCCTTTGGGATAGCCCACAAACAGACATACTTTCATACGTGCTTGCAACTTGCTAGTCTTTTCTTCCAGCACGTGTGCAGGACATCCCCATATGCGAAAGTGAGGTAAACTAGGTTTACTCCCTTTCCATAGTTCTTTGGGTGTCTTTTCGGCAGACTTTGACGGAACGACGTTTAATATGTCGACAGCTGTTTGCAAAGCATATCCCCAGAAAGAAATCGACAGTGATGCGTAGCTCATCATGGACCTGACCATATCAATCAAGGTCTTGTTTCTCCTCACAGCAACACCATTTTTTTGAGGTGTCCTAGGCTCCAAACGCTGGGAACAAATGCCATGTTCTGTCAGATAATCAGTGAAGTCGGTATCCAAGTACTCGCCTCCACGATCAACAGTTGCCATTCGGCTTCAGCCTGGAATTCCTTAAACTTGCCAAAAGCTTCGGATTTCCTGTGCAATAGATAAACATATCCATGTCTCGAGTAGTCATCGATGAAAGTTACAAAATACTCAAAACCAACTCTAAAGGTTCTTTGGCTCTGTTGCCTTTTGATGAGAAGGGCCGCTTCGTCATTTTTCCTTCCAGGAAAGATTCACAGACTGGAGTGTGTCAACAGATAACTTACTCATGGAACCACCTCTAGCCAATCGTTTGATTCTTTCCAAGGACATATGTCCAAGTCTTAGGTGCCAAAGTAATCAGCAACCAGCTTGAGTTTGGGATCAACATAACCTTCTTTCCTTTTCTTCTCATTCCTTTCAAAGGGCATTGATGGCTTTCTAGTGGCTGTTTGTTCAGCTTGTTGTCCTCCAAAGGTCTCAACAAGCAAATTCAGTGTTCTTCAGCAGATGCATCAGGTCAGTAGGTTTCTGAGATAGCAAATTTGTCCCTACTACCTCTATCTACTCAACACTAGTTTCCCCCTGACTTACATGCTCATCAGCAGGGTTAGCAACAGATTGCTCTTACCCCTGAATTATTGCAGAAATGGCAGGGTCTTGTACAGTTGTATCAATTTCAACAAAGAGTGTGATTCGATGAGTCCTTTGTGGTTCTTCAGCAAGTTTCTCAACAACAACTTCTCCAGCCTCAGTAGGCTCAACAGATTTTATTGGCTCAGATTCAATAACTTCCACAAAGAGTTCTCGTTCAAAGGTGTGACCTAAACCTAACCTTGAAACGGCGCGCGAAAGTCGACGGACATTACCTAGGCTTTACAGATCCTAACCGGCAAGTGTACCGGGTCAAATTGTAGTGCTAGTCCGGTGAGTCAGTCGTATTCCTCGGGGAAAACATGGTAATTCTTTTAAGTGGGGTTAAACACCAAGAAGCTATTATTAACTCGATCTAAGTCGCAGGTTTATCATTTTCCTCGGGTTAGATTATGTTAGATCGCTTAGATTAGTTAGTAATGTTAGAGTTAGATGTTAGTAAAATGTAAAAATAAAACAAATAAATACTAATATAATATATAGATATATTTTGGATCTAGCCAAGAATACTTTCTTCGAATCAATATCTTTTAGTAGAAATAAATGAGATGATCTTCCTTTATTCAAGGTGTAAATTATGTATGAATCGGTGTACTCCTAAACTAGACAACTCCTCCTCACATGAGCGTATGAAATTGTCAAATGTCCATTGCATCACTCCAAGGTCCACAATCATATTACGGTTTTTCGAGCGTGTCCCGAGTACGAATCTACCTTTAGATAAAAGGAGTCATTCCGTTCACAAACGGTCAATTTTATTTAAAAGGCTCCGGTTGTCAAAGCCGGACGATTCAACTTTCCGGTTTAAGTTTCAATTAAACTGATGATTTAACATTATTACGATCTCGAGTACAAATGTCAATAAAATTTATCTTTCCCAAGACAAATCGCCCGGGTAGAAATCGGGTTCCGTTGTCACGCTTTCACTCGCCAATTTTACCCTCGGTCTTTCAATTTTAACGCTTTCATTTAACGCAGAAGAAAGAGATTCATCATAATTGATTTTAATCATTATTACCAGAGTCGATCATTCATTTTACCAAAAGATTAACTAATTCAGATTCATATCTTGGCTAGATATATTTTTAGTTTAACATAGATATAGTATATATATATATCAATTTCTGTCAAAATGTCATGGATTAAATGGCTGGAAGTTTTAAATAATAGCTTTCTGTCAAGATGACAAAACTCTATTAAAACCAAATTTAGCCTTTCGATCCAAACACTTATCAAATTCTCACATATATATATAGATAGATATAATCATATAGAACAACAAAAAGTAAAACTCAATAAAATTACCCGTTTACTTCAGATCTAAGTTGTATTCTTGAAAATAGCAACCTTTCCAAAAGCATTTTCCTTCGATAATTTTCTCGAGCATTACAACATTACTACTATTATTTATTCAAACATATACATATATATATACATACATCGACATATGTATACATATACGGGCCCAAACTAAAAAGATAGATGAAATATATATATACGGATGTATATATATATTTTGGGACATGTGTGTGTGTATATATATATAGATATATCTATATATATATAAAGTGTGTACAAAAAAAAGAAAGAAAGAAGAAAGGGACGAAGAAGAAGAAAGGAGGAAATAGAAAAGAAGGGGCGAGTTTATTTGATCTGTGAGTGTATCCTTATATAGGCAAATGGGAGGAGCCGGACCGGTCCTTGAATGAGCCGGACCGGTCCGGAATCATCATTGCTAATCATTTCGAATGCATGTGCTTGAATGTGCGTATGTATATAATTATATATTAAACTTCTAAAATTCATATCTTAAGTTGTAGACCTCCAAAAATTATGATTCAAATGTCAAAATTAAGATCTCGGAAAACTCTTCAACTTTCATGAAGGACTCTTCTCCAGAAAACGCCGTCTTGATAAGCAAATTCATACTCCGAACGTTTTGCGGGATTTTTACGAAATTGAATCAATTAGCCACTTGACCACCATTTAAGTTGTAGAAGTCCGATTGACTTGATTCAAAATCCATTGGAAAGCTTTCTTGAAGATATACAACTTTTATGAAGGAAACTTCTTCAGAAAATGTCGTTTTGATGAGCCATTCATATTACGAAGATATTTCGGGATTTCCGCTAATACGAATCGATTAGTCAATTGACCATAACTTGAGTTGTAGACCTCCAATTGATGTAATTCAAAGTGCGTTGGAAAGCTTATGTGAATATCTACAACTTTCATTAAGAAGTCATCCCCTGAAAATGCCTCTAAGCTGGGTCAAATCTCCATCGAAAACATGTAACGATTTAAGTACTTAGGAAAATTTGTTCCGTTGAACTCGTAAACTTGTGGCACCTTCTTCTAACCCTCTAAACACATCTTTTAGACTCAAAACATGTCGTTACGTGGAATCTTGGTCAATGTATAATCCTGCAATGAACCACCAAAATACCAAACGTAAATCCGACACGACACTCCGGTTACTAAACCGGTACAAAAACTAATAAAAAACTTATAAAAATACGATAATTTATATAATAACTACTACTTATACATTTGAATAAAACTTAGTAATTTTGACTTGATTTGATACAATAATGCTCAAAATAGTATCAATATTGGGGCGAAATGTCATAATAATGATCATAAATTTATCTCTCATCACAACCCCCTACTTAGCTTTTGGTCGTCCTCGATCAAAACAAGCGATAAAACAAAATGAATAAGAGATAAATTTATGAAGATAGAAGATATAAGAGACAACCAGATGTTGCAACCGTATAGAATTACAACCAGGCGTTAACCTCAATATAAATGTATAACAGAGTGTGTGTGTGACAAGCCTTTTCAATTTCCACTATCCTCTGTTGAATAATTCAAGCAAACGCACAAATATCCATTCAGACAGCCCTAATGACTTTCCTAGGTATAAGCAGTAGCCGTTCCACACAAAGTTCTTCCGAGTACTTATTAGGATAATCCCTAAAGCATATCATTCAGTTTATACTGGGGATAGTCAGAAGATAAATAAGTTTTCAACCATATTTCCATTTTTTTTTTCATTTGTAGCATATGCCTTCATTCCCAAAGAATAGGACGTTTAGTGATAACACCCTAGCCGGACTTCTATCATCAGCGATGGGAGCTTTTAAACCTCATAGTGATATAGGACGCTTCGTGATAACGCCCTCTTCGCACTCAAATCATTGGTAGCTACAACCGACATATATATAGTTCATCTTTATTTTGGTATTCTTCCTTTCATTCCACTTAACTTATATCCTTTCTATCACATTCAAACCTTCGGATATTCACAAGATAATCGTTCAAAAGTTAGGTACTAAGTTCTCATATTATAGGATAAACCACTAGAATACTGAATGGATACAGTTTAAAATTTTCGCTTCAATATCAAAGGCTTACGTGAAGGAATTCATGTTACACAAATATATTTGGAATTACAATGCACTTACGGTTCACATTGGTTATACACATCCAAATTGATCATTATATCTTCAAATCCATGAAATATATACCTTATACAATTTATTTTAATCAACTAAATAATACTCGAAAAAGATCGAAAACTAAGAGATTTATTGATACAAAATAAGCATTAACGCCATTGCTAGACCAACGACTCCACTCCCCACTTACGAACTTACATTGTCCTCAATGTAAAGTGAGTGTAAATAAGTTGTTGGGAAAGCAATGGTGCACTAAAACAAGTCAAAACAAATACTCGGATGATAAAAAAGTGGGGTGGGTGGGTCAAAGTTATGACCATTGTGTGTGCAAATAAAATAAAAGTATGTGGAGTGTGACAGTGTAATGCAAAAGGGTAGATAAACACACCACATAAACTTTTATTGATTTAAAACACACAATATTCCACAGTAGTTGAACTAATACATGTCACACATTATTTGAAATTTAAAACAGACTAGATCATGATATGAAATATGTGACAAAGTATTAACTCTGAGTCTTTTATACCCAGATCCTCAAGGGTTATTTCAAATCGTTCTAACAACCTAAGTCCAAGAAATGATGCATTTGAATTTTCTCTTTTTTTTCCATCAGGATTTTCGGATAACCACCTAATCATTCCCTTTTTTAATGACATTCAAATATTCATCCTAAGACTTATTGAAACAAAATGAAAATCAATCCTAAGTATTCGCAAAGTATCATCCAACGTATGAGTAATTATTATATTTAACATTTTTACGGGCTGCCTCCCGGTAGCGCTTTTGGTTAACGTCGTTTGCTCGACCAAAATGATAATGATTAACTAATATAATATACTAAACAAAACGGGATACTTCTAACAATTACTCACCAAAGCATGTAGCAATTAAGCACATAATCCACTAAAAATAAATGCTTAAGGAGTAAAAAGGAAGGATAGTACCCGTCATTGACTACATTTATAGTCTATAGCCAGACTTTACCGTGCTTCCGCTTTTAAAGCCATCGGTGGTGGGTCATCCTCACGCACCGCATCCTTCTTCAATACTGGTTTCCAACAGAGGTTAGACAATTTCCACCAATCCAAACGATTCTTGACCTTTTTCTTTGATTTTCGAGCTTTCGGTTTACGAGCTTTCACATTATTGCTGGAGTCATCTTCTTCAACTACCTGCATGTTAGTACAATCCACAACAAGGGAACACAAAGTGTCTACACAAGAACTAGATTCTAGTGTAGTGTGTGGATATTTCAATGAATTGTAAATGTTGAAGACAACGCTCTCATGATTAACTCCCAAACTAAACTCTCCCTTACAAACATCGATGAAAGGGATATTAATATTTAAGCACCGAAAAGTGTCGAGAAAACATGCATACTTCTCATCGTTAAACGAAGATGGTAAAGCTTCCTTGAATGATTGTGCCTTTTCAGGACATTGTGTGTCATCATTCAGTACCTTTTTCTTCAAAATATGCAGTGGATATGGTGTTGTCCTATCTGGTTGAACCGAGATGAATTTGGATTGAGCCGGATAAGGTTTGGTTTGAATTGGCCCTTCCAAACTTGATTCATTCTCAACATGATCATTGGTCAAGGTCCTACTCATTCTTGGATTTTTCAATATTCTAGGAATCTTGACCCATTCCTCATTTTCAGGTTCAATATATCTGCTCGCCTCTTAGAAATCTTCAATAATGTCCTCTTCCTCTTTAGATTCCATGTTTTTCTCATATTTACCATCTAAATCATTCTCTACTTCATTATTCCCGAATTTTTCTAATCCATTACTTCCACAGATCCTTCCACTTCCGTAATAACAAAGATTTACCCCACTCGATTTCTTTCGATATTACTTGGCAATCCTTCCGAGGGTTTACTGTTTTACGCTCTACTTCTCTACTCAAGTGATATTCCGTGATTCCTCAATGAAGCTTCTATAATTCTCATTCGTATCATGTCTACTCATAGATGTTTTCAACGTGCTCATATCCTTAGTGATCATGCACTTCATAGAAGTCATCATGGTTTCCATATTTTGAGCTTGAGTTGATATCACACCCATCAGATTTTCGATTAATTTCTCCCATTTATCAACTCCTTCAGGTTGAGTTGAACTTTGGGTGACTGGTATGCTTTGAGTGGTATGTTGTGGATACGATCTAGGTAATGATTGTAGATTCTGATTCGTGGTATTTCCTTGATAACCTTGATATGGATTCTTATATTGAACTGGATACAGCGGTTGTCCTGGCTTACTAGGGGTTTCATACCAATGAAAAGTAGGGTGATCTCTTTTAATAGCATTAAACGAGTTTGAATACGCGTCGTTCAAATTCCTATGCTGTTTTAAAAAACTCACCTTTTCCCTTGAATAGCCTTCTGGTTCTTCCATCCCTAATGACACATTATCATGATTTGAGTAGTCATTCGGTATGATATTTTCTGAGTTTATAGTTTTACTGGCTAATAAGCCATCAAATTTCCTACTCAAATTCTCCAGGTGTGCAAGAACTTCTGCATTCGATGTACATTCTCCTGCAAAGGCTACTTTTCTTGTGATAGAACCGGTTTCCCACATACGATTATTTTTGGAAATCTTTTCTATAGCATCGTAAACTATTTGGGCTTCACTCATCATTAACGAACCACCACATGCATGATCTACATCTGCACGTGAGTCTTTCCTTAATTTACGACAGAAAAGTTGGATTTGCATATATAAGGAATAACCATGATCGGGACAAGCTCGTAACAGTTTTTTAAACCTTTCCCAAGAATTCTCAAACGTTTCTTCAGATCCTTGTTTAAAGTTGGCAATTTCGACTATTAATTCCAATTTTCTACCAGGAGTAAAATATTGCTTTAAGAACTCGGTTTGAATATCCTCCCAACTAGTCAATGAATGATGTGGAAGTGACAAAAACCAATCTCGTGCTCTTCCTTTTAAAGAAAAAGGAAACATAGACATCCTCGTTAATTCCCGATGAGCACCATGACTTTTGGTCAGATTACACAATTCTTCTAAAAGATAGAGGTGATGATGTGGATCCTCATCATCTTCTCCTAGAAATTGGGCTCTTGTGTCAATTAAACCAAAAGATGAGATTTTATTTCAAATTATTTGCTCCTTTATTGGGTAAACGAATTGGATTATTAATCTGTACCTTCTAACGGTCCGATCACATATAGGTCTCGGTTTAAATGGGTTTCGATTATTACGATTATGCTTATTCCGATTCGATTATTTCTATTATTCGATTACGTTATTAGGTTGAGGTAAATTCGATTAAGGTTTTGGCCATACCTTGAGCATGAGCAATCCCTTGTTCAGTGTTTCACCAACGGTTTCGCCATTTTCAGTAACTCGATTTGACAATTCTTGTGGAATAGAAAATATCGAATAAAAAATAACACAAAATCGATAAAAAAACCACTTTTTTTTTTCTCCTCGGTAATTACCGAATCCACTCGATATTTACCGAGTAGTTTTTTTTTTTTTTTTTGGGTTTTTTTTTTTTCTCTCTCTCGGTAATTACCGAAGCCACTCGGTATTTATCGAGTATTTTTATAAAAAAAATTGATATCTTACCAAATAGGTAGGTACCAATGAAAATAAAAATACAAATGAGATTGAGAAATGTACTGACTTATCCTCGGATGTTATGACCACGTTTACTTTCTACTATCGAAAATAGAAAATAACTCGAAATTGGTAGAAGAAGAAAAATTGGTAACTAAAAGAAGGTAGATACCAACGGAAAATAAAAATAGAAATGTGATAAGAAGAGTGTTGACTTATCCTCGAGAATTTTGAGCTAATACAAGTAGTAACCCTAGACACAAAGAAAGAAATTAGCGACGTTTTCCCCGGCAACGGCGCCAAAATGCTGACGGACCTAAACCTAACCTTGGAAACGGCGCCAGAAAGCTGACGGACATTACCTAGGCTATACAGATCCTAACCGGCAGCACCGGGTCAAATTGTAGTGCTAGTCCGGTGAGTCAGTCGTATTCCTCGGGAAAACATGGTAATTCTTTTAAGTGGGGTTAAACACCAAGAAGCTATTATTAACTCGATCTAAGTCGCAGGTTTATCATTTTCCTCGGGTTAGATTATGTTAGATCAGTTAGATTAGTTAGTAATGTTAGAGTTAGATGTTAGTAAAACAGAAAATAAAACAAATAAATACTAATATAATATATAGATATATTTTTGGATCTAGCCAAGAATACTTTACTGAATCAATATCTTTTAGTAGAAATAAATGAGACAGATCTTCCTTTATTCAAGGTGTAAATTATGTATGAATCGGTGTACTCCTAAACTAGACAACTCCTCCTCACATGAGCGTATGAAATTGTCAAATGTCCATTGCATCACTCCAAGGTCCACAATCATTCACGGTTTTTACGAACAGTCCCGAGTACGAATCTACCTTTAGATAAAAAGGAGTCATTCCGTTCGTCAAACGGTCAATTTTATTTAAAAGGCTCCGGTTGTCAAAGCCGGACGATTCAACTTTCCGGTTTAAGTTTCAATTAAACTGATGATTTAACATTATTACGATCTCGAGTACAAATGTCAATAAAATTTATCTTTCCCAAGACAAATCGCCCCGGTAGAAATCGGTTCCGTTGTCACGCTTTCACTCGCCAATTTTACCCTCCGGTCTTTCAATTTTAACGTTTCATTTAACGCAGAAAGAAAGAGATTCATCATAATTGATTTTAATCATTATTACCAGAGTCGATCATTCATTTTACCAAAAGATTAACTAATTCAGATTCATATCTTGGCTAGATATATTTTTAGTTTAACATAGATATAGTATATATATATATCAATTTCAGTCAAAATGTCATGGATTAAATGGTGGAAGTTTTAAATAATAGCTTTACATCAAGATGACAAAACTCTATTAAAACCAAATTTAGCCTTTCGATCCAAACACTTATCAAATTCTCACATATATATATAGATAGATATAATCATATAGAACAACAAAAGTAAAACTCAATAAAATTACCCGTTTACTTCAGATCTAAGTTGTATTCTTGAAAATAGCAACCTTTCCAAAAGCATTTTCCTTCGATAATTTTCTCGAGCATTACAACATTACTACTATTATTTATTCAAACATATACATATATATATACATACATCGACATATGTATACATATACACGGCCCAAACTAAAAGATAGATGAAATATATATATACGGATGTATATATATATTTTGGGACATGTGTGTGTGTATATATATATAGATATATCTATATATATATAAAGTGTGTACAAAAAAAAAAAGAAAGAAAGAAAGGGACGAAGAAGAAGAAAGGAGGAAATAGAAAAGAAGGGGCGAGTTTATTTGATCTGTGAGTGTATCCTTATATAGGCAAATGGGAGGAGCCGGACCGGTCCTTGAATGAGCCGGACCGGTCCGGAATCATCATTGCTAATCATTTCGAATGCATGTGCTTGAATGTGCGTATGTATATAATTATATATTAAACTTCTAAAATTCATATCTTAAGTTGTAGACCTCCAAAAATTATGATTCAAACGTCAAAATTAAGATCTCGGAAAACTCTTCAACTTTCATGAAGGACTCTTCTCCAGAAAACGCCGTCTTGATAAGCAAATTCATACTCCGAACGTTTTGCGGGATTTTTACGAAATTGAATCAATTAGCCACTTGACCACCATTTAAGTTGTAGAAGTCCGATTGACTTGATTCAAAATCCATTGGAAATCTTTCTTGAAGATATACAACTTTTATGAAGGAAACTTCTTCAGAAAATGTCGTTTTGATGAGCCATTCATATTACGAAGATATTTCGGGATTTCCGCTAATACGAATCGATTAGTCAATTGACCATAACTTGAGTTGTAGACCTCCAATTGATGTAATTCAAAGTGAGTTGGAAAGCTTATGTGAAGATCTACAACTTTCATTAAGAAGTCATCCCCTGAAAATGCCTCTAAGCTGGGTCAAATCTCCATCGAAAACATGTAACGATTTAAGTACTTAGGAAAATTTGTTCCGTTGAACTCGTAAACTTGTGGCACCTTCTTCTAACCCTCTAAACACATCTTTTAGACTCAAAACATGTCGTTACGTGGAATCTTGGTCAATGTATAATCCTCGCAATGAACCACCAAAATACCAAACGTAAATCCGACATTTACACTCGATTACTAAACCGGTACAAAACTAATAAAAACTTATAAAAATACGATAATTTATATAATAACTACTACTTATACATTTGAATAAAACTTAGTAATTTTGACTTGATTTGATACAATAATGCTCAAAATAGTATCAATATTGGGGCGAAATGTCATAATAATGATCTTAAATTTATCTCTCATCAGCAGGTTTATGTGGTGCTTCATCCTGTTGTTCAGTTGCAATCTCAGTAGTCTCCACAGTAGGGTCTGGAACAGTTTCCTCTGCATGGTGCTGTGATTCTTCAATGTGTTGTTCAATAACAACACCAGCATCAGCAATAGGCTCAACGGCCTCTTCTACTATTTCCCTTTGTTCCTCCAGAACCCTTAACTCTTTGCCTTTTCCATGCTTTTTCTTCTTAGCTATATCTTTCATTCTTTTTGAAGGTCGTTCAGCTTCAATTTCAGCAGCCTTCCTCTTTCTTTTATCTTCCTTCTGTTGCTCTTTCAAGATTTCAGCAGTAGACTTCTTCTTTTCAACATCAGTAGGGTCAGTAACTTCAACTACAACTGGACCCTCAGTAGACTCAGCAGTCTCTACTGATTGATTCCTTGTTTTCTTAGGCTTTAGCATTTCAGTTGTTTTTCTAGTTTCAGCAGCCTTTCTCTTCCCTGTAACTTTCTTAGGTGCAGCAGATTTAGCAACTTGTTTAACCTGCTCACCACCAGCATCATCATCTCCATCATTGTCACTCTTAGTCCTTTCTGTATCCAACTCTTCATCATCATCCAAACCAGGGATGAGATAGTTGATCTCCTTCTTATATGTGGACTTGTTGAGTTTTTCAGGTGCAACATCAACAATCCTCAAATGAGTCAGCAAGGCCTGAATCATCAAACCCAAGGGCAATGTCATGGACTTCATGGTCCCTTCTCCGTCCTCTGCTATCACCCTCTTCATGTATTGGACAAAGAATCTAGCCCAATCAAACTTCATGCTTTTGCAGATGATGATTAATAAGTCAATTTTGGGTCCTGACAAGGTGTCAAGGCTTCCACTGAATCCTAAGATGTTCTTTGCTATAATCTTACTCAGCAGATTATACTTCATCCCGATATGCTTCACATTGATGCTCAGAGATGATTTTACAGCATTGTTGGTCTTTATTTTATCAACAAAATCCAATCTTGACAACCCCATTTCTTCAGGATTGGTTGGAGCCTTGTTTCCAGGTCCAAAACCAAATGCTTATTTCAGCAGGTTTGAGGAGACTTCAATCTCTTGGCCATTAACTGTGGTAGTAAATGCCTCTTTATTGTCTCTTATCACAATGTTTCTCCAAAAATTTGCAACATTCGTGTAGGAGATGCTTTCCAATCTGATATTTAGGACATCTTCCAATCCTTCAAATCTTCTGATTCTTCGACCAATATTTATAGCCAACTTAGTTTTATTAGCATCAACAACAAACCTTCTGACACTTTGGCTTGTTCCAATGTGAATATCATCCTTGTCCGCCATTAGAGATGAAAAGGATTAAGAAGAAAGCTTTCAAATCTGTGTTCACACAGTGTATTTGCAGTGAAAAACGATCTGAAAGTTGTATGTAATGTCTTTGTGTATATATCTGTATATATAGAGAAAGTAGTGGATGAAAATTGTCAGATTAAGTGATTTACGTGCACTGTAGTATTAACCACGATCAAAGTAGGAATAAATGTGATGTTGCCACGTGTCCCACTAATTGATTCCATGAGAGTTGTAAACGTTGGATATTTGTAACTGCGGTTATAAAGGATAAGAATAATATCAAATTACTGTTGACTTTCATTTAAGTTTGACTGTCTTGTAACGTATAACTCAAAGAAATTCGACTTGATGAGACTTGGATCAAGACTGTGACAAGAATGCCTCAAAGATCTGTGACAAAGTAACTCACGATCTTCTTTTATATCCTTGTTTTGTCCAACTGATAATACAAGATGAAGTTTAATACCAATGACTAATCTGTCAAGTGAGCTCACCTAACAGGACAAAGACCAATCCCCTTGGCAACTTCATTTGCTCAATTCTCCAAACACATATAAGTACATGGAATTGTTGATACCAATGACTAATCTGCTAAGTGAGCCCACCCAACATAGCAAAGATTAATCCCCTTGGTGAATTCCAGTACACAACTGGTCATTAAAGTATATCAGTCAACTTTTATGACTCCAAGTTTAGTCCTTAACTTAGCAAATCTTTCACTATCCAATGGTTTTGTGAATATGTCAGCAAGTTGATCTTCAGTAGGGATGTAAAGAACCACCATATCTTTCTTCCCAACATGATCTCTTATAAAGTGATGTCTCACATCTATATGCTTGATTCTTGAGTGCAAAATAGGATTTTCTGTTATTGCAATAGCACTTGTGTTGTCACACATTATAGGAATTTCTCTTTCTTCAATTCCATAATCCCTTAAATGTTGTCTTAACCAAAGTATTTGTGCACAGCAACTTCCAGCAGCAATATACTCAGCTTTAGCAATGGAAGTTGATATTTAATTCTGTTTCTTACTAAACCAGGAAACCAGTCTATTCCCCATCAACTGACTGGTTCCTGTAGTGCTTTTTCTATCAATCTTACATCCTGCATAATCAGAATCTGAGTAGGATATAACCTTGAAGCTTCCATCTTTTGAATACCATATCCCTACTCCCAAAGTCTCTTTTAGATACTTGAGAATCCTTTTGATTGCAGCTAAATGACTTTCCTTTGGTTTAGATTGAAATCTTGTACAAACACCTACAGCAAAGGATATATCAGGTCTGCTGGCAGTGAGGTACAGAAGACTGCCTATCATCCTTCAGTATAAAGTTTGATAAACATCTTTTCCTTCTTTATCTTCATCCAATCTAATGTTGGTGCTCATGGGAGTTGATACCTTGGTGCTGTTTTCCAAACCAAACTTCTTCATTAGCTCTTTGGTATACTTGGTTTGATGAATGAAGATTCCATCTTTCATTTTTTTGACTTGTAAACCCAAGAAATAGTTCATTTCTCCATCATACTCATTTGGAACTTGCTTTTCATGAGATTGGCAAACTTTTCACATAGCAATTGATTTTCAGAACCAAATGTAATCGCGTATCATACAGTACGAATTATGGTATTAGGTTCAGTAACCTTACTGGATCCACTCTTATTAGATTGTTGAGGTCCAAATCCAAGTCCAGTTCTATCACCATAAGGCTTTCCAGATTTGAATGCATTGGAGGAACAAGATTGTTCAGCAGATTCAGCAGCTACTGAATGTACAGCAGACTTATGTTGATTTTGTCAAAACTCTTTTTCCTTTCCCTTGCGAATTCTTAATTAAGCTTTTAACCTTTCAACTTCTGCTTGAAGAGCTTCTTTTTTAGCCTTCACAATCTCATAACCAGATTTTATTATCCTCAGTTGATTAAGGATGGCATCCAAAGTTTCTTCATTGTCAGAATTTTTAGGATTAGAACCACAAGTTGATTCACAATCACTTTCAGTAGGAGTGTTTATAGATACAGAATTGTATACCTCCTCTGTTTCATCCATATTTGCCATTAAAGCATAATCATCCATATCAGCAACAAGTGCAGTATCATCAGATTCATTTCCTTTTTCTGATTCAACTTCATATCCCGATTCATTTTCAACAACCATAGCTTTCTTGCCAGTTCTTCTTTGTTGAATTTTGCTCTTCAGTAGGTCTGGACAATCAGGTCTGAAATGTCCAGGCTTCTTGCAGTTGAAGCAAAGATAATCAGGTTCCTTCTTCTGTTTTAGTTCAGGACAGTCAGGTTTGAAATGTCCTGGTTTCTTGCATTGAAAGCACAAGTAATCATTGTCTTTCTTGGATTCATCCTTCTTCTTTTCACTAGATTTCTTTGTGAAATTCCTTGGAGAACCCCTTCCATTTTTCATCATTCTGATTTTCTTGCTCAGTAGGGCAATTTGCTCTTGCATCTCATCTAGTAGATCATCTTGAGCTCCTAATGTTTCTTCTTGATGTGTAGCAGCCAATGCAGTGGTCTTTGGTTCTTCTTTTTCAGTCTCAGGTACAAATTTCTTGCTGAATTCATAAGCCTTGAGATCTGAAAATAACTTGAAGGTATCCTCTTCTTGTAGACTTCTCATTTCTTCTATTGCAGTCACCTTCATTTCCCAAACTTCTTTTGCAAGTAGAGCTTCTAAGATTTTTGAGTTGATTTCTTCTTTTGAATAGTTTACACTCAGTAGGGTGAGTTCATCCATGATGGCATTGAATCTTGATTCCATTTGTTCAATGGTTTCATTTTGAAATCTTGGAACTTCTTCTTTGCCACACTGATTTTGTTCTTCTTGATTGCATTAGTGCCTTCACAGATTAATTGTAACTTATCCCAAAGTTCCTTTGCAGTCTTGCAATCTTTCACTTTCATGTACGTATTGCTATCCAAGGTTCTGTATATGATATCAATAGCAATATTGTTGAGGTTTGCTCGTTTTCTATCTTCAGCATTCCATTCTCTTTTTGGTTTTGGAATGTACTGAGTTTGACCATCTACAGATATAGCTTTTGTGATTTCCAGTGGTCCATCAGTCAGCATATCCATCATTTCATCATGTGTTGCAGCTAGAAAAGCCTGCATACGACGTTTATACTCATCAAAACGATCTAAAGAACACATCAACATTGTTCTAGCATACTGGTTGTTATCCATGATGCAAAGCTTTTCATAAACTTGAAAAAGTTTTTAAAGTATTTTCACAAGCACAACAAGTAGGATTACTTCAGAATAGAAGCACTGCTCCGATACCAATTGTTGGTCCCCTTGAAAAGTCTTTGGTTAAGTTTAGAGGGGGGTGAATAAACTTAACACTTAAAACTTTTGGAGTTAACAAACTCATCAAGTTTAGTAGCTCGCTTGATCGCTCGAGAGTCTGCGACCACTCAAGATAGTCTGGCCGACACTTTCGATGAGTTTGGTTATCGTGTGAATTTACAGAATTTGTTGCAGCAGAATATATTCAAATTAAGCCTTATTACTTGTTGTTAAAATATGATGCCAAGTATTAGATACTCAGTAGTGTGAGTGTGTGATTCAGTTGCTAGTTTCAGTGGGTTGATGTGCTTAATATACTAAATGCAGAAAGTAATTAGGCAATTTTTATAGTGGTTCCAGGTGGTGTAATCCTGTCAGTCCACTCTTCTCCTGTGATGTTGGAGGTAATTCACTAGAGATCTTTGAGGTTTCAGTTATAAAAATCCCTAAGTTGTTTGTCCTTCAACAATAACTATGGCTTCACAAATTGAACACTTGAAACAGGTAGGATTGCTGCTCCAAAGTATTCCAATGGTCCTTGAAGGGTAGGATTTCCTCTTCACCAGCTCCACCACAAATAGCAGTCCTTGACACCCAAAGATGCTTCATTGTCTTCAGCAGGTTTCTAGTAAAAGAAAGTTTGAATCAAGTAAGTGATTCAGCTTTCAGCAGCTTGATCAGGATAAAATGATCAGCAGCCTGTAATCTTCAAGTGTGTATACTTGATGTAACTTGATAGCAGGTAACACTTGAAGAATTTACAAGATCAGTATCTTTAAGTTCAGCAACGTCAGTAGGGTGATTTCTTGATAAGAATTTGTTGGCTCAAGATTGATTGTTGTTTTTCTTCAAAATTCATCATTTGTTTCTGTATCAGGGGTCTTCTATTTATAGGTGAGAATCCTTGTGACTTATGTTTGAAATTCAAAACATAGCCGTTTTACATTTGTCCCCATCTTGACTTGCATTATGTCCCTGTACATAGTACTGACACTGTCAGTTTACTTTTTGACAGTTTTCAGACTGTCCACCCTTTGACTTGTATCCATTGGATAAAGCTCTGAATCTTTCCAACATCCCTTTAATCTTAACCATTGATTTGTTGACAAAATCAAGAGTTGTTATTTGTCCTTATCCTTGTTCTATTCCAATGTAACCTTTGATTAAATCGAAATATACATTCAGCAGGTTCTTGTGTAATGTAAGTCTGCTGAAATGCTTGTCATTCAGCCAACTGAAGTTTGCTGTGTTTGTAAAACACTTCAGCTGACTGTCTTTTATCTAACTTTTAATTGTGAAGTTAGATTACACCAATTAGAACATAACTAAGTTCCAATCACCGCCTAACTTATGGAACTTAGACCTTGTACACAAGGTATATGTAATCAGTTTAGGTCATCACAAACTTCCCTAAATTCTAATTCCATATCCTTGACTTAAAACACTAAGTTTGATCCCTTAGCCTTCAATAACTGAGTTTGAGCCCTTAGCCTTCAGTCTTCAGTAGGTTCCTAAACTAGTCTACTGACCCATGTACCTTACTGACCTAGACATGTCTGCTGACCTTTTACAGTGCTTGTTTGATCAAACCTATACAAAGATCAAACTCTAATAAGCCTATACATTTAAACTAGACATCTTTTTGCCTTTGCTCTATAACAGCTAGTCTGGCACTCATTACTAAAACTTAAAATATGTCCAACATACACAACCGCCACATAGTGTGACACTTAACAATGTAAGTGGGTCAGTCTAACGTACGCATTCTCTAATACACGCACGTACAGTCCAAGTGTCTCTACACTTTGATAGACGAGATCTATCCCTGCCCTTAAAGACAGGAGACATATAATACGTACTAGTATGTACGTACTATCAATGCCTAGAGACATTTAAGTATCAAACTTATTAATGTGATTGGAGATCTCATCAACCATAATCGCCTATCATGGTTTCTCTATCATAGTTTAATACTAAGGATGTTATCATATAACAATTCATAACTGGTTCTTTAAAAGAACATATATATGACAACAAAAAAGCCATTTAATATATGTATAAACATAAAGAAATAGTAGAAATGATCCGACCCGGTCGGATCCGGTCAAACCCGATTGGGTTTAGGACACTATTTCAACAAGCTCTTCATCTCTTCATGTACGAGCTCGCAAGATCTCTAAGTATGAGCTCTTTTGTTATACGCTCTCCATATACTAGCTCGCAAGCTCTTCAAGTGCGAGCTCTCTTATTATACGCTCTCCATTAACGAGCTCTTCACTATGAGCTCGCCATCAACACGGGATTTCGCTTAACCAACAATAAGATCGTCTGCTTAATAGCATGGCACCACAAGGCCGTCCGCTTAATAGCACCGCACCATAAGCCCAACTCCAGCTCCGGCGTCATATTTGGACTGACAATTGAGCTATGTAGGTCGGACTCAGCGAAAAATTACAAGTCAGCAGGACTGACAACTGAGCACTATAGATCAAGCTCAGAAAGTTTGCAAATGACAAACTTCTTATAACTGCAGGTCAGATTATCGTACTGAGCTCTATAGGTTAGGCTCTAAGTTCACAAATGATGAACTAAATAAGTCCACAGGACGGACCAACCGAGCTCTGCAGGCCAGGCTTCAAGTTCACGAAGGATGAACAAATTAAGTCTATAGGACAGACCAACTGAGCTCTGCATGTCGGGCTCTAAGTTCACAAAGGATGAACAAATTAAGTCCCCAGGATGCACCAACTAAGCTCTGCAGGCCATGCTCTAAGTTCACAAAGGATGAAATAATTAATTCCGCAGGACGGACCAACTGAGCTCTGCAGGTCAGCCTCTAAGTTCACAAAGGATGAAATAATTAAGTCCGCATGACGGACCAACTGAGCTCTACAGGTCAGGATCTATAAAGTTCACAAAGGATAAACTGTTTAAATCCGCATGATGGACATCGGAGCATAAAAAAAGCTAAGGCAAATGCTCAAAATTGAGTATGCCATCCAAAAACTATTAAGTTATTTCATGGCATACTGGAGGGCTGGAAGAGCAGATCAGATGAGCAGATAGCCGAAAATTTTGAAAGGAAAATAACCGGAAAAAGCAAGGTAAGTTGCAAAAAAATTCATATACTATAATTTGTGTACTTATACAATTTTCGATATGACCAAAAAACTAAGTCTGCAGGTCAGACTTAAAAAAATAAAGTATGCCTGAGCAGACCCCAAATAATCAAGTCTGCAAGTCAGACTCCAAAAAATTGAGTCTGCCTGAGCAAACCCCAAGAAATTAAGTCTGCCTGAGCAGACTCCAAAAAATTAAGTTTGCAAGACAGACAAGCCAATGGGCTCCGCTCAAATCATCAAAACTGACATCTGAGCTCCGCTGGTCGGACTCAGCAAACATATGTCAGCAAATTTTATTAAGCCTGCAGGACGGACTAACTGAGATCTGCAGGTCAGACTCAGCACATGAGCTCTGCAGGTCAGACTAGGTAAGTCCGCAAAGGACAAGCCCATTAAGTTCGCAAGTCGGACTCCAAAGATTGAGCTCCGCAGGTCGGACTCCACAATGTTCGCTGGTCAGACTCGTCGAACTGAGCTCCACAGGTCGGACTCAAAAGTTGGTAAATGACTAACTCATTAAGTCCGCAGGACGGACAGAAACTTGAGATCTGTAGGTCTGACTCAGTCAAAATTATCAGGTCTGCAGGATAGAACAACTGAGCTCCACAGATCGGACTCGGTCAAATTTATTAAGTCTGCAAGTCAGACTCAAAAAAATAATTCTACCTGAGACTCAAAAAAACTAAGTCTGCAGGTCAGACTCAAAAAAAATTAAGTCTGCCCGAGCAGACTCCAAGAAATTAAGTCTGCAGGAGCAGACTCCAGAAAATTAAGTATGTCTGAGCAGACTCCAAAAAATTTAGTCTGCAGGTCAGACCCAATTAATTAAGTTTGCAGGACAGACACTGAACTGAGCCCTGTAAGTCAGACTCAGCAAGTTTGCAACAACCAAGAGAACTTAATAAGATATTTCAAAAACATTGTACATGTTACAATTCCTGAAACATTTCTCCAAAGTCTACAGGACAGACTAAAAATAAAAAAATAAAAAATAATTAAGGCTGCAGTACAGACCAACTGAGCTTCGCAAAACGAACTCAGAAAAAACTCGCTAAGTCAGCAGGACTGACAACTGAGCCTGCAGGTCGGACCTAGCCATATTTGTTAAGTCTGTAAGATAGACTCGAACTGAGCTCCGCAGATCAGACTCAGCAAGTTGGTAATAGCCAAACTCACTAATTCTGTAGGACAGACCCGAACAAAAACTTAACAAAAGTCTAAGTATGTCATCCAAAAGACTATAAGTTAATGCATGGCAAACTCGGGGGCAAGACATCCCACTGCGGATCAGAGTACTTCAGGTAATTGCTGAAAATAAAATTAAGGCTAGAGAACTTGCAAAAGTTTGCATATATTAAAACTAAAAAAAGACTTGCAAAATTTGCATATATTAAAACATTGTACATGAAAAAATTGGAATCTTTTCTTCAAAGTCTACAAAACTGACTCCAAGTTTAAGCTCCGCAGGTCAGACTCGAAAGCCTCGGCTCCGTAGGCCGGACCCGAAAAGTATGCTTAAGTCTGCTGGACAGACGTCAACTTTCAGAACTCCGCAGGTCGGACTCAACAAAGTTTGCAGTTCAAACTCATCGAATTGAGCTCCGCAGATCGGACTCACCAAGTCAACATGACGGACAAAAGTATGAGCTCTCTAACTCAGCCTCCGTATAGTTGGTAGACCAAACTTCCTTAGTTCGTAGACGAACTCAAACCGAGCTATGCAGGTCAGACTCGTCATAAAATTAGTCCACAGGACGGACTCGAGCAAGTCCGAAGAACGGACAAAAATTCAAAGCACTGGGTGTCAGGCTCAATGCGTTTGCAAAGCTGAGCTCCGCAGGCCGGACTAACTGTAAACATCAAATCTACAGGACAGACTCGCGCAAGTCCGCATGTCGGATAAATTTTTTGGGCTCCACATGTTAGGCTCGCTGACTTTGCGAAGTAAAAGAGACCCAAGCTGAGCTACGCAGATCGGGCTTGTAAAAATACAACGAAGCAAAAAAGAAATACAAGTTCAAGAACCTAAGAATTATTAAGGGCTTAGCTCTGCCCAGACTCTGTAGCAGGAGTAAGATTCACCACAGAAGCATTGACCTGGGGTAGTTCGACAGGAGCCATTGAAGCAGAAGTAGCAGCCGCAGAAGGCACTAAATGTTGGAATAGTGTCCTAAACCCAATCGGGTTGGACCGGATCCGACCGGGTCGGATCATTTCTACTATTTCTTTATATTTATACATAGATTAAATGGCTTTTATGTTGTCATATATATGTTCTTTTAGAGAACCAATTATGAATTGTTATATGATAACGTCCTTAGTATTAAACTGTGATAGAGAAACCATGATAGGCGATTATGGTTGATGAGATCTCTAATCACTTTAATAAGTTTGATACTTAAATGTCTCTAGGTGATGTACTATTAAACAGGACATTGATAGTATAAAACAGATTAGCACGTATTAGATGTCTTCTGTCTTTAGGGCGGATAGATCTCGCTCATCGAAGTGTAGAGACACTTGACCATGCGTGGGCGTGTATTAGAGAATGCGTGCGTTAGGGATCGACCCACTTACACGGATAAGTGTCACACTATGTGATGGTTGTGTAATTATCCTTAAGACCGAGTCTTCATGGCATCACGGTGTGGATTGTCATGCTTTGACACTATTGAGGTTTCCACAGCCACGGGGCGATCATGCGGTAGTGATTGGGTATGATCATCAAGCATCACGGAGTATACATGGTTGGTCGTCCGGGAATCGCGTATCCTATGATTGGGATCGAATATCCGAAATGGCCTTCTTATAAGGAATGTCTTACTCTCGTGAATCTTTGCAAAGTGGGAGTAAATGTGTTACTTCGAGAGAGCATGATATCCAGATTATAAGATACGGTCGTTGATGTTTTGACACTTGGCTAACGACCGTATGGATATTATTACAGCGATAGGATTGTAAGTTACACGGTAATCGCTTTCACATGAAAGGTAGTAGTCATTGCATTTGACTCTTCCGATGATTGGGGTCACGGTGTGTTGCTGACGCCTATCCCGTGATCGTTAGGCATGAAGGGCATTTTCGTAATTTGCACTTTGTGTCTACGGCCAACATATTCGGAAGCCTATCGGGTCACACACATATGAACATCTAGTCGGATTAAAATGTGGTTATAGATGATAACCAAATAAGGAAAGTTTATCTCGAGACTATAAAGGTTATAGTGGTAAATTAATATGGTGGTATTTATTTATTATGAATAAATAAAATACAAGATATTAATTATATTAATTAAAGAATATTCCGGAAGCCAATTAATGGCTAAAGGGGCGCATATATTATTGTGTATAAGATACACTTGGATTGTGCAATTTAATTAATGGTATTACCTATTATTAATTAATAAAATAAAATAAACTAGATATATTATTATGCATATATGCGTGTGTGGTGTGCATGTGTGATGTGCATTAGTACATGCGACTAAGTGTGGTATGTATATATAATATATAGAGATTTATGCATATAATATATATATGTGATATATATATATAAATGTGTAAATTGATTTATGGTAATAAAATAAAGATAGTCAATATTAGATATTGACAATATCTTGGGAATATTCAATATAAGATATTGACAATATCCTAGATTTATTTGATATGAGATATTAAATTAAATGAGATAAATCAATCAATTATATTTTCCTTATTTTATTGGGAAAAGGTTTTCTTCTCCTCCACTCTAGAAGATGGCGCCACCTACACTATAAATAAGAGGTGGGTGTCAAGCTCTTTTGTACATCATAATTCCAAGGACTAATAGTTCTTGTGTAAAATAGAGAGCATCCTTTGGAGAGTTTGAGAGAGGGGAAAAGGGCCGGTCTAGCAACCGGAGTTTTCCAATAGCAATCCATGATGGGATTCCAGCGGGGTGTTCGTGTGGACTAGCGGTAGAGGCCGAACACTTGGGCGGCTCTATGCAGAACTACTCTCCTTAGACGGTCAAAGCGTCGATCTTTTAGATCAACCAAGGTAACCACCGTCTACTACTTATTTGTTTATTGCTTAAACGAAGTCGATCTTGGGTCGATAGGAAATAAAATTTTGAATTCCGTTGCGTTCCCGCGTAGATTTCCTAACAGTGGTATCGGAGCGAGCTTCGAGCTTAAGCAATAAGCATGTTATTGTGCGTAGTTAATTTTATCGTTTAAATCACATAATTAAAAGATGAAAGATTTTTGATTTGCAAAATTGATACACGAAAAAAAAAAAAAAAAAAAAAAAAAAAAAAGGCGGCAATGGTGGTGCTCGGTCGATCGGCGGCGGCACCACCACCGTGTGATCGCCGGCGGCGGCGGCGGCCTCCGGGCTGCCGGCGGCTGCTGGTGTGATACGGTGGTCCCCAATTTTGTTTTGTGTATTTTGTGATTCAATATGGTTCATAGTTGTGATTGCTAATTTTCTTTTGTTTAGTTGTGTCATGTGGCTAACCAATGGTTCAAATAGTTTGGGCCATTAGGATGCCACATGGCATTAAAATAATAATGGCCTTTCCAAACTTTGTTTGGAATAGCTAAACTTTCCAAAATATTTGATTTGGAAAAGGCTTTAGCTTTCAGCCACTTCCAAAATTTTGATTTTGGAAAGTGGCGAAGCTTAAACTAAAATTATTTGGCCTTTCCAAATATTTGATTTGGAATAGCTGCAGCCCTTTCCAAATATTTGATTTGTAAAGGCTTGCGCTTGCGCCACTTCAAAATTTCGATTTTGGAAAATGGCTGCGCTTAAGCCAAATTTGGTTTAGAAACCAAAAGCATCCCTTTTATTACGAATCAAAAGGAAAGAAACAAAAGAGAAATAATTTTAATTTTGATTTATTTTGGAATAGTTCTAAAATTAAAATTAAAATCGTTTAAAATTAATCGTTAATTTTATTTCGATTAAAATCATTTAATTAATTAAATGTTAATTAGTTAATTGATTGGATAAAATTATTTAATAGATTAAATGTTAATTGATTAATTAAGACGCAAGTAGTTAAATTTTAATTTTACCTTTTTCATAAGATTTTATTGTATGGATTAGATATAGTAGATATAATATGATTATATGGACCCCGATTGATCATGGACTCGAATCGATAGGATAGATGTGAATGATTTAATTTTTCTGTTGGTTTAAAATTGTCCTAGGCCGTTATGAAGAACGTGACCTAGTTTATTTTCTCGCATTTATCCCATTCCGTTAGCTCCCTGAGTGTGCGGGCGGGTGTATTTATTTTATTCGATAGAATTAAATGTAACAAGAATGGAGCGAGAAGATGGAGACCAAAGAAAGACGAAAATAAAGATCTCATTGGAGAATGGAGCATTAAAGATCCTATTGGCGGTTGCAAACTACCTTAGATTGTGACCAGCGGTTTAAATCGATTTGTATTCAAACCGCACTCTAGAAAAGTCCATGATCATACCGGTTACTTTACGCATTTATTTATTTTGTGCTTGTATTTATTTTATATGATACGATAGATGCATGACTAGGCACGATCTAGATAAATGCGTAGGATGTATGTTTATAGAGATAGACATATTTATGATGAGACCATAATTAAAATTAATTAAGTGAATTAATTTACATAAATACTTCCACCTCAAAAGAATCAAGTTGAAATTGCCTCCCCATATTATAATGACGGTGAAGAGCCCTTGTTCGGATCCAACTCATCAGCCAAAGCAGGGGGTTGACCTACCTCGGGTATATCGTTATTATCGAGATATGATCGTATGAGATCTCATGAATATTGGGGTTATGACTTGACTAAGAATTCTCTCGGCCACCAGCCAAAGCGGGGTCGTTTGGATTTTAGAGGCAAGGATTTGACCATTTCATAAGATGAAAATTTGTCAAAGAGTTGACTAGTCAAACAACAAGAGTCGTATAGGATACGATTGACAAAGGGATGTTGTCTACCTATTATGCTATTTTCGGCCCACCAGCCAAAGCGGGGGTCGGGGTAGTTTAGTGGGATCTTGTCCACTAAAGAAATTAATAATTCTTGAAAGTCAATTGGAAGTAGTTGACTAGTGGGAGCAAAATCATAAATCAAAAGACCATAATTTATTTTGCGTGTATAAACAACAACACTCATTTATTTTCATTTTTTATGTTGTAGTTTTAGCAAACTTTATATTTATGTTTTATTCTCGATTAGTAAATCCAAATTATGACTGTTACCTTTTGAGAAACGTTCTCAAATATGGTTAAGTAATTTTAATCCTTTTAAAATGAGCAATGACACGAGAGATCCCGTTATAGTAGTTAGAGACAAGGAGGCTACATATATGATGGAGTACTCCAAGGCTTTAATTATTAATGAAAGCGGAAGCTCATGATATGATTAAATCATTTGAAATAAGTTTCAATGAATTAGTCATAAATTGGATACGATCCAAGATGATCATTCAGTCATACGATGACAATTAATTCAAACGTTGGATAAGAATGACCACGTCGAATTTTGGAAAGGTTGTTTTCAAAATTGTAAGATTTAAGTATCGACTTAATTCTATCATTGCTTAAAGGTTAATTAAATAGTCAATGTTTTGAATACGATTCAAAAGGATGAATAAACTATTTAATAAACTTTAGATTTTCTTTATGAAAAGAAATTGAAAACATAGCTCTTGTGATCTTTCTTAAGTCTTATGAAGACTACAATAAGAAACATTTCTCAAGTGCTTAAAGGATTAAAAAGGAAAGTTAGGGCATGTGCTCAAATAGAGAACTTATTGAAGTTTCTATTCTAGGCAAGTGAGTTGAGATAAATCTGTCTAAGTTCAAAGTCAACTCTAAGATATATGATATATTACGAGTGTGATTAAATTAGAAAGGTTAAAACAGATATGGAAGGTGAAGCAAACGTTGTAACACTTACCACATTCTGGATCTAGTAAACTGATAAGGGAACTAAATAAATGTTATTATGTTCCAGTTCTTATGAAGAACATGCTTTCAGTTATTTGTTAGGATTTAGTAGACATATTCAATTGTAAAGAATAAATGTTATTCCGATAAAGTTGGAAGGTCACTGAATCTAACATACTAGATTGATTTCACTATATAGTTGATATATGTGATGAGATCTCAACTAAATATTTGTATAGCTGTTATCCTTAATATTTGTGGTTGTTCTAGACATAGTCTCTCTGGAAGAGAAGCGTGTAATTAAACGTCATTTTGATGATGTTGAACCATATGATTATGAATCATGTGGGTTAAACGTATCTTATCTAAAGATGACTAAAATACCCTTTTATGAAAAGGTTATAATAAAATCTAGAAAAATTGTGTAAAGCCTAAACATACCGATGTTTGTTGGCTTATGACAATTAATGCCACAAATAATTGTTTGTTAATCTCTATGACTATTTTAGAAATAGTTGAATGTACTTATTGAAGTACGACAATTCGGAAAGCCCGAAAAGTTCGAGCTAGTACGAATATGAGATTGATGAGCTACTTAGGAATTAATCTTCAATTGGATTGAAGTAATTAATACCTGAAGGGTGTTTCAGAAGTCGTCTGAAAGGAATAAGGTTCTCCCTTGAAGGATACCATCTTTGGGATACGCAATTAGATTGTGTTCCCAAAATGGAAACAACACTTTATATGATAAAGGTGTGATGCAAGCCATGCGATGTATCCCTTACCCGTTTCGGGATAGTGCCCTTATACTTAACCGAGTTCCAAAGAATAAAGGTTGAATAAATTCCATATTAGATATGGAAGAAGATAATGTCGAATCTATCTTAACCGATGATTTGAAGTTGTCATAGGCAAAGTCAGAAAGGCTTGGAGCCTAGTACGACATATGCAACTTTGTGGAATATCTTAGCTAGCACGCTGGATATTATTTACTTGTCCATGAGCAAAATGTTTGTCTCCAAACATGTCATGTTCTAAAGGAAGTGTTTCTTCCAAAAGAAACAGTGGGAGTGAATCGTATCTCAAAAGAGTTTGAGAACCACAAAGATATATTCAACCAATGGAACATGAGCAGACGCCGCATAGCGATGAGGTGTAGGACACTGCTCAGTGCACACAAAAGTTCTGTAAGTCTGTGGATAACCTCAAGTCTGAAAGGGTTGTTGGTATGTTCATCTTGAAGAATGAATATCTCACGACTTATGAAAGAATGTTTGATAGGCAAGATTGAGAGGTATGGCTAGGAGCCATAATATCTGAATTAGATTACATCAGTGACAACCAGGTTGTGAACCTAGTATGTCTTACCTAGAGGGAATGTCCCCGTAAGGCTGAGCCCAGTTCTATTCAGATAATACTTGTTATAACTTTGTATCATGACTATATGATAGTGTTGAAGACGTTGGGCAGACAGCTCGATGTTGATAGACGATAACAGGATATGTAAGCCCACGAGATCCATTTATGGACTTAAACAAGTTTCTCTAGACATTTCTTTGTTTGATAATCAAAAGAGTTTGATTTAGTCAAAAGAAGGATATGCCCATGTGCAAGATGGATAGTGGGAGTGTGTTATGATTTTTGAGCAAGGTATTAGATATCTCTCTCAGGAATTATCACCCCATGTCACAGTCAATTAATGTTTGGTAGTTCAAGGTCTTTACGAAAACACTTGGATTAGCAGTTCTTATTTTAGAAATAAGAATCTATAGCGATAGATTTAACTGCTGTTAGATTATAGTTTACCTATATAGATGTGATGCTAAAAGAAGTTTAGCATAGATTGCAAGATCTATCTGTGTTAGGACGTTGGTCCTAAAGATGATGTGAAAGATGATGATGCTTATGGAAGGTTTCCTTCGCTAATGCGATATGAACCATCTTATAGATGATGCCGGATGTTCATAGTCCATGAATAGTCATGAGCAAGTATGAAAGTAAATCTGGTGAATGTCGAGAATATCCTTAAACTAATTAAGGATAGTTTCCTAGTTTATCGAAACTTGGAATTAAATAAACGTAGATATACAGGCGTATATCCTGAGTCTTATGAAGGCGAGTGGGAGCTACAGTCTGGGTTTGCAATCACTTTGAATAAGTGATACAAAGGAGTCGGAAATGTTCTTAGCTATGGGTCATCAGAAATTCTACAACTAGGCCAAAACACAGTAGTGCCTTAGAGCGCGCGAGGGGAGCAAAGATACATGGATCTGAAGGTTCATTCTTGAACCTTGTACGGTTCTTCCACCTTTTCTATATAGCTAATATAGTAAGTGGATTCATTGCTTGAAGCAAGGACCAGGGTCTCGTCAGAGATTCGTGTGTGTGTTGAGGCAGTTCCTTTGACTTGGTCATGTGGAACATGATATGAAGTTAGTCTGAGTCCTCATGGATAGCGATCCGTTTAAGGCTAGAGCTGGTTGCGAGTATTGCATAAGATTCTTGTGTTTCAACTTGGTCTTGTGTGTGCTAGTGATTGGTTTTAGGCCAAGTGGGAGATTGTTGGAATAGTGTCCTAAACCCAATCGGGTTGGACCGGATCCGACCGGGTCGGATCATTTCTACTATTTCTTTATGTTTATACATAGATTAAATGGCTTTTCTGTTGTCATATATATGTTCTTTTAGAGAACCAATTATGAATTGTTATATGATAACGTCCTTAGTATTAAACTGTGATATCCAGATTATGAGATACGATCGTTAATGTATTGACACTCGAGATACGATCGTATGGATATTATTTCAGCGATAGGATTGTAAGTTACACGGTAACTGCTTCACATGAAAGGTAGTATTCATTGCTTTTGACTCTTCTGATGATTGGGGGTCACGGTATGTTGCTAGAAGCTATCCCATGATCGTTAGGCATGAAGGACATTTTAGTAAATTTCACTTTGTGTCTACGGCCAAAATATTCGGAAGCCTATCGGGTCATACACATATGAACATCGAGTCGGATTAAAATGCGGTTATAGTCGATAACCAAATAAGGAAAGTTTATCTCTAGACTATAAAGGTTATAGTGGTAAATTAATATGGTAGTATTTATTTATTATGAATAAATAAAATACAAGATATTAATTATATATAAATTATATTAATTAAAGAATATTCCGGAAGTCAATTTATTGACTAATGGGGCGCCACCTCCTTGTGTATGAGATACACTTGGATTGTGCACTTTAATTAATAAGATTACCATAATATTAATATAAGATATTAATTGATTTTAGAAAAATAGATTTATGGTAATAAGATAATTATATTCAATATAAGATATTTGCAAAATTAATTATAATAAAAGAGATAAATCAATCTAATTGATTTTCCTTATTTTATTGGGAAAATGTTTTCTTCTCCTCCACACCATATGGGGCGCCACCTTCTACTATAAATAAAAGGTGGGTGTCAAGCTCTTTTGTACATAAAAATTGCAAGAGCTCATAGTTCTTGTGTAAAATAGAGAGCAACCTATAGTGAGTTTGTGAGAGAGGAAAAAGGCCGGTCTAGCAACCGGAGTTTTCCAATAGCAATCCAAGGAGGATTCCGGCGAGGAGTTCGTGTGGATTAGCGATAGAGGCCGGACGCGTGGACGGCTTGCGCACTGTACTACTCTCCATTGACGGTCAAAGCGACGATCTTATAGATCATCTAAGGTATAACCGTCAAACTACTTAACGTGTTTATTGCATTAAACGAAGAATGATCTAGTAAAAGGAAATCAAATTTTAAATTCCGATGTGTTAAACTAGTGATTTCCTAACAGTGGTATCGGAGCCAGACTTCGAGCTTAAGCAATAAGTATAATTTAATTGTGTAGTAATTAATCGATAGATGCAAGATCTGTAATCACGAAACGTTTAAAACAAAACAAAAAAAGGGTTCGATTGGGGGGCTCGGCCGACTGGCGGCGGCCCCCCTCCTCTGCAGCGGCGGCGGCTTTATGGCTGCCGCCCGTTGGCTGTCTTCTCCAACGGGGAGATCAACCATTTTCGTTTTTTTGTGATATTTATTGTGCATAGATATCTCGTTTGTTTAGTTGTGTCATATGGCCAACCAATGGTTCAAATAGTTTGGCCATTGGGAAACCATAGTGGCATATCAATCAAAATATTGGCATTTCCAAATTTTGATTGAATAGGCCTAGGCCCTTTTCAAATATTTGATTTGTAAAAGGCCTAGGCCACTTCCAAAATTTTGATTTTGAAAAGTGGCCAGGCCTAAACCAAAACTATTTGGCCTTTCCAAATATTTGATTTGGAATAGGCCTAGGCCCTTTTCAAATATTTTGTAAAAGGCCTAGGCCTAGGCCACTTTCAAAATTTTGATTTTGGAAAGTGGCCAGGCCTAAACCAAATTTGGTTCTGGAAGATGCTTTTTGGTTTAGGAAACCAAAGGCATCCCTTTTGGTTAAGAACCAAAAGGAAAGGAAACAAATTGGAGAATTTTACAATTTTAATTTTATTTTAAATAGTTCAAGTTTAACAAAATTGAAATTATAATCGATTTAAAATTAAATGTTAATTTTATTTTCGATTAAGTCATATAATTAATTAAATGTTATTTAATTATTTGATGTGATAAAATAAGGCGCATAAGTAGTTAAAATTAGAATTTAATCTTTTTCATAAGATAAAATTGTATGGATTAGATGTGTAGATATAATGTGATTATATGGACCCCGATTGATCATGGACTCGACCAATAGGATAGATGTGAATGTTTTCTTTATGTTGGTTTTTTGAAAAATTGTCCTAGGCCGTTATGAAGAACGTGACCTAGTTTACTTTTTTGCATTTATCACATTCCCATTAGCTCCCCCCCGTGTGCGGCGGGTGTAATTATTTATTAGATAGATTATTATGTAACAAGAATGGAGCAAGAAGATGAAGACCAAAGAGAGATAAAGAACCTATTGGCGTACAGCAATAAAGATCCTATTGGCGGTTGCAGACACCCTTAGTTTGTGACCCGCGGTTTCGTCAGTTTGTATTAGAAACTGCACCTAGGAAAAGTCCATGATCATACCGGTTATTTTGTACGCGGAATGTTGTGTATGTTTTACTTTATATGATATCGTAGTAATATGCACATAGTAGATGAGACCATAATCAAACATAATTAATTAGGTGAATTAATTTTAAAATTATTCCCACGCCAAAAATCGAGCCAAAAATGTCTCCTAATATTATAATGACGGTGAAGAGCCCTTGTTCGGATCCAACTGATCGGCCCTCGTCGGGAGTTGACCACGGGTATATCGTTATTATCGAGATATGATCGTTACGAGATCTCATGAATATTGGGTTACCACTCGACTAAAATCTTGCGGTGATTGGCCCTCGTCAGGACCGTCTGATTTTAGAGACAAGGGGTTGACTATCACATAGAGATGTGAAACGTCAAAGAGTTGACTAGTCATCCACTGGGAGCCGCATACGATGTGACTGGTAGGGGTACCTACCTTTCGAAATTATCTTGGTTGATCGGCCCTCGTCGGGAATCGAGATAACTAGAAGGGATCCCAGCCACTAAAGAATTAATTAAATTCTTGAAAGCCAATTGGGAATAGTTGGCTAGTGGGAGTTAAAACCTTATAAAATTTTAAGTGCAAATTTAAGGTTTTTTATACATGAGCTTTTACTTATTCTATCTTTATTTATTGTTGTAGAAAATGTCAAATTGAACCTTCGTTTTATCATCGACAATAAGCTTGACGAAACTAATTTTCTCGATTGGGAAAGAAACCTCAAAATCGTTTTGAGGCACGAGAAGATTGGCTATGCCTTGGACGAGGCCCTACCGGAAAAAGCCCGCCGAGGTTCTGGTCGCGGATGCCGCCGAGAAGTATAACAAGCAATCGCTTACGACAAGACTAATGCTACATGTATCATGCTTGCTTCTATGACACCTGAACTGCAGAAACATCATGATTCTATGGACGCCTACTCAATCATGGTCCACCTGAAGGAACTCTATGCTTCTCAGTCTCACACTGAGAGGTACGATGTCTTGAAGGCCCTGTTTGGTTGTAAGATGGCATCCGGGACTGATGTGGGTCACACGTGCTTAAGATGATCGGGTACATAGAGAGGCTTGGGAAGCTGGGCCACAAGTTGGAACGAGAATTAAGTATTGACTTGATTCTGCAATCTCTACTTGATTCATTCTCGCAGTTCGTGATGAATTATCACATGAACAAGATAGATTGCTCCCTTGCGGATTTTTTGAACATGTTGAAAACTGCTGAGGGCACTGTGGGGAAGGGAAAGCAAGTGTTGCTGGTCACTTCAAGCAAGGGCAAGGCTAAAGCCCAGAAAAAGTCCAAGAAGGAGAAGGCTGCACCTAAGCCAACGCCTAAGATAGCGAAAGACAAATCCAATGATGCTTGCATCCATTGCGGTGAGACCGGACATTGGAGGAGAAACTGCAAAGGCTTTTTGAGTACCAAGAAGAAGCATTCTGATGCTTCAACTTCAAGCATATTTATGATTGAGATCAATAAGTCTAACCACTGGGTATTAGGTACTGGTTGCGGTTCTCATATTTGTACGAATATGCAGGCACTAAGAAGAACTAGAGAACTAAGGAAATGAGAGGTGGACCTACGCGTTGGAAATGGAGCAAGTGTTGCTACGCTGGCCGTAAGAGTTTATTTTCTTTCATTGCCCAGTGGGCTAGTACTAGAACTTAATAACTGTTATTTTGTTCCCGCTCTTACGAAGAGCATTATTTCTATTTCTGCATTAGATGTTGATGGATTTTCTTTTACGTTTGAGAATAAATGTTGTTCTTTTTCACGTGATGGAATCTTTTATAGTACTGGCATACTTAGCAATGGTCTCTACATATTAGATATGAATGTTGACGTACTTAATATAAATAACAAGAAAGCCAAGACAAATGACTTGAATGAATCCTACTTATGGCATTGTAGACTTGGTCATATAAATAAGAATCGCATTTCCAAACTCCATAAAGATGGAATGTTGGATCAATTCGATTACGAATCTTTGATACATTCAAAGCTTGTTTAATTGGCAAGATGACAAAGTCACCTTTTAGTGGTAAAGGGAAGATCCAATGAATTGCTTGAGCTCGTACATACTAATGTATGTGGCCCAATGTCAATTCAAGCCAAATGAGGATACTCTTATTTTATCACTTTCACTGATGACCGTTCTCGCTATGGTTATATATACTTAATGAAGTATAAGTCTGAAGCCTTCAAAAAGTTCAAGGAATTTAGAAGTGAAGTGGAGAAACAACTAGGTAAAGAAATCAAAACACTTCGATCCAATCAAGGTGGAGAATACCTAGATGGAGAGTTTCAAGACTATTTGAAGGAGAATGGGATTCTACCTGAATGGACCCCTCTCGGGACACCACAGATGAATGGGGTGTCTGAAAGGAGGAACCGCACCTTGGTAGTCATGGTGCGATCCAGGATGAGCTACGCAGTTCTCCCAAAATCATTTTGGGGGTATACTCTAAAAACCGCATCCTATACACTGAACCGAGTTCCATCAAAGACTGTTGAATCCACACCATACGAGGTATGGCATAAGAGGAAACTGTCTAGCATATCTTAAACCTTGGGGTTGTCCGACTTACATGAAGCGGATGATGCCTGACAAATTACAAGCTAGATCTAACAAATGTCTGTTTGTGGGTTATCCTAGAGAAACTAGAGGATACCAATTTTACCATCCTGAGGAACAAAAGGTGTTTGTTGCCAGGACTGGCCACTTTCTAGAAAAAGATTTTATTCTGGATAGGGTCTGTGGGAGTAAGACTGACCTTGAAGAAATTCGAGAACCACTTACGGATAACAGTTAGTTGATGGAAGTAGAGGACTTGCCACACACAGATGTGACGCCAGCCTCTACCGTGGACACATTAGCGCCTCGAAGATCCACCAGGGAACGCCGTGAACCCGAAAGGTATACAGGCATGTATATCATGGAAGATGAGAACCCAAAAACTTATGAGGAAGTGCTATTAAGGCATGACAAAAAGAAATGGCTGGAAGCCATGAATTCTGAAATGGAATCCATGAAAGACAACCAAAAAGTTTGGAACTTAGTTGATCCACCTGAAGGAATAGATCCTATAGGGTGTAAATGGGTCTTTAAGAGAAAGACTGACATAGACGGTAACGTGACTACCTACAAGGCTAGTCAGTGGCAAAAAGTTATAAGCAAAGACAAGGAGTTGACTATGACGAAACCATTTCGCCTGTTGCCATGTTAAAATCCATTAGAATTTTGCTCGCTATTGCAGCATACCATGATTAAGAAATCTGGCAGATGGATGTGAAAACAGATTTCCTTAACAGGAACCTATCTGAGGAATTGTATATGACACAGCCTGAGGGTTTCACAACCAATGATGCCAGGATGGTGTGTAAACTGCAAAGATCCATTTATGGATTAAAGCAAGCTTCTCGGAGTTGGAATCTTCACTTTGATGAGATAATCAAACAGTTTGATTTCATCAAGAACGAAGATGAGCCCTGTGTTTACAAGAAGGTTAGTGGGAGTGCCATTGTGTTCTTAGTGCTTTATGTAGACGACATATTGCTCATAGGGAATGATGTGCCTATGTTACAATCAGTCAAAGCTTGGTTATCCAAGAACTTCTCAATGAAGGACTTGGGTGAGGCAGCCTATATTCTAGGAATAAAGATCTATAGAGATAGATCTAAAAGGTTGCTTGGTCTGTCGCAATCCACCTATATAGACAATATGCTGAAGAGATTCAGCATGGAGCAGTCCAAGAAAGGATTGCTGCCCAAGTCACATGGGGTCTACCTATCAAAAGGAATGGGTCCTAAGACAGAGGCGGAAAGGGCACAAATGAGTAAGATCCATTATGCTTCGGCAATCGGGTCTATCATGTATGCCATGTTATGCACAAGACCAGATGTCTCGTACCCTCTTAGTATGACTAGTATGTAGCAGTCCAATCCAGGTGATGGTCACTGGATTGCTATCAAGAATATCCTCAAGTACATGAGACGTACTAGGGATATGTTCCTGGTTTTCAGGAATTTAGTATTACACAGATGCCAGTTTCCAAACTGACAAGGATGACTTTAAGTCACAATCTGGATTTGTTTTCACGCTTAACGACAGAGCAGTGAGCTGGAAGAGTTCCAAGCAGGAGACTACTGCAGACTCTACAATGGAAGCCGAATACATAGCAGCCTCGGAGGCTGCAAAGAAAGCAGTTTGGATGAAGAAGTTCATTACTGAACTTAGTGTGGTTCCCTCCATTGAAGGTCCAGTGCCTCTGTATTGTGATAATAATGGAGCGATATCTCAGTCAAAGGAACCAAGGTCTCATCAAAAGTCCAAACATGTGCTACGGTGATATCACTTGATTAGAGAGATAGTAGATAGATGAGATGTAAAGATAGAGATAGTCCACACGGATGATAACAAAGCTGATCCGTTAACCAAAGCATTGTCTCAAGCAAAGCATGAGAAACATGTTCACTTGCACGGGCTTAGGCATATGGGTGATTGGCTTTAGGCCAAGTGGGCGATTGTTGGAAAGATGTCCTAAACCCAATCGGGTTGGACCGGATCCGACCGGGTCGGGTCGTTTACAGCCTATTTGGTTCATGTAATAACATTATTATGATTAATAAAATCACTTATGTTATTATATACTGTTTATCTTCATATTATTTGTTGTATATATATATATATATGTAGTAACGTCCCTAGTATGAAACTGTGATAGAGAAACCATGATGGTGATTATGGTTGATGAGATCTCTAATAACTATAACAAGTTTAGGTACTTAAATGTCTCTAGTCTTATATACTATCAAATGGGACATTGATAGTATAACCAGACTAGCACGTATTGGATGGCTTCTATCTTATAGAAGGTAGATCTCGTCTATCGAAGTGTAGGGACACTTGGACTGTACGTGGACGTGTATTAGAGAATGCGTACGTTATACTGACCCACTTACATTAAGTGTCACACTATGTGGCGGTTGTGTAATTATCCTTTTGACCGAAGTCTTCATGGCATCACGGTGTGGATTGTCATGCTTTGAAACTATTGAGATTTCCCCTAACCACGGGGCGATAATGCGGTAGTGATTGGGTGTGATATTGAAGCATACGGAGTATACATGATTGGTCGTCTGGGAATCGCGTATCCTATGATTAGGATCGAATATCCGAAATGGCCTTCTTATAAGGAATATCTAGCTCTCATGAATCTTTGCAAAGTGGAAGTAAATGAGTTACTTCGAGGGAGCTTGATATCCAGATTATGAGATACGATCGTTAATGTATTGACACTCGAGATACGATCGTATGGATATTATTTCAGCAATAGGATTGTAAGTTACACGGTAACTGCTTCACATGAAAGGTAGTAGTCATTGCTTTTGAATCTTCTGATGATTGGGGATCACGGTGTGTTGCTAGACGCTATCCTGTGATCGTTAGGCATGAAGGGCATTTTAGTAAATTGCACTTTGTGTCTACGGCCAACATATTCGGAAGCCTATCGGGTCACACACATATGAACATCGAAACGGATTAAAATGCGGTTATAGTTGATAACCAAATAAGGAAAGTTTATCTCTAGACTATAAATGTTATAGTGGTAAATTAATATGGTAGTATTTATTTATTATGAATAAATAAAATACAAGATATTAATTATATATAAATTATATTAATTAAAGAATAATCCAGAAGTCAATTTATTGACTAATGGGGCGCCACCTCCTTGTGAATGAGATACACTTGGATTGTGTATTTTAATTAATAAGATTACCATAATATTAATATAAGATATTAATTGATTTTAGAAAAATAGATTTATGGTAATAAGATAATTATATTCAATATAAGATATTGGAAAAATTAATTATAATAAAAGAGATAAATCAATTTAACTGATTTTCCTTATTTTATTGGGAAAAAGTTTTCTTCTCCTCCACACCATATGGGGCGCCACCTTTTACTTTAAATAAGATGTGGGTGTCAAGCTCTTTTGTACATCACAATTGCAAGAGCTCATAGTTCTTGTGTAAAATAGAGAGCAACATATAATGAGTTTGTAAGCGAGGAAAAAGGCCGGTCTAGCAACCGGAGTTTTCCAATAGCAATCCAAGAAGGATTCCGGCGAGGAATTCGTGTGGATTAGCGATAGAGGCCGGACGGTCAAAGCGACGATCTTATAGATCATCTAAGGTATAACCGTCAAACTACTTAACGTGTTTATTGCATTAAACGAAGAACGATCTAGTAAAAGGAAATCAAATTTTAAATTCCGCTGCGTTAAACTAGTTATTTCCTAACAGGTATATCCGTCAAACTACTTAACATGTTTATTGCATTAATCGATGACGATCTAGAAAAAGGAAATCAAAATTTTAATTTCCGCTGCGTTAAACTAGCGATTTCAGAGACAGACTTCGAGCTTAAGCAATAAGCACAATGTAATTGCGTAGTAATTAATCGATAGATGCAAGATCTATAATAGCGAAACGTTTAAAACAAAAAAATAAAAAAAAAATAAAGGGGTTCGATTGAGGGCTCGGCCGACTGGCGGCGGCCCCCTCCTCTGCGGTGGCGGCGGCTTTAAGGCTGCCGTCGTCGGCTGTCCTCTTCCAAACGGGGAGATCGACCTTTTTCATTTTGTGATATTTATTGTGCATAGATATCTCTTTTGTTTAATTGTGTCATGTGGTCAACCAATGGTTCAAATAGTTTGGGCCATTGGGAAACCATAGTGGCATATTAACCAAAATATTGGTCTTTCTAAATTTTGATTTGGAATAGGCGTAGACCCTTTTCAAATATTTGATCTGTAAAAATCATAGGCCTAGGCCACTTTCAAAATTTTGATTTTGAAAAGTGGACAGGCCTAAACCAAAAATTATTGGCCTTTCCAAATTTTGATTTGGAATAGGCCTTGGCCCTTTTCAAGTATTTGATTTGTAAAAGGCCTAGGCCTAGGTCACTTTCAAATTTTTAATTTTGAAAAGTGGTCAGGCCTAAGCCAAATTTGGTTTAGGAAGATGCATTTTGGTTTAGGAAACCAAAGGCATCCATTTTGGTTAAGAACCAAAAGGAAATGAAACAAAAGTAGACCATTATAATTTTGATTTTAATCTTTGAATAGTTCAAATTTAATAAAATTAAATGTTAATTTTATTTTCAATTAAATCATTTAATTAATTAAAAGTTAATTAATTATTTGATGTGATAAAATAGGACGCATGAGTAGTTAAAAAATTAGAATTTAATCTTTTTCATAAGATATAATGGTTTGGATTAGATGTGTAGATATAATGTGATTATATGGATCCCGAATGATCATGGACTCGACCAATAGGATAGATGGGAATGTTTTCTTTATGTTGGCTTTTGAAAATTGTCCTAGGCCGTTATGAAGAACGTGACCTAGTTTACTTTTTGCATTCATCTCATTCCCGTTAGCTCCCCCCCCCCCCCCATGTGCGGCGAGTGTAATTATTTATTAGGTAGATTTTTATGTAACAAGAATGGAGCAAAAAGTCGAAGACCAAAAAGAGATGAAGAACCAATTGGCGTACAACAATAAAGATCCTATTGGCGGTTGCAGATACCCTTAGTTTGTGACCCGCGGTTTCGTCAGTTTGTATTCGAAACCGCACCTAGGAAAAGTCCATTATCATACCGGTTATTTTGTGCACGGAATGTTGTTTATGTTTTACTTTATATGATATCGTCGTAATATGCACATAGTAGATGAGACCATAATTAAAATGAAATTAATTGAAAGAATTAATTTAAAATTATTCCCACGACAAGAATCGAGCCAATATTGTCTCCCAATATTATAGCAATGGTGAAGAGCCTGTGTTCGGATCCAACTGGTCGACCACCATCGGAAGGTGACCTACCTCGGGTATATCATTGTTATTGAAAAATGATCGTATGAGATATCATGAATATTGGGTTATGACTCGACTGAAATCTTTCGGTGATTGGCCACCGTCAGCGCCGTCTGACTTTAGAGACAAGGGGTTGACTACCACATAAAGATATGGACTGCCAAAGAGTTGACTGGTCAACCATTGGGAGTCGCATAAGATGCTACTGATAGGAGTACCTACCTTTCGAAATTGCCAAAATTGATCAACCACCGTCGGGGATTGAGGCGACTAGATTGGATCCCAACCACTAAGGAATTAACCAAATTCCTGAAAGCCAATTGGGAATAGTTGGCTAGTGGGAGCAAAACCTAATTAGAATTCTAATTGCAATTTTAGGGTTTTGCACATGAACTTTTACTTATTCTATATTTATTTATTGTTGTAGAAAATGTCAAACAAATTGAACCTTCATTTTATCATCGATAATAAGCTTGACGAAACCAACTTTCTCGACTGGGAAAGAAACCTCAAAATCGTTTTGAGGCATGAGAAGGTTGGCTATGTCTTGGACGAACCCATACCGGAGGCACCCGCACTAGTTGAGGCTGCAGATGTTGTTGAGAAGTACAACAAGCACTGTTCTGACAGTTCTGATGCTACATGTATCATGCTTGCTTCCATGACACCTGAGCTGCAGAAACAACATGAGTCTATGGATGCCTACACGGTCATGGTACACCTGAAGGAGCTCTATGCTTCCCAGTCTTGCACTGAGAGGTACGAGGTCTCGAAGGCCCTGTTTGGTTGTAAGATGGCTTATGGGACTGCTGTTGGGTCGCATGTGCTTAAAATGATCGGGTACATAGAGAGGCTTGAGAAGCTGGGCCATAATTTGGAGCGTGAATTGAGTGTTGACTTGATACTGCAATCTCTACCTGATTCATACTTGCAGTTCGTGATGAATTATCCCATGAACAAGATAGATTGCTCACTTGCGGAGTTATTGAACATGTTGAAAACGGCTGAGGGCACTATGGGAAAGGGAAAGCAAGTGTTGCTGGTCACTTCCAACAAGGGCAAGGCTAAAGCCCAGAAGAAGTCCAAGAAGGCGAAGGCTGCACCTAAGCCAACGCCTAAGATAGCTAAAGATAAATCCAAGGATGCTTGCTTCCATTGCGGTGAGACTGGACATTGGAGGAGAAACTGCAAAGGCTTCTTGAGCACCAAGAAGAAGCATTCTAATGCTTCGACTTCAGGTATATTTATGATTGAGATCAACATTACTTCTTCTAAGTCTAACCAATGGGTATTAGATACTGGTTGTGGTTCTCATATTTGTACGAATATGCAGGCACTAAAAAGAACTAGAGATCTGAGGAAAGGAAAGGGGGACCTGCGCGTGGGGAATGAAGCAAGTGTTGCTGCATTAGCCGTAGGAGATTATTTTCTTTCATTTCCTAGTGGGCTAGTACTTGAACTTAATAACTGTTATTTTGTTCCCGCTCTTACGAAGAGCATTATTTCCATTTCCGTATTAGATGTTGAGGGATTTTCATTTACATTCAAGAATAAATGATGTTCTTTTTCCCGTGATGGAATTTTTTATGGTACTGGCATGCTTAGTAATGGTCTCTACATGTTAGATATGAATGTTGAGGTACTTAATATAAATAACAAGAAAGCCAAAATAAATGACTTGAATGAATCCTACCTATGGCATTGTAGACTTGGCCATATAAATAAAAATCGCATTTCCAAACTCCATTAAGATGGAATGTTGGATCAATTCGATTACGAATCGTTTGACACATGCGAAGCTTGTTTGCTTGGCAAGATGACAAAGTCACCTTTTAGTGGCAAAGGAATAAGATCCAATGAATTGCTTGAGCTATGGTTATATATACTTAATGAAGTATAAGTCTGAGGCCTTTGAAAAGTTCAAGGAATTCAGAAGTGAAGTGGAGAAACAGCTAGGTAAAGAAATCAAAACACTTCGATCTGATCGAGGAGGAGAATACCTAGATGGAGAGTTTCAAGATTATTTAAAGAAGAATGGGATTCTCCCTTAATGGACCCATCTCGGAACGCCATAGATGAATGGCGTATCTGAGAGGAGGAACCGCACCCTGTTGGACATGGTGCGATCCATGATGAGCTACGCAGTTCTCCCAAAATCATTTTGGGGGTATGCTCTAGAAACAGCAACATATACACTGAACTGAGTTCCATCAAAGACAGTTAAGTCAACTACCTATGAAGTGTTCAAAGGGAAGAGACCAACACTGGGTTACAAGAAGCCTTGAGGATGTCCCGTTTATTTGAAACGGACCATGCCTGAAAAATTGGAACCTAGATCAGACAAATGTCTGTTTGTGGGCTATCCTAGGGAAACCAAAGGGTACCAATTTTACCGTCCCGAGGAACAAAGGTGTTTGTTGCCAGGACTGGCCACTTTCTAGAGAAAGATTTTATTCGGGATAGGGTCAGTGGGAGTAAAATTGATCTTTAAGAAATTTAAGAACCACTTACGGATAACAGTCCGTTGATGGAAGTGGAGGAGACGCCACATGCAGATGTGGCGCCACCCTCTACTGTAGATGCACTAGCACCTCGAATATCCTCCAAGGAATGCCATGAAGCCGAAAGGTACACTGGCGTGTATCTCATGGAAGATAAGAACCCTAGAACTTATGAGGAGGTGTTATTAAGGCACGACAAAGAGAAATGGCTGGAAGCCATGAATTCTGAAATGGAATCCATGAAAGACAACCAAGTTTGGAACTTGGTTGATCCACCTGAAGGAATAGTTCCTATAGGGTGCAAATGGGTCTTTAAGAGAAAAACCGACATGGACGGTAACGTGACTACCTATAAGGCTAGGTTGGTGGCAAAAAGGTTATAAGCAAAGACAAGGAGTTGACTATGACGAAACCTTTTCACATGTTGCCATGTTAAAATCCATTAGAATTTTACTCGCTATTGCGGCATACCATGATTACAAAATCTGGCAGATGGATGTGAAAACATCTTTCCTTAACGGGAACCTGCCTGAGGAGGTGTATATGACACAGCCTGAGGGTTTCACAACCAATGATGCCAGGATGTGTGTAAACTGCAAAGATCCATTTATGGATTAAAGCAAGCTTCTCGGAGTTAGAATCTTCACTTTGATGAGATAATCAAACAGTTTGATTTCATCAAAAACGAAGATGAGCCCTGTGTTTACAAGAAGGTTAGTGGGAGTGCCATTGTGTTCCTGGTGCTTTATGTAGACGACATATTGCTTATAGGGAATGATGTGCCTATGCTACAGTCAGTCAAAGCTTGGTTATCCAAGAACTTCTCCATGAAGGACTTGGGTGAAGCAGCCTATATTCTAGGAATCAAGATCTATAGAGATAGATCTAAGAGGTTGCTTGGTCTGTCACAATCCACCTATATAGACAAGATGCTGAAGAGATTCAGCATGGAGCATTCCAAAAGAGGATTGCTACCCATGTCACATGGGGTCTATCTGTCGAAAGGAATGAGTCCTAAGACAGAGGAGGAAAGGGCGCAAATGCGGAAGGTCCCTTACGCTTCGGCTATTGGATCCATTATGTACGCCATGTTGTGCATAAGACCAGACGTCTCGTACCCTCTTAGTACGACTAGTAGGTACCAGTCCGATCCAGGTGATGGTCACTGGACTACTGTCAAGAATAGTCTCAAGTATATGAGACGTACTAAGGATGTGTTCCTGGTTTACGGAATGATGATTTAGTTTTATGAGGTTATACAGATGCCAGTTTCCAAACTGACAAGGATGACATTAAGTCACAATCTGGATTTGTTTTCACTCTTAATGGTGGGGCAGTGAGCTGGAAGAGTTCCAAGCAAGAGACTACTGCGCACTCTCTCTACAATGGAAGTCGAATAATACATAGCACCTTTGAGACGGCAAAGGAAGCGGCTTGGATGAAGAAGTTCATTCATCGAACTTGGTGTGGTTCCCTCCATCAAGGTCCAAAGACCACCATCATCGTGATAATAATGGTTCGATATCTCAATCAAAGGAACCAAGGTCTCATCAGAAGTCTAAACATGTGCTACGGAGCTATCACTTGATAAGAGAGATAGTAGATAGATGAGACGTAAAGATAGAGAAAGTCCACATGGATGATAACATAGCTGATCCGTTAAACAAGGCATTGTCACTAGCAAAGCATGAGAAACATGTTCACATGAAATGGCTTAGGCATATGAGTGATTGGCTTTAGGCCAAATGGGAGATTGTTGAATAGGTGCCCTAAACCCAATCAGGTTGGACCGGATCCGACCAGGTCGGGTCAGTTACAGTCTGTTTAGTTCATGAAATAACTTTATTATGATTAATAAAAGCACTTTTGTTATTATATATTGTTTATCTTCATGTTATTGTTTGTACATATATATTAACGTCCCTAGTGTCAAACTGTGATAGAGAAACCATGATAGTGATTATGGTTGATGATATCTTTAATAACTTTAACAAGTTTGATAATGAAAATGTCACTAGTCGTATGTACTGTCAAATGGGACATTGATAGAACATTTATACTAGCACGTATTAGATGTCTTCTATCTTATTGAAGATAGGGATAGATCTCGTCTATCGAAGTGTATAGACACTTGGACTGTACGTGGACGTGTATTAGGGAATGCGTATGTTAGACTGACCCACTTACACTAAGTGTCACACTATGTGGCAGTTGTGTAATTATCCTTAGGACCAGAGTCTTAATGGCATCACGGTGTGGATGGTCATGCTTTGGCACTATTGAGATTTCCCTACCCACGGGGCGATCATGCAGTAGTGATCGGGTGGGATACTGAAGCATGCGGGGTATACATGATTGGTCGTCCGGGAATCGCGTATCCCATGATTGGGAGTGAATATCCGAAATGGCCTTCTTATAAGGAATGTCTTGTTCTCGTGAATCTTTGCAAAGTGGGAATAAACGTGTTATTCCGAGAGAGCATGATATCCATATTACAAGATACGATCGTTAATGTATTGACACTCGAGATACGATCGTATGGATATTATTACAGCGATAGGATTGTAAGTTACATGGTAACTGCTTTACATGAAAGGTAGTAGTCATTGCTTTTGACTCTTCCGATGATTGGGGGTCACGGTGTGTTGCTAGACGATATCCCGTGATCGTTAGGCATGAAGGGAATTTTCGTAATTTGCACTTTGTGTTTACGGCCAACATATTCGGAAGTCTATCGGGTCACACACATATGAACTTTGATTCGGATTAAAATGCGGTTATAGTTGCTAACCAAATAAGGAAAGTTTATCTCAAATACTATAAAGGTTATAGTGGGAAATTAATATAGTAGTATTTATTTCTTATGAATAAATAAAATACGAGATATTAATTATACATAAATTATATTAATTAAAGAATATTCCGGATACCAATTAATTGACATTTGGGGCGCCACATTGATGTGTATAAGATACACTTGGATTGTGCACTTTAATTAATAAGATTATCATAATATTAATATTGGATATTAATTGATTTTGGAAAAATAGATTTATGGTAATAAGATAATTATATTCAATATAAGATATTGGCAATCTTTATTATAATAAAAGAGATAAATCAATCTAGGAGATTTTCCTTATTTTAGTGGGAAAAGGTTTTCTTCTCCTCCACTCATCATTGGGGCGCCCCTCTCACTATAAATAAGAGGTGGGTGTCAAGCTATTTTGTATCATCACAATTCCAAGAGCTAATAGTTCTTATGTAAAATAGAGAGCTTCCAATAGAGAGTTAGAGAGAGAGGAAAAAGGCCGGTCTAGCAGCCGGAGTTTTTCCGATAGCAATCCAAAATGATTCCGGCGAGGAGTTTGTGTGGATTATGGATAGAGGCCGGACGCGTGGACAGCTTGCGCATTGTACTACTCTCCGTTGACGGTCAAAGAGACGATCTTATAGATCTTCCAAGGTATATCCGTCAAACTACTTAACGTGTTTATTGCATTAATCGATGACGATCTAGAAAAAGGAAATCAAAATGTTAATTTCCGCTGTGTTAAACTAGCGATTTCCTAACAGTAATGACCTTTCGTCTATATGTATAAAAGAATTCATCTAATAATACTTGATGCATTTCATGGGGCTAAGTTCTATGGTCTGTCCTTTGATGCAGATCATCTTCTAAAGCTAAGTACTCACTCTTAATCTATATTTGATTTCTTGTTATGATTCAAGCATGCTTATATGGTTGATAAACGAATCAAGTTGAGCTGAAAATTGATGAACTAATATGCTTTGTGATTGAGCTGAATTGTGAGTTTATACAACTGATTTTAATGCTATATATTGAGATACTTGGCTGAATTTGTGACATATGTGTGCCTTGAAGTAGTCCCTTGAAATGAGCCTTATATGAGCCAGATATTGAGCTATTTCTAGGTTGTTCTTGAGTCGATCTTCGGATGATGTACCTAATGGAGTAATGCCTTAAGTGTGTTGTTCACTTGGTTCATATCATTAAGCTTTCTAATACAATAATTTTGAGGGGTGTTACTGATACTGATATTGTAATACTGATACTGTTATTGGGTTATGGTGCTGAGGTTGATGCATTGAAACGAAGGCGAAGATCTACGAGCTAATGTTCCAAGAAGAGGCTAATGCTCTTTGGTATTGATGTGTGAATTGAGATAGGGTACAAATGTTAAATCATTTGGTGTAGAGGTTGACTTTATTGAGAAAATGTTAAACCATTTGGTGTAGAGTTGGAGAAGAAGATGATGGTAGCATTCGACATTGTCGAGATTTTTAGGTGCTTAGATAATCATTTCCTTGGTGTACCTTAATTTTCATATATGTTGATGTTAAAGTTATTTATCATATATGTTGTAATTTTTTTCCATTGTCTGAATGTGTTAATTGTGATTGAATGTGTTATTTCAAAATACACAAGTTTTTTGGGTGTTAATGTGATTACATAATTGTCCAAATGATTTTTAGTTTATGGTTTGTTTCCATTTTAATCCATAAAGGAATATAGGTTGTCGGTGTTGTTGTAAAGCTTGTCGAGTCCATGATTTTTTGCTAATCGTATACTATAAATGGAATGATAATGGTAATGGTGTCATTGTATTTGTTAATAAAACATTTTAATGTGATACTGATACTGTGATACTGATATTGTGTTAGTGTAAACGCTGGGATTAAATTCAGCTTTCAAAAACTACATCAAAAGGGTATCATATGAGATCTCAAAATGAAGAGAAAAAAAATATAAACTTTGGTGAAAGAATTTTGATGATCTGTGTTTTAAATCAAAAATTATAGTCGTTTATAAGAAAAACGCTCCGATTAATGCAAATATTTTTTCGGGTTTCAAAATTTACGTCGGAAGGGTATCGTATGAGATCTCAAAATAAAGAGCAAAAAAAATATGAATTTTGATGAAATTTTTTTGATGATCGGAGTTCCAAATCAAAAGTTACGGTTGTTTAAAAAAAAACAGCATGCATACCAAACGCTGGAAAAAAAAGGACCAAACGCAACGATGTCCAGGCGTCCAACGCGAATTGATACAAGAGGGTATTTTTGTCCGGCTGAATTTTTTTGTCCTTTTTGTATCTAAAGAAAAGGAGTGTGTCCTATTTATTTATTTTGGGGCAAAATTTGGAATGTTCCCTCTTTCCCTCTTTTTTTTATAAATATTATTATTGTTTATATTGTAATAGCAAAAACACTAAAATATAAATGTAATGAACCAGAATTGAACCCATGAGCTACATCTCTAATCTTTCACTAATTTTTTTTCATTCGTAATCTTTCACTATTTGTTGTCTAAAAAATTGCTACATTTGGCATATATTGTAAAAACAAGGTATATTAATTTTATCCTCTTTTAACGACTTCAATCACATGTATATCATCATCATTAAACGATATAATTAATTATATATTATATTCCTAGTCAATCACTCATGATAATTATCAAACATCATAAATAAAACCAAGTAAACATCATAACCATCAAATTTGATATTTAACTTACAATCAACACTAAACACCGTAATAAAGTAAAATAAGCATCACATTTATATAAATCTCTTATAATCATCATCAAAAGTCATAATTAACTCGAATAAATATCATATTGATATTAAATTAAATTAGTATAAATATCATCAAATGCTATATTAAAATTAAACGAACATTATTTAATTATTCGACCACTTAAAATTATCATTAAACACTTTATTGATATCAAATAAACACAATATTGTTTCAAATGTCTAATTGTTCTTCAAACACTCAATGTCGTCATTAAGAGTTGAAATACTCTTCAAAGAACATCAAATTGATCTTCAATAGTTAATAAACATCGTCAAACACCATTATTAGCTTAAATATACATCATATTCATATTCAATTCCTTAAAAACATCATTAACTATATAATGAACATAATTAAACATTAGCCTGGTATTCAGTCGCTTATAATCAACATTAAAAGTTTATACTGCACTTAAACGAATATCAAATTGATATTCAACAACTTATAATCATCAAACGCTGTAATTAATTAAATAACACTCATATTGATCTTTGTGAATTATAATCATTGTCAAACACTACAACACTATTGACAACAAATTTGATGGTCAATCCTTTGACACTATGATAAACATAGGTTAAAATATAATTAGTGTACAATCACTCATATTGATCATCAAACACAATCAATATAAGCATCATATTGATTCTTAAATACCAAATATGATGTCCGTACACTTACAATCATCATTACGAATAATAATAAGTTCGAGCACTTATAATGATCATCACACACTGATATTAACTCAAATAAACTTCATATTAATGTTCAAACATCAAAGTGATGTTCATGAACTTATTATCATCATCAAATACCTTAATTAACTTAAATAAACATCAAATTGATGTTCAATCAATCATAATCATCATCAGACTCAATAAATAACTTAAATAACCGTCAATTGATGTTCAAACACTTATGATATTAAACTTTTGGGTTTAAATTCAATGATATTTGCATCAAGTATGCTTTAATTTAAGTACATTGCAGTTATACTAGCATAAGTGATATAAACATTATACACATAGTATATTAGACATTTATGTCATTCAAATATTAAAACAAAATATCAATGAATTCTTTACCCTATTTTAACCTCTAATTACAATAGTAGCGACATTTATATAACTTATATAGTTATATATGAGCGATGCATTCTAATTAATATACTTAAATTAAAGTATGTTTATATTTATATCACTTCAAAACTAATTATACAATCTCTTTACTCATTTGACTCTTTTATGTCTATAGTTTGTACATTTATACCTATATACATATATGATACATAGACAACTTTTTTGAAAGGATACATAGACAACTTGATTTCAAATTTTCATAAACTTTGAATTTCGGCTCGAGCAATTAAATCATATAACCGTACACAACTATTTTCTTACATAAATTTATACTATATTCATTATACAACTCAATCTTAAACCATAATAAAATTTGACTAAATCATTACTGAACCACACAAAACTGCCATAGTGAGGATTCAGTCATAAATCCACTTTTTCGTGAACTAACGATATATGAACTGTATCTGATGGCTCGTGAATGGTGGTTAGGTTTATATTATATATATGCAATATATATTTTACACTATAATATTACATGTATATTATTTAAAGTACTATATACCTTATATGTATATGTATAGTATATACATAATATAATATTAATCAAAACCGGACCGGACCGGGAGTCGAACCGGTGAACCAGACATAGAACTGAGCCGATTCATGCATTGGACCGATTAAGGAAGTCAACCGCTTAGGACCATCAAACTTCCAGATCAAACCATAAACCTACCGGTTGAACCATATAATCGTGACCCGGGCGGGTATTTATCAAACCGATGTTTTTTAGAATAAATCGGTAAGTTTTAAACAAAACGATTCTTTTTTTTGTTGCAAAATATTCATGAATTGGATGTTGAGACATTTGAAAATTGTTGTGGATGTCATATTTTATTTTTTCTTTGATGTATTGAATATAACGTTGTAATTTTTAATTATATGTAGTAACCCACCGATTAAACCGGTGACCCGATGATTTTCGGATGAATGTCCAGTCCGGTTCCGATAAATATGAATAAAATATCACATGTTTGTGTGTAAATATATATAATACACTTTAAGTTTTTGTTATTTTGATAGTAGTAGACATCCATAAAAAATTAAAAATTAAAAAGGGATAAAAATTGTTCAAAAAAATATGAGGGAAGGAGCCAAAAGTCATGAATAAACATGACACATTTAATTTTTTAGTTGTAAAAAGGACAAAAAAAAATTCGGACGGACAAAAACACCTTTACTATACAATATACGCGCGTCCCATCGGTCCTTTTTTTATAATTTTTTTTTTCAAACAACCGTAACTTTTGCTCCGATCATCAAAAAAAATTCACCAAAATTCATATTTTTTCCCTCTTCATTTTGAGATCTCATACGATACACTTCCGACGTAAATTTTGAAAGGCGAAAAAATATTTGCATTAATGGGAGCGTTTTTCTTATAAACAACCGTAACTTTTAATTTAGAACACCGATCATCAAAATCTTTCACCAAAGTACATATTTTTTTATACTTCATTTTGAGATCTCATATGATACCTTTTCGACGTAGATTTTGAAATCCGAATAATCGCAGCGTTTACACTAGCACAATAACAGTATCAGTATCACAGTATCAGTATCACAATATCAGTATCACAATAACACGTTTTATTAACAAACACAATGACATCATTACCTTTACAATTAATAGTATATGATTAGCCAAAAATCATGGACTCGGCAAGCTTTACAACAACACTGACAGTCTATATTCCTTTATCGATTAAAATGGAAACAAATCGTAAACTAAAAATCATTTGGACAATAATGTAATCACACCAACACCCAAAAAACTTGTGTATTTTGAAATACTACATTCAATCACAATAGAAAAAAAAAACTACAACATATATAATAAACAACTTTAACATCAACATATATGATAATTAAGGTACACTAAGGAAAGGATTATCTAAGCACCTAAAAATCTCGACAATGTCGATTGCTACCATTATCTTCTTCTCTAACTCTACACCAAATGGTTTAACATTTTCTCAATAAAGTCAACCTCTACACCAAATGATTTAACATTTGTACACTATCTCAATTCATAGATCATTACCAATGAGCATTACCCTATTCTTGGAACATTAGCTCGTAGATCTCCGCCTTCGGTTTCAATATGTCGACCTCAGCACCATAACACAATAACATGATCGATATCACGAAGATCGATCACAAGATCGAGTAGTATCACAATATCGATGATCGATGATCGATGATCAATATCACGATCGCGATCACCGGTTGGCCACCTTGCTGCCATAATCTTAACTCAAATGAGGCCATCTTGGAGTAAGTGAAAGCATAAGAAACACTTTGATGCAATAAAATTGTTCAAAGGATCATCAAAGAAAAATTAAGAGATTGAATATCTCTCTTCTGATGCATCCTATAAACAAACATCACTTTCTTACTACTTGCTTTGTCATTTGATTCTTTAATTCAAATGTTTACAGCTAACGGTTTCAACATACATCTACAAACCATTAACGGTTACATTATCAACATTATATAGGTGATATAACATGTATATAATACTTCGTACATACATCTACAAACTATTAACGGTTATATTATCAAAATCTCACTTGAAATGGAAAACATACCGAGCAGATTCTTCATTTTATTGCTTTGTAAATGTCCAATAAAATGCCTATTTTTATCATCCGAAAGCTGCAATGACGGTGAGCAAAAGTAAATGAGCTAAAATTCTCGATAGATAATGGACATCAATGTTTTGAACTACAAAAAATCTCGATAGATAATTGACATCAATGTTTTGAACTACAAAGAAGTGTACATGATGAGCCTTTTCGATGAATTATTGGACATAATTTTCCCCAAAACATGGATGACCAGCATCATAAACTTGGCGTATGAGAGAAATCGGCTTCGTCTCCCTTACGGCCACCACTCGCATGTCATCGGCACAGCGGCCAACCTGCTCCGCCGCAAAATAGACGTGGTAGAACACCGTCCTCAGCGCCGTGACAACTGTATTTTCCACAACAAGAGCTGCCATCGGTAGGATCCTCTGGTTAATGATAACATGTGGTCAACAAGGATGATGATAAATCACATCGTAGTAGAACTGTGATCGAATTCGAGAATCAAGACTTGTTTGTTGCGAAATTCTTTGCAAATATGCAATTTGTTCTTCGAAACAGAAATTTACGAATTACGATCACAATGGTACGGTGTTGATTCTGATACGTTGTAGCAGTGCCCTAATCATCAATTCATCATCTTAATCGAACTGTGATGGAATTCGAGAATCGAGACTCTTCTGTCGTGAAATTCTCTGTTTGATATTATGTTTGAAATCCCCAATAAGTTTAAGTGATATGTCTGCATCTCTATTACTAAAGAATTTTGTTTGTGTTTCTGGATTTTGCTAGTTGGAACATCCCATTGGTTTGATTAATATTTACTGATTTTTTCCAACGTTTTGGGTGATGGTTTGATGCTAGCTGAGAAATAGAGTTATTGATCCATCGACGATGAGTTCGGTGGTGATGGAGAGAGCAACGTGTAAATCCGTAAATTGGGACGCCTCAGCGATATTGCTCATTGATGGGCATTTTAGTCAAGTAAAATTATTTTGTCCTTATTGCAACTAAAATATGGAGTGTGGATTAAAATTTAATATATGAGACAAATGTGGATTTATAACTAATTTCTCCACACAAAAAAAAAAACAAAAAAAAAGTTTAACGCTGACGATCAAACATTGATGGTCGCCTGATTTTTGGTGAATTTAGTTTGTTTAATTTTTTTCAATGTGGGAATGCTAAGATAAGGGTTGAATTAATGGAAAAATAAAAAAAATTAATGGAAAAATAAGATGTGAAGAGGGCACTATAGACATAAGAATATAAGAAAAAAAAGAGAAGCTTATCTAGATAAAAAAAAGTTGTAGTAAACTCATTTAAGTAAAAAAATCGTAACACAATACTTCAGAAGGAATTTTGATATTTTATTTCTCATATATCCAAAAGTTGTAATATATCCATATTATAAAATCTATGTTATAAAAGATAAAATTATGGTTATCTATTATTCAAATTATTAACAAGATTTTATGGTTTATCTAATGTATTATGTTTACATTGTAACATCTACTATAAATACCCTTATGTCTTTGAAATAATACACAATCATTTCTTCTAAATACTTTGTTTTTTTGTTCTTTCGTGTTAGTATTAGGGGAAAACATATTTTACCCCTCATGGTTTACAAATTGAGTCTTTGTCCCCTCGTAGTTTAAAATATACTGTTTATCCCTTTGGGGTTTCCCACAAACCTTAAATTACTAATTCTGTTTACCCTCTTGGGGTTTCCCACAAACCTTAAATTACTAAAAAAATGTTGATGTTACTACGTGACTAGTACTAATCTAATGAGCAAAAAATGTATAGTAACACACATACAAAGAATGTAGTTACATCAAAAAACATATACTAATAGGCATTAGATTAGATTAGTACTAGTCAGTCTAATACATGTAGTTACATCCAAAAAAATTTGGCATAGTAACAAGTAGTAAAGATTGATATAGTAACAAGTAGTAAATTAATAGACATGTGTGTTAGTGCATGAGTTACTACATGTTGTTGAGTACAAACTTATATTAGGTTGAAATTTAATGTAGGAAGATACAATATGTGGTTAACGTAGAAAAATATGTTGTACAAATCAACCAAATACATGTAGTAACACATAAAATTGTGGTTTAGAAATGAAAAGAATCATATAGAAGAAACCGATTGTATGCGATTCTGGTAAGAAACGGTTGGATCTTTCGCAGATATCATTTTAATTTAATTAAATTTAAAATCCACATAAAAATTGGCTGCAGTCTTAACAAACGGTTTCAACAGCATTGAATAGCAATTAATAATTCAAGAAAAAAGGAAAATAATAATAAAGGGCATTGAATACCAATTAATAATTTAGAAATTAAATTAGGAAAATTATAATAAAGGGTATTATTGGATATTTATTATTATTATTATTCATTTACAACCACTGTGTTTTTTTCTTATCATTTTTACTCAAAATAGATTAAAAGTGGTCTTCTACCACGTTTTCCTATTTTTCCTATCCAGAAAGAGGGTGTTTAATTGTTTAGGTATAAAGAGAAGGGCAAACGAGAATAACACAAAAAATAAGAATATTCCGGTAAAATATTCTTTTGATTTTACCGGAATTGATAAGTTATGGTTTATAGAAAACCTAAGAGGGTAAACAGTATATATCTAAAGAGGAGAGGGTAAAGACTTCAATTGGCAACCCACGATGGGTAAAATGTGTTTTCGCCTTAGTATTTTAACAATCTATTACTCTCTCATTCCCAATTTGTTTGAGACTTATTCCATTTATGGCTGTCCCGAAACTCAAATTAGACTCAAAGTTTTTGCTTTAATTGCTTAAATTGCCCCAATGTATTTTATAAAGTGATAATGTTGCTACATATAAAAAGGACAAAAGGAAAACATTAGGAAAAAAAAAGGAAAATAATAATAAAGGGTATTATTGGATATTTATGATTTTTTGTCCTTTACACCCACTGTCTCTTTTCTTGGGGCAAGGGTCCAAAATGACACATATTAGACTTAATTAGGCAAATATGACACACTTAAATCTTAATTGGTTATAAGGACATAAAAATAGTACATAGACCAAACCACCCCTAATTAATTTTAAAAAAACAGCGTTGATCCTTTTTTTTCCTGGACGCTAAATTTTTTTTTCTTTTTCGGTGACCACCTCGATGCATTGACCACCGCGATCAGTGACCACCCCCGATTCAGAGACACCGCGATGTAGTGACCACCCGCGATGCAGAGACGCCGTGATGCAGGACACCTCGATAAAGTGACACCATGCACTGACAACCGCAATGCACCGACACCGCGATGCATTGACCAATGTGATGCATTGACCAACCCCGATGCATTGACACCGCGATGCAATGGCCATCGCGATGCATTCACCACCGCGATGCAATGACTACCCCAGTGCATTGACCACCGTGATGCAGTGACCATTTCAATGTAGTGACCACCTCCGATTCAGTGACACCGCGATGCATTGACCACCCAGATGCAGAGACACCGCGATGCAGAGACACTACGATGCATTCACCACCGCGATGCAGTGACCACCCTAATGCATTCATCACCGCGATGCAGTGACCATCCCGGTGCAGAGACCACCTCCGATGCAGTGACCACCGCGATGTATTAACCACCCCCAATCCATTGACCACCGTGATGCAGTGACCACCCCCAATGCAGAGACACCACGATGCAGAGACACCGCGATGCATTAACAACCGTGATGCAGTGACACCGCGATGCATTGACCACCCCTGACGCATCGCAGTGTCACTTCATCATGGTGTCTCTTGAGCGTCCATAAAAAAACTTTGTTACCGTCCAGAAAAAAAAGAAAAACGAAAAGAAAAGATCAGCGCTGTTTTTTTTTTAAATTAATTTGGGGTAGTTTTATCTAAGTGTGTCCTAATTGCCTAATTAAGTACTCAACTAGTCCTTATGAACAAATACCCATTTTATCTTATCTTTTTTTTACCCAAATTAGATTAAAAGCGGTCCTCTACCACCTATTCCTATTTTTCGTATCGAGAAAGAGGATGTTTAATTGTTTAGGTAATAAAGAGAGGGACAAAACGAGAATAACATAAAAAATAAGAATATTCCGGTAGAGTATTCTTTTGATTCTACCGGAATTGATAAGTTATGGTTTATAGAAAACCCCAAGAGTATAAACCATATATTTTTAAATCACGAAAGAGTAAAATTTCAATTGACAAACCACGAAGGGATAAAATGTGTTTTCGTCTTACTATTATAACAATCTATTAGTCTCTCATTCCTAATTTATTTGAGACTTATTCCATTTATGGCTGTCCCAAAACTCTAATTAGACTCAAAATTTTTGCTTTAATTGCTTAAATTGCCCCAATGTACTATTTTATATATAAAAAGGACAAAAGAGTAAATTAGTTAGGTTTTAAATAACCAGACAGCCCATAAATTGATATCTTCTCATTAAATATTATGAGTTTCACAATGTCCTACAAAAAGTGTATTTTTTTTTTTTTTTTTTTGAACTATAAGACGCTTGTTCCAAACAAAAAAAGGAAAAGAAAATTAATAAGACGCTATCTTTTAATGTTTATCAACAAAATACGTCTGATTTTTTATCTCTCGTATATAGTAAAGTTATAATATATCCATTTTATAACATCTAATATATCCAGTAATATGCCCTATATTTACTCGATTTTATCTCTGTCGTTTTCTTTTCTCTGCGATTCCATACGGACCCAATCTGTCTAGTCAAAAAAAAAAAAAAAAAACCTTGTTGGAGAGGGAAAGCTACTCGATCTAGCGACCAAGATGAACAATATTTGGTAGGGTTTATTCTTTTGCCAAATTTGACATCGATCTTGTGTTTCTGCAAGGATTTTGCTTTTTGCGATTCGTTTTTTTGTTGTTGTTTGATAAAACGATTGTGCTATGCTTTTTACGCTTTGTTCAATCGTAGGCGCAATATATCGAGGGGACTACGTGCTGCTCGGTCATACCGTAGGTATTATTTCTTTTGATTTACAATACGACTTGGTTGTTTTGTTTGATGTGTTATTTTTTTTTTTTTTTTGAGTGGAGTTTGATGTGTTATTTCTTTCCTAATTTGTTGATATCTACAGTACCACTCATGTTCCAGCCACTCATGTTCCAGCTCAGGTTAAGCATAGTGACCAACTTGTCCTTACAGGTTCATCTCATCACCCAGTTGTTTATTTAGTTTTTCGCATACACATTTATGCCCCCAAGACAACTTCTTTGCATTGGATTTGGTGGTTTCATCTTCAAAACGATTTTCACCGTATGTTGATATGCAGGAAGACAGATGATTGCTGGTATGTGTCTGGGTACTGCTTTTCTGTATTGGTACGTTTTCTTGTTAGTCTGAACTTGTTGTTTATTCTTTCTCTTTGGGGATGTGCATCTATTCATTCGTCATTTATGTAATCGCAGGATTGATTACAAAGGCTTGAGGTATGTTATACCTTACCTTAATTTAGGATGCTAAGTAACTGGTTGCTGTTCTAATTTATTTTGTATTTTTTATAAACACCATCTAGAAGCCATAACCAGAGCCGACATTGTCTATTTGCCTATTATCATTTGGCTTCTCTTGCTCTTTTCAAGAACTTGCAGATGAAAACTGTAGCATGTTTTTGTAAAATATCTTTTCTGTAAATTGTATGTTTTCGGAAGTGTTTTGATACAACAGTGGAGACACAATGCACTTCGAGATGCAACAAAAACCCAATGTCATTGCATTTTGTGTGAACATAACTTGTTTAGTTAGAAGCAACACCTTTGAGTGGGGATGGGGATTGTAGGTTTCAGGTTAACCCTCCTTGTCCGTCTTATCTGCATCGCTAGAATGTATTTTTACCTCAACTCCAATGCCAGTTATTTGCTATTCTCACATTGAAATTAGTTGGATTGATAACTACAACTTAAAGAATAGAAGGTGCTACATAGCAAAGCTTTTTAGATTTATCACTGTTTTGTCTAACTAACGTTCAGTGTGTTTTTTTCTTGAGTGTTATATTATTCTAATTTTCCATGTTAAATTAATATATCCTCCTCTATAGGTCACTCAAAACTCTTCCACCAGCTTTGGTGCGAATTACCATCCTTAACTTTGAGAAGTTGTTTACATTTCGGTGATGGAGCTCAACCATAACTTGAATTCTACTTTGTTGCTTTTTAAACAAAATTTATTTGAATTTCAAGGCTTCATATGTTCATGCAAGGAGCAAGTATTATTTGATAAAATTGGAAATTGAACTGATTTTATGTTATGATTACAATTGTGATACAAACTGTGCTAGTGCCGGATATGAAAATCAATAGCTAATAGCTAGAGGATAGATGCCCTTCAATTGCTTTGGTTGTGTTTAAGTGCAACTCACGGATTAAACACGGGGCAGTTTTTTTGGGTTGTTTGGATATGACATTGATGCATTCATATCTGCAAAATGTAGATTTTGCTCCTGCCTCCTAAGTATGGTTGTTCAATTAATGATTGTCTTCCATGGTATATTCCTTTTGAATCGCCCGGAGGGGTCATAGTGTTACGTTTTAAACAGTTAAAGGGCTACTACTTTGTTAAAAATTAAATTTTAGGGGACAAAATGTTAAGAATTGAATAGTTTAAGGGACCCAAGTGTCTTTTGTCCTACTATATTTTGTTCATTTGTTAAATTATACAATAATTGTTGGTCATTAACTATTAATATCTTTTTTGCATTCTGTAGTTTGTGCAAATAGAAGGATAGAAATACTTATCTTTAAATTCAATGCACAATCGCTTCTGATCAACATTTTTTTTCAATGCAGATCTGAGTACAAACTGTACAGTGAGAAGAGAGCTGCTGACAAGGAGTATGAAATTTAAATATTTTTCTCCTATTCCTTCTTGTCTTTGAAGGTTTCATTTGTTTTTTCACTAGTGCTTGTTTTCCTCCCCCCTCTCTGAAATTTAGCTTTTCAATACCTAATATAAGTTTTCGTATTTGGTCGTATAGATGAGATGAATTGATTAATGATTTTCTGATCGGACAATCCTTAGAGTGCCCTCTGTCCAAGAAAATCACTTTTTAACACGACAATACACCACTGGCGACATATCTGCTTTGTGTCTCTTACTCCAGCTGATCACATAACCATGATCATGGTCCCGGTTTGTTGTGTCCTGTTCAAACTTTTGGCTCAACCATCCTAAATAAAAATTAAAATACACAACAGACGGCCTCTATAAATGCATTTCAATAATTTTTGCAAGTCATAATCGTAGAAGAATTGTAGAATTTGTAAAGAATGAATAATAATCGTTATTATTAATATCAAAGCTACTGTGGCCATTTTATGGGCACAAAATACTTGCGAAATGAGATTGCAAATGAGCCTGTTCAACATGATAGAACAAGGCACACATAGAGATTGACGATCACTTCGTCAAAGAAAAGCTTTTGAGTGTGAAGATTTCCGTGCCTGCCATCAACTGAACTAAAGCTCTCACATGACAAGGCTTTGACGTGTTCATGTGTAGGTTGGGTATCATGAATATTTATGCTGCAACTTGAAGAGGAGTGTTGAAGAATTTGTATTTATATCAAATAGTTTGTGTAGTGATAGTTAATTGGTTAGGAGATAAGGCTTGTCTATGTTTAGTATTTATAGGCAGGGGCTATGTTATCCGTAGTATCAGAGATTAAAATCTGACAACGTGTTTAAGTTCCCTACTTAGTATTTAGGTTAGATCAGGGATAGTTGGTTTTTATCCCTTATCTTGTTGAGATTTTCAGTTCGTTAAGAGACCGGCATGTTCCACTTAAAAAAAAAACGACTTGCATGTATACATATTTAAAGCCTCAGTTGTTTACCGGGAAGAATAATACTATGAAACAAAAAGTTCCCTACTATTTGTAACAAAGTTCTATCTTTGATATGTGACATTGTGATCAATGTTCACTTATGCAGGGCAGCTAGGATGAAAGCTTATGAGGAGGAGCGCGCAAGGTTTGTACTTGTTACTGTAGTTGCTTTAGAATCTGCACATATCTCCCTGTCTCTTGTATTTCTTTCTCGAGTGTTGTTATTGGCACCACACCAACCCCTACCGTTGACATCCCACCGATTCATATAAGGACTATCTACAGCGACACCACAGTAGTTATTTTTGCCCAACTTGAATCTACTTTGGGCACCATTTTATGACTTCATCGTGATGTGATCTGATCTACTTTTTCTTCACGAAAACTTTCTGTATTCTTCGTGTTTTGCTAAATGCTTTTATGTTGATAATAATTTGCGCTTGCATTATATGGTGCTTGACAATTCGTGGATCTATTGCAGGGCTCATCAAGGCTGACAACGAGTCCCATGACGCGCAGGGCAGGGCAACCTACTAGATTAAATTATTGATGGACATGGTTTTGACCGTATTTATAATATATTTAAATATCTACTTAGGCATAGTATCTGGTATTTTACATACACATTTGTATGCCTTATATTAAGTCTATCTATAACATGCTGCATGCGAGTAAATTAGGAGATTTGGTAAAATGAACTACTATTATGCTATGGTAAACTAAGGTTTGTGGTTATATCTATTCCTGCATACTAGTTGCTAGAAGCGTTATTAAACTTAGTTGGCAATGTGTTGAGGAATAATGATCATATATCGTAAGGGGTTTATTATTTGCACCCCACTCGTTCTACCGGTGCATCACACTGGTTTCTCATAATCGGTTTTGTGAAAGTCGGTTTTGGAGTCTAAAACCAATTTTCACGAGGTAGATTCTCACATTGCATCTATGAGAAGGTTTTTTTTTTTTTTTTTTTTTTTTTTTTTTTTTGGCTTTAGAACCGACTTTCACAACTTCGATTCTACTGTGTTGCATTGGTAGTATGGTGTGCAGGTAGAGTCAGTGTGATGTAAATAAAGGCTCCATGTTGTAATTTTAAACAAGGTATCTAATAATACTAAAGTTGTATCAGATTTCGCATAATCATTTTTTAACATTTCAAGATTAAATTGCTGCGATGTTTTTTGAGAATCCCTTATAACATTCCATTGTTCTGTGTAAAATTGAAAGCAAAATATTTAAAATTGCATTGTTTTGTGACGACTTATTTTTTGTGACATCATGATTTTTTTTTTTTTGAAAACCTTGTATTACGAGACAGATGAAGTGGTTTTTAAAATATGAAAGCTAGAAAGCCCTATATTATGAGATTGATGGAGTGTTTTTAAAATATTTGAGTTATAAAGCTGGAAATACCGTTTATATCATCCTTGAAATGGGAATAAACAAACAGGAACGAAATTTGAAATGAAAATAGGATGTTTTTATTGATACCACAGTTTGATTCCGGCCCTGAATATTTCTTCGAGCAACATTATTTCTGTATTTTACTTAGGGCACTACTAAGGAGATACAATTGCTTCCTGCAAAACTACTTTCTGCAAACTACAAAGTGGTTCTATATTTTCAATTAATTTGAAAAAAATCAGACAACTCTTCTGACATAGCACAAAGTAGATAATAGCCTTAATTTTATGTTTGAATTAGTTATTAGCAATGTGGGCTTTTAGGGGTATGTTTTTAGCTAAATGGGCTTTTAGCCTATAAATACTCATAGTTTTCCTAAAAGTTATGTAGGTTAGAGTAGAGCGACCCCAACGCCCCTTAACCTCCCTAAATGTCAGATAAGGAGAAGATCAAAAATTCAATTCACAAATGGTTTCTTTTTCAATTCCTTATCCTCGTTGAAATTAAGTGTCTCCCTTAATTAAGGAGATCGCTAATGTGAATAGTGTTTCATTTTTAACCACACAATTCACTTTTTTCTCTCCACTTATTTATCCTAATCTTCTTCAACTATACCAAACTCAATTTTAACCACTTCGGTAATAATCTCCTCTAATAAAAACGATACGACATTTATTAGAGGACATTTAATAATCCCCTATTTGGTTGTTTAAACGCATACGACATTTTTTTTGATAATGATACGACATTAAAATCTCATTTTGCAAGTATAAAATATTTTATTTTGATTTTTGTATAAAAAAATGAATCAATTGGTTGAGATGTGAAAAAAAAAAAAGTAGTATTGGGGAATTGTATATGAGAGCGCTTATTGGAAATGATTGTTTTATAGGGTGTTGAAAAAGAAATCTGAATCTTAAAATAAGATAAATGGGGAGTGTGATAGGGAGAACCATTAGAGACAGCCTTATGTAATCTTGAATCCTCTTCTTTTTTATAATGAAATGGACCCCGATCCTCTGCTGTGAAATGAGCACAAAGAAATTTACGTCGCGACAAGAAAACTGCTGGTCGCTTTACCAAACGACGCCCGCCGGTTCGGCCCTTAAAAATAACAATCAAAATGGCGTCGCTTCGGCCCGAAACGACGCCGTTTCAGGCTCACAGCACCACACAGCAGACGGCAACACGGCAAAGGATCCCAATTCATAATGAAATTACATTTGATATTGGATTAGCTCGTTTTATCCGTTTATCGTAAATATTCTTCATCATGTGGTAATAAGAGCTATAGTTTTCCCTTGGGCAATTATGCTTATGGTAAACTAAGGTTTGTGGTTATATATGTACTAGTAAAATGCACGTGCATCCCACGTGTTTTAGTGAAATGAAATTTTTGAAAACAATATTAATTAATACATAATTTACTATGTATTCATTCATTGTAAAATATAAATGTGTTGTTATCAATGATTATACAAAATGATATTTTTTATTAGCATTTTGAATTTATAAATTCATGTATTCGATACATTAATCAGAACCTCTAAGTTGATGTCGGATTTTGGGGATCTCTAAGTTGATTTGCCACACGGCTTATCTCTTGTTAAGTTTTGTGCTAGAGCTCTTTTCTCCTCCCTTAGATTGTAAAGTCCTTCTTGATGACATTCTGATTCATGTAAACTCTTTTGCTTTTTGTAAAATTGTTCATGTTAGTAGGGAAGGCAATAAGTTTGCTCACAAACTTGTTGTGGCTTCCTTATCTTCGGATGTTGGTATTTTATGGAAAGACGATATGCCTGTTTGGTTATAATTTTATCTTTTATTGGAAACTTTCGTGGTTCAGTGGAAAAAAGAGAAAAAGAATCAACGTCCAAACGACATGGTTCCTTTTTAAATTAATTTTATTTCGAGCCACGAAATAAATGTCATTACTACAAATCAGAACCTCAACGGAACACACCGGGATGATGATTTTCCACCTATTCAATTAAGGTATATTGTTTTTTAAAAAGAGTAATGATACGGGCACAACGGTTGTGTCACAATAAATCATATAATGGTGATTTGCACCATTGATCATGTTAGATTTACATATGATCAATTTGGACAAACTTTTACCAACGGTGCAGATCATGTTGTGTCACACGTTATGACACAAACATTAACAAAAAGAACCTCAAAGGAGCACTGCAAGTATGCGGGTTACTGTTAAACTTCTTTTTTTTTTTTTTTTTTTTTTTTCTGAAGCAGTCACTGTTAAACTTGGAACAGGAAAATGGAGGGTAAACAACTTTCCACTGAAACAAACCCCTCCTCTCTCAAACACATTCGCTGCATCGTCAAACTAGGTAAGCAAATATCAGTGTTGCTATTTCATAATTGATTTCTTTTAACTTTATTCAATCCTAGTATGATTCAGCCAGTTAGCTTGATAAAACTCGTATTCGAGAAAGACTCTTGAAAACTGCATTTGGTCTTAATCCCTTTACATGATGACTTCATGAAAAAATGTTGTTGAGTCACTTTTGCAATCAATATTTTGGTGCATTTCAGCATCAATTTGTTTACTGAATCTGGCTCTTTTGATAGGTTAAGTTGTGGTTCTGTCGTTTAATTTATTTGAATTTTCCTGTTTGACTTGATGCCATACCATTGCCATAAACTTTATACAAAGTTTGAAGCAGTCATTTAGCTTGAACAGGGCTGCTTACTTTTTTGTGAAAGATCAGAACTTTACCTCCAATATTAATTTATACACTCAATAATCTTGTGCCTTTTGGCGTTCTTTTTGCTAGCTGAATATTGTTTTTTGATAGTTTAAGTTGGAGATATATCCTTTGATTAACTTGAATCTTGCAAATTTATTTTGACTCCATTGTCATGGAGTGTATTTGGCACAACTCAGCTAACTTGCACTGTTCATTGTTCATAGACCCTTCATCTTAGATCTTGGAAGAAGATTAGTATGGGATCGGGGGTGGGGGGGCCCTCACGGTTAGGGTTTAACCGTTTTTTGGAAGAAGATTAGTACCTCTTTGCAAATGGTCTTTGTTTTATTCAATTATTTGGCAGCATTCAACATCTATCTTGCTAAACTCAATATGGGTTTATCATAGGAAAATTTGGGCTGCATTATTTCATTTGTATACGTGCGTGTGATTCATATACTTTACTGAGTTTAACTGCAGTGTCCATGTCTCTTTTTTGGTTAATTGTTGATGTTATACAGTCGAATCTGACATAGGGATTTACTGGAAAATGTTCAAATGAAGTTGAAACTTTAATGGGATGCTCATTTGATGTAAATGACCTATGGTGGCACGAAAAACCGCCTCGTGTAATCCTTTTAGTTCTGTTTTCTTTTTTTTTTGGTTGGTGTCGTATGATGTATATGAGGAGAAAGTAACACACCAATGCTATTCCTATTAGGCTGTCTGTTTCCTGCCCATTTCCATGTATTTTCTCATTAAAATATTATATTCTACAGGAGGGTCAGCAATTACTTGCAAAGAACAATTTGAAACCATAAATGAGGAAGACCTTTCTGTGGTTTCAGCACAGCTATGTCAATCTATGGGTTCAGTTTCTGCTGCGGGAAATGTTCCTAGGATGGATTGGAGCAAGAGGACAGAAGCCTCAGAAGCTCCGTGGGCATATGACAAATTCTCTAGTACAATAGACTTTGAGAAATTTATTGTGGTTCATGGTGCAGGTTGGTTCAGTTTCCATATTATTTTTTATCCTGTATCCAGCAAAGAGGGTTCAAGTTTGCGTTTATTTCATAACTTCAACATATCTCCGAGAAGTGCCTAAAACGTTCCCTGCAATTTGAATATTTTATGTTACTCTGACTAAATGATTTATTTCCTTTTGGTGATTCTCGTCTTTGTTCTCTCCTAGATCAACTGTAACTTTTTTACTGATTTAAGCTGTAGTAAATGTTCCATTCCTTTTTGTTTGTGAAAAAAATGCCGCAAGTCATGGTCTTGAGCCTGGATGCAGGTTCTTTTGGGCATTTCCAAGCAAGCAAATCTGGGGTTCACAAGGGTGGGTTACAACAGCCCATCGTCAAAGCTGGCTTTGTTGCAACTCGTATTTCTGTAAGGAAACTCTATTTTTTGTTTTGTTTTTATCTATTTCTCCTCCTGCTTCACTTGCAAGATTGCTGGTTCCGATGTCATTATGGTAAATTTATGCATGCTTTCCAGTCTCTACCCTTCTAAAGGCTAATATCTTCAAAGCCCTTGTAACATAAGGCTTTCGTTCCTTAGCTAATATTGCCTAATGTGTGGCATTGGTCCTGTATCTGCTGTAGTGTAGTTACTGTTGTGGACATGGCATGGCTTATCTTATAAACTTATAATCGATATTGTAGTAAACGTCACCTTTAATTTTATCCCCCTTGGGGCATCACTGTCAATTAAGAATGCTGTAAAAAGTAGTTCTCTGACTTCAGTTTTTTATTCCCTTCTCTTCTTTTCTTTTCTTATTTGTTGTTGTTGTTTACAATTCAATTGTTTCAGGTAACATCTCTAAATTTGGAAATTGTTCGAGCTCTAGCAAGAGGTAGAAGCTCTTGTACGTATTTTCAAACATATCTTCTGCACTCTCTTCCGTCCAATTCCGGGATTAACAAAACCACCATTGATTTTGGTGACAGCATTATTTTTTGCGAATATATTGGCTCTAAGTCCTTCTAGGCCAGTGAAAGAAGTGGCACCACGCAGTAGAGCACTTAACCCCATTTACTTTGGCGGATACTATAACATGCCTTTTAATGGGAAATGACTCTATTGAGATAACGATTAGTCGTTTATTACACTCAGTGACTTGTAATATCACATGTAAGAAATATGATTGTCCGCCATCCTTCAGCATTATACCTGAATATAAAGTTGACTTTGAGTCCATTTAAGTTAGTTGGAAAGCAGGCATCATGCGTAGCATCCTTCCAAGAGCCCGGTCATTAATTTTAAAGAAAAATAATAATTAGCAGAAATAAGGAAATAAATAGCGGTAGCATTCAGGACTTTACTAAGGCTGCAATCATCTGTTATTTCAGTTAGCTTTCTATGGTGTAAAGTTTTCTTCAACATGGCACTCTTTTCATCTTGCATTGGTAAGTGTAGGTTGTGTGTTTTTATGCTTATCGCTGCCTTGACTGTTATGTTCATTGCAGAGGGTATTCCTTCAATCGGGATGTCTCCTTTTTCGTGTGGCTGGACAACCTGTGATAGAAATGTTAGTAAGGAAACTATAACATCGTAACAATCAGTCATCAGATTATATCTTTCACTCTTTATTTCCTCCAACTTGCATTGCCATATGGTCAAACCAAATGCATCTTTTTTTACCAGCCATCCATTTAATTTGAGAACTATTTTGTTTTGCAGATGACAGCTGCCGACATATCTATGGTAGCTAATGCTATTGATTCTGGATTTGTGCCTGTAAGTTTGAGAATTTGATCTTTAAATTTCTTTGAGCTTTATAAAATATGACTTAACTGTATGGCATATGCTCCAACATCATGCTCATGTTCTTATTTCTAGTTTTGAGTTTCAACTACAAAAAGCAGATGCTATTCTCTTAAACATCAAGCCACCAACTGATACTAAAGTTTCTGGCTTTCTCATATAACAAGGCTTTATATAGTGTGGGGACAACATTCTATTCGTCAATTGTACTTTAGAATCTACCCCACTAAAGTGATCTCGTCGTGTCGTTGGTTCTGGTTTCACTATTTAAAGTATTCTCCAACTTAATAATGCTGTTTGAGTTTTTGACACATCTTGAACAAGAAATGTTGCTCGAATCCTGTGTTCTTGCTTGATCTACACCCTGTTTAGTTGGGTTTCAATGAAGAGATAGATGGTCTTGTACGTGTGTGACTATATGGGTCGATTCGGTTGCTTCTGAATCTTTAAGCCCTGTTAGAACCAGGACTGATATGATGTCAACTAATTGTGAATCAGGTTCTCCATGGTGATGCAGTGCTTGATACTTGTCAGGTTTTACTCCCTTTCAGTTTGATTAACTTGTTTCACAAAGCTTAAAAGCCGACTTACTTGCTCATTAACTCTCTGCCCCAGGATTGCACAATATTAAGTGGAGACATTATCATACGATTTCTTGCAGCAGAGCTGAAGCCTGACTTTGTTGTTTTTCTTGTATCCTATATCAGCATCCCATCATGTGTTACTACTGCTTAAAATGTGTAATTGTAGCTCCTTTATTCATTCAGAGTTCTTTTTCTCTGTTAGTTTCTGCAGTAGTTTCTTTTTGGTTGAATTCTTCCCGTCTTCATCTTTGTTCCTATACAACAAAATATGACAATAGACAGATGTGTTAGGGGTATATGACCGTCCACCAACAGAACCCGATGCAGTACTTCTTAGGGAAATAGGTGAGCGGGCATTCCAGATAGGAAAATGATACATGCATAACTCTAGGGGCAACTTTAATACAACTATCATCATCTACTTCCGTTGATCAACTAGATAGCTAGTGTGTTCTACTGGCCTAATGGTTGTGTGCAAAAAAGTTGTGTCTCTGGAATTGTGCATGTATCATTTTCGTTCCAGTTATTCAATACTTCTTAAGTAATTGTGCCAGTCTGTTTGGTGGTTATATTGACAATGGCTAGTGGGGTGACACGAATAGCCGTGAAAGAAGATGGGAGCTGGTCTGTTGTGCAACCAACTATGCAAGATGCAAATAAACAAGGTTAGTAATGAAGTAAAAATTATCCACCTAATATTTTCGGTTTTTTTGTCATAAATCCTCAAACCTACCCAATTTTCCTTCTGGGATTTTCAATCTTTACCAACTTTCTTTCTTCATCATGTATTGTTTGTAAAATCCTGTGATTCTCTTTTCAATTGGTAAAGATGAATTTTAATAGCTGTTTTATTACAATTGCAACAACAGTTGTGATGACAGTAGCGGCTCATGATACAACTGGAGGCATGGTGACAAAGATATCAGAAGCTGCCATGATTGCTAAACTTGGAATCGACGTGTACATAGTCAAGGTAATTATTCTTCTCCTTGTTTTGGTGTATATCATCATTTTAGCCCGATTTTCTTCTATATTACGGTCTCTCATTTAGACATTGTCTTGGGGGGACACACACAGGCAGCTACGGAACATTCAATGACGGCGCTGAATGGAAGTTTGAAGCACCACATACCTGAAAACTGGCTTGGAACAGTTATTAGACTTGTGAAATAACTAACCACATTATTTTATGTGTGTTGAAGTAAGATGTTAAAGATTGATAAAAATATTAAACAGCATTCAGTAAGGCTGGCTACTATAATTTGTGAGACCACTTTATTGTTATTATCTCTTAACTTAATAGATTTGCATATTTCACAAGCTCATACCTATTTGTTGTGAAATGAATCAACTCAGAATTTTGATGATTTCTGACATCATCGCCATTTGGTATAATAAAAATACCAGACCCCCAAACACACTTACCTGTGAATATAGTACCTAGGACAGTACTTTGAGTAAAGGTTTAAGACCTTGCTACAGGTTGCTTCAAACGATAAAAATGGGATCATACAAAACAATAAAGAGAGGCAACATAATGGCATAATCCTTTACGGATATAAAAATTTCAACAAAAACAACATCCAGGGTGTTAGAAAACATATAAAGTTGTTCCCAACTATTAACCATATCATAAACTCTCATGGAATACACACACCATCAAGAATCTGATAAAACTGATGACAACTACTATTAAGTAAAATTATAAAGACACGACACTTCGCCAAATTGCCACCATATCTACTTCATGTTATATTAAAGAAGCCATGTAGCAATACGCCGCAACTTTTACTTGTTCCCTCCAATATCCTTCACTGCGCAAATCTGCTCCTCTCCCATTGCATTCATCACAGAAACAACCAAGTCTTTTCCCTCAGCAAAACCATCCTGGATCTGTAAATAGGTGCATATCATGATGAAAATTAGCCTTAGTTGATAACATAAGAGAAGGATTACAGCACAGCACAATGATGAAAAGCAGGATCAAATCTCAGAGGCCTAACCACACTTTCTATGCCATATTACAATATTATGCCCATGTGATTTTAAGTCGTTGATTCTTATGAATTCACACTTGTCCCCAAGGCAAACAAAATTATCCCTATACAACCCCCCTCAACTTTTGAGTGAATCCCAGAAATTTTTAGTCATCAGTCATCATAACTGGCTTCAGCAACTCTAATTCATTCTAAAATCAATGGATAAGCCAAAAAGTCTAATGTGGCCGATACATTTGTTAGAAGAGTAATGTATGAATGGAGCCGTCTAAAAACGGAAAAATATTATCACTGAAGATGCCAACATATGATTCTAAGCCCCAAAAAAAAACACAAGACAGACTAACCTGCTTCAGCAGATTATCATCGGTTGGAAGCCTGAGGTCATCCTTAGTGCCTCCATTATCAGTCAGGAGACTAACCTGAAATATGTGAAAACACATCAAAATAAGAAGAAGAAAACAAAACCACAGGACAAAAACTCAAAATGAAAATGGGGTGCTTACAAAACCATCCTCTGATATATCAATGAGCTGGTAGTCAGTACGATTGACATGAGGAACCTGCAATTTAGATAAGGGTAATTGAATAAGAAAGTTAATAGGGTAAGAAAAGTAATTTGAGCGGAATTGGGAAGCTACAGTTAAGGAGGAAGTTTATACATCACAATTGTGGGAAGAGGGAACGATATCTTCCAGCTTCTTCCCATTGAAGATATCAATGGCAACAAAGTGACATTTAGCATGGCCATGCTTGCCAGTCTTGGAGGTTGAGACTTCAACAACCTGTCAAACAAAATATTAGTGGTTCCTACAACTGGAAAGTATAAACTAAGAAATACTCGGATCTCAGAAATTATTAGTCTCAAGTCTCAACCACTAATTCGAGGGTAACTGTCGAAAATACCTAGAAGCCAAAAACTACAAATCCATGGATCTGGAAGCAAAATCACATCACAAAGCATCAACAATTTTCAAACCACTTCCATCAAAAACATTACCCAATAATATCAGGATACCACAGATTCAAAAATCAGAATAGGTGAAGAAAAAAAGTAACGAAAAATTAACCGATATTATCAGCTTAATATGCATCTATGGTTAATGATCTCAAATTTTCAAAAAGGTGTTTCAGAGTAAAATAAGGTGCAATTAGAGCTCTTATTTCCTAGCAAAAAGCAAAGGCCGAGCAAAAAAGGTTAAATATAACCAACACAAAGCACTTTGTGCACCGGAGACTTCTTTTCCATACAAAAGATGAAAAGAACACCCACTCAAATCTCAATCCGCATATTTTGTAAATTTTACTATCCCTGAGTAATCAAACAAACAGTTGGCAAAACCACCACTCATCTGTCCTGTAGAAAGAAAGAAGCAACAACTAAACGAATCAAATCAACACTCCCAAACTCCTCCAAAACTCTCATCTATCTCCAAACACCCGAAATTCCTGCGACACCTACTTTAACACCTGCGACACCTAATTAACACTAGGTTATATAGTATATAAAATTACTACATAAATTCGTTGGAAAGAATCCAAAATTGAATCACCGAGTCAATCAAAAATCAAAATTAAGAACTCATACAGCACCGAGTCAATCAGAAATCAAAATTACGAACTCATACAGCAAAAGAATAAGAATGATTGACTTTAAGAAAACAAGTATAACCTTGCAAGGTCTGCCTTTGATGACGAGGTGTCCGTTCTTACGGATGGTACCGGCTTGTTGAGGGAAGGTTTTGGAAGCTCCGGCGTCAGCCTTAGATTCGAAATGATGCTCCTCGTCCGACATAGTTTCTCCTCGAAATTAAGCCGCCGCCGTCAAGGTTGTAGAGGCGAGAGAACAAAGGGCAAGACGAGATAAACTGTATGACTCTATCGTCTATCTATAATATATATATACACAGAAGAAGTGCATGGGTGAGGACTGATGAGGAGAGGTGATATCAGGGTTTTTGACTAAAAGGGCTTGAAATCGGAGCCGTCCGATGGTGTTAATGGATATATGCTATTTTTTTATTATTTTTTTTATATATGCTAATTTGACTGTTTTTTTTTTATTGTTTCCTCCTAAATTATTGACAAAGGTGATATAGTGTGTGTGTTTTTTTTTTGTTTTTTTTTTTTTTTTCAATTGGCGTTGATACGACGCTATATATCATTGTCATGGAATCCACACATTATTCTAAGGAAAAATATTATGGCCACGTTAAAATAAACACAACAATATGACTACAAAACATTTTACACCATTAATTATAACGTGATCATAACATCATTAATAAGATATGTTGTGTTTTTTCTTAAGATATTAATGACACCACGGTCAATTTACCGTACCACGGGAAAATTCGACTCTGGGGTCTTCTGCACAAAACTCGAATCTAAAGAGATCGAAATCAAAATATGATGTCCGAATAGATCGAATATGATGACATTAACGATATGTATTTATTATGTTCATTTTATCATGAATATAACATTACTCTTATTCTAAATGCAAGATGGTGGCATGCGTGCACGGCTGCACCCCACCTTTCGTTTTAGTGAACCCACGTTTTAAGCTATCCATAGTAACACACCGCACGACACGAAAATAATGCAAACGAGCAAGACCTTAAGATTGTGTTTGTTTTGTGTTGGAGTTTTTTTTAGGTTTTTTAAATAAAGTGATTGAAGTAATGATTAGAAAGTTAAGATGTTTTTTTGAAATTTGTGTGGATTATGAAATGATCGGTGAAATAAAGTACTGCCTCCGTCCTATAATATAAGGCATTTTGGTCATTTCACACAGTTTAAGAAAACATAATGAATGAGTTGTTTTTTATTATTTCAATGCAAAATATTGTATTTTTTTTGGGACTAGCTAATAATATTACATTGTTTAACGTGAAAGTAAAAACAGTGCATTTAATATTGTATTGTTTTGTGAGAATGACTTATATTTTGGGACACTATTAAAAAGCCAAAAAGACTTATATTACAGGACGGAGGGAGTAGAATAATAAATAAAATAATGGTAAAAAAATGTAATAAAGTTGATAAAGTGAAATGATGAAAGATGGTTTAATATTTTTTTATTTATAGTTGAAGATTTGATTGGTGTGAGAATTGTAATAAATGATTGGTGATGTAATGTAAAAAAAACCCCAAAAAAACTTTTGGCAAAACAAACACAAGAGTTAAGATTGATTATAACGGTTATGTTACAACGACACGGTTATGTTACAACTACCAATACAACACTTGTGGACTCTTGATAATAGTGAACCTACCCCACAATCAATAAGTACTATATCATAATCAAAGGTGAAAATTTATGTTTGTAGGTTATGGCACAACCGTTGTGTTCGTAGTATTTCTCGGACGGTAATGCTTCAAAACGAAGCTTTAGAATATGATAGTTTTTTTAATACTATTTTTAATTTACTTTTGTTAAGTTGAGAATATATATTCACTTGATAAATAATAAATACCATTTTTTAGATGAATAAATACCATTATGTTGTGATATTTTAAGATTTACCGATAGATTAAATATTGAATTATAATCTAGTTGGAATTTTTTTAACGAAAAAAATGATTGTAGATAAATTTAGAACATTAATTAAGTGATAATTAAGAAATTATTTCCCTGTATGATGCTCTCAGAGCAAGCGAGCAACCCATCAATGTAGATAGTGATGATGAATAGTGACACCACCTAGAAAGTCATTGTAGCAAATCTCTAAAAAAATAAAAAATAAAAAATGTTTATCTTCAATACTTCCTGACTGAAATTCGATCCGTAAACTTTTCAGCATCCTGCCTAACCGAATTTGAGGCATGGAATAATTTTTATGGTGACCAAATTTGAGTCAAGATGATGGTTTTTTTTCTATACTCAATATCGTTCAGAAACATAGTTGGTACTTCCTAACTAAAATTCGGTCTATAAACATATTAACATCTTGTCTAAAATTAGGTCTGAATCAATTACTGAAAAATTAAATGGTAAAACTAGAAATAAACCTTAGGTGTTATTGATTTTTTTAGGCGTGAAAAGACTTTTTTTTTTACCATGTAAAAAATGTACTTTTATTTTACCAACAAAGGTTGGTCGGAATGGAATGGACTCCGGTCATTTAAACAAGAGTGCCTCGGTTAAATCGCATTAAACAAAGAAATCTTATTTATAGAGCCCCACTTTTCGCGCAGACAATCACCTCAAAAATCGATCTCGGATAATTGAATGGGACACCTTGCAAAAGAAAAAAAAGTGAGATTCTAAAGGACAAAAATATTTATGAAATTAGCATTAAGGATATGCATATTTTTTTTTAGTAAAAATGACAATTTGTAGTTGTTAGTACCAAAATACCCCTTAAATGAATTTAAAAAAAAGTGGAAACGTGTCTACTGGTCCACAAAAAGTGTGGAAGTGCATTTCAAACGTGTCCTTTTTCATAATTTGCCAAAAAAAAATATGTTTATTAATTTTATATGAAGTTGTGCGTGCTTAGAGAATGAATATTTAAATATTGTATGGGGGTATAGATGGGGATGTTGAGGTAAGATGCTCCAAATCAAATTATTGTACGACGGGGATATGCATTTTTTAATAGTCTTATAGGAATGAAATTTACAGAGGGAAAAAAAGGTTGCTTCATCATCAAAAAATGAGTTAAAATATATGCAATGTTGTAAGGATTTGAAAGTGATACCGAGAAAAAACCACTTCGTCTGGAAACTTCATAATTCTCTAGCAATTGCTGAGAATTTGAATTTTTGTGTCCCCAGGGATTGTAGATGGTTGTTGCAAAATTTGCAATAGACATGAGGAAACAGTGTGGCACTGTCTTTTTGATTGCAAGATTCCTCGTGCTTTCTGGAAGAGACTTCGTCTTGGCTCTTTTTTGCTTGGTCAGCAATTTTTTTCTATTATGGATCTTTTCGAAGTGATCTCGGCAGGGGCGGATGTACCTTTAATATAGAAGTGCTTTAATCCTAAAATACACTCGTTTGTATGTATATAATAGAAATTTACTACCTCACCGATCCTGCATCAATCATATTATTATTTGATGATATGAGGTAAGAAAAAGTTTAGTTATGGTATTTATTAAACATTATAATAAATTTATGAAATATTAATTCTTTTCATCAATAATTGAAGCGATGTATTTATTATGGATTAATGGTATTGTTTAGTACTACTTTTTTAACTTCCGGGTTAAGTGAATTACACACACTTACAAGTTTGAACTCGAAGAGTTTGATTTTTTTCCCTCTATTTTTTAGAAAATGTTTTCTACTCGTTTTTATCTTCTAGCATCAAAATTAACCAGAATGAAAAGATGCCACCGGGGCTGCGGTGGCTTTAAGCCGCAGAGCCGGTGGGGTTAATTCCTAGAACAAATAGTTTTCTAGATTTTTATAGCTGTTAGCATGTTGGTTTGAATTTAATTTGTTTTCAAGTGGTTTTTGAAAAAATTAAACGAATTAATACTTTTAAAGAATGAATTTCAATCCCTTTGTAATCTAAGTAAATGATTTTTAAATGCGACAACTATCTTTGAGATTTCAAGTGTAATGAACTTTTGAAGAAGAATTGAACCAACATAAGTTTATGAACGTTTTTTCATAAGGACAACTGAAATTGTGTTTCGGGAATCGGATCTGGCCTAGTGGTATACGTCATTGTGTTTTTTCGGTGAGAATCATGATTCGGTTCTCATCCCCACCCGTAATATAATAAATTCTCCTTCATCATTCCTCAATCCCCAATTAAAAACTATAATTATGTTCGATCGTCATACAAAAAGAGTTCTTAACGGTATTTCCAAAAATACCGGTCTTTCAGATAGAGAAGTTTAAAAATTAATGTGTAAGGTATTTTAATAATATTACAGTTCACCAGGTAAACAAGCCACTCCCAGGGTTAGTGGGGAGAACTCACATTTCAGATTGAGTGCAGTGGATTCTCGAGAATCTCCGGCAGCTGGCTCTGCTCTTGGCTATTATAGGGAGTATATTTTATATGCCAGAGCTAGTTAGAAAATCTAGTCTACAGCCTCAGTACAATTTTAGAGCCTCTGTTAGAAGCACGTATCAGTTATAAACCGCACCATGTCATGTAGCCTCTTTAGGTAGGTGAGTAGCTTTGATGATTATGCCAAAGTGATCTTTGTATTCCCAACAGGGGCCATTGCCAATGTCCCCTTTCGACAGCCTCCGTTGAACTACCACAACACCGAAAAGCTTAAAGCTGTTGGGGACATGAGTAATGTACAAATTTTAAACACAACAAAACACTCCAACAATGTCTCAAAGTAACCGAGAAGAAGAGACATTTCCAGTTCCAGCAGCAAAAAAAAACTCCAAGTTTTACAGGCAATAATGGATTCGCAGGGTTTCTTTTCTTGTTATGAAGTCTGGTCGAGTTGATATTATACCCTACTTTGAACTCCCAACAGATTCATATCCTACATTCGATTCGTTCATTTGATGTATGAATATTTGAGGTTGCTCTTCCCTGACATGGCAAAAAGCAAAACTGTGTCAAAAAGAAAAAAGAAAAACCCGTAATGTTTTTCAAAACGACCAAGCAATGCCTTCATGTTTTCCTCTTTTATAAAGGAATGATTAACTTAAATGGTTCCAATATTAAGCTATACTATGTTATAAATGAAAAAGTATATAACAAGAGTTTGAAGTTTAAGCACAGGAAATCCTTCAAATCCCACTAAAAATTTAGAAATACCATAGAAACAAAGTCATTTGACTAGAAACTGTCAAGAATACGAAACCGTTGGAACAGTTCAACCCAACTTACATTAAGATGTCACCCATACTAAAAAAAATAGGTAAAGAAATAGCATAGACCATGGATAATAAATCCAAGTTATCAGCCGTGATTTTCAAGGTAGTGATTGAGCACATCATCTCACGTTGAAATAATCAAAAGCCTTAGTGAAGTTAAGCGCATTACATACTATGTGTATCTACTAACCTTTCATTGGCTTCTTGACACGAGTGACTGGAAGCAACAGCAAAGAGCAGTCCATTATGATTATAAGAAAGCGAGACTGCACTGTTGGGATACCCTTGCAGCTGAAGAAACAGATAATAAGCGTCCAATCAGACACCGTAAACAAGTAGTGTTGAGAAGTATATTATGTGTGACAGAAGAAAATGTGAACAATCAGTCCAATCTGCAGTTGTAAGCCAAAAGTTTTTGAACATCTGCACATGAACTGATGCTGAAAGTAATCGCTACCTAGGAGAAAAATCAAGATCTCACAGTTACAATAAGGCTGAAGTAACACTGGTATACGCTGTGGAGCTTAACTGATTCTATTCAAATTCAAGTTTCTGGAGAAAAGATTTTGCAATATGTGCACACTGCACAGCTAAAATAATCTGGTCCTTTCCTTTCAACACTTCCGTTTAATATTAGAGAGTGATATTCAGTGTCTTATCTCATATTTGATCATCGTTCATTTCGTTATAATTGACGATGCAACACGCTATGTTAAGCACCTAAGAACTATAGGGATGCGATAAAGTGGATTATGAGGGGAGACCATGTAGTCCAGTCCCAGGGAGCAGCATATAAAACATACCTCAAATAGTCTTTTCTTGATTTTAGCATCCCATGAGATGACGTTTCCTCTGTCATCACCAGTCACAAAAGCACCAGGCATACTGAAGAAATGCAAGTACCTCTCATGAGCGTAAAAAAGGAATGTATTGATCACTTATCCATTGAAGCATGAAAAACAAAGCAAAGACATACCATGGGCTAAAACTAATGTCATTCACTGTGATAAGATGACGCCTTCCATCCTTTTGTTTCGGATGACACCGAAAAGCATATCTGCATATTATTTTAAGCAAAGCATGTAATCCCGGATTTTATAAGGAAAATATCATTAATGCTCAAATAAGATGCATAATTAACTGCATTATGTAGTCTTTGACCATTGTTGACATAAAAAACAGGTGGAGCATAAAAGTTCAGAGTCAGGCCAATAAGATATTATTATGCCAGGGGAAGCCTTAGAAGAAATACACTTGCTAGCCTTCAAAAGAAGACACACATCAATTTCCTTTTCTTGGTGTGAAAAACACAGTAAAATTCAGCTTTTGAGGTGCCACTAGTAAATACTGACCCGCCAGTTCCCAATTTTGGCTCAGAGAAGTACTCCAGAACAACTCGTCCGTCATATGACCCAACTGCAAACCCTGAAAGATGAAAAAAGTGAGAAACAAAGGCTGATTTTCATTAAACAGGATCTACTAATTAAGAAGCAACTTGCATAAAGTAGTGACATGGAGAAAATAGGAATGCAAGTAATGTACATCAGCATGCCCCCTCAACCTCATACAGAGAGGTTTGGCCAACCCGACATAAAAAAGCAAATGAAGGGCATACAAAGCCAATAAAGAGGCCGAATGTTTGGAAAATATAAATTAGGGTAGAAGCAAAGACATGGAGGTATGAATCCAAGCCTGCTTTAATACCATTTTGAATTGCGTATCCCTCAAAAGCTAAAGTTGTTGGGGAGGTGAGTAATTTATATATTTAAAAACACACTTCAGCAACAATTGATGGAATACAAAAGAACACTAGGACCAAAACAAGCCAAGTTTATCTTAGGCTACCAACATATAACTGCCAAACAGATAACCAGAACACGTTGTAACTTGTAATGAAGTACCTGCAAAACCATGAATTGAGCGGACACATTTTATTCTAACATCCATATTTGATTCTTTCACTGTATTGCTAAAGTTGCGCAAGTCATAGATGTTTACTGATGTCCCAACAGCTACCATCAAATGATATCCAGAGAGTGACATTGACTCCGCTTCCACAAGTAAGTTCCTCACGCATCCAACAGAATCAGCACAACGGGTATCCCAAAACATCATCTTCTTATCCCAACCAGCAGTGACTGTCAGACCTGTCAATTTTAGGAGAGAAGAAAAACATACGTAAACTATTGTATTAATGAAGATCAAACTGATTAGCACCATCATTTTCACGTTTGGATGAGCTCATAGAATCACATTGTTCTGACTTCAACACGTCTGGACTATTTATTCGCAATCAAGCAATGGTGGGTATCAAATCTAAACAAAACGTTCATTGTCTAAGTGCAGAAATATTAAAGCAGTATAGACAGATCTTATCATTATCAAACATAGGGACCAAAGTTTGGCCTCAATACAGGACTTCCAATATCATTATTGAACAAGAATACAAGCCGGTACTACGCATTTGAATTGCAAGATGTGTTTACAGAACTAAATAAATGAATAAAGGTTGAAGCTATGCAAGAAACAAAAAGGGAAAAAGCATACTTGTATCAAGTGAATATTCTACACAAGTTGATAAATCATCATGAGAGCCAATCCGTGCCAGATTCCCAGACTGCAAATCATGCCTTGCACAAATAATGTGGTATCCTCAACAACTTGTTAGAAGAAAAGAAATCAAAAAATATGATGAATAAACATATAAATTAGAAATCAGAGAAAAATAAAACAAATACCAAACCAAAAATATAAAGGGGTACCTCCAAATAGATCCATCACAAGCAGCAGAAAAGGCAACGGAATCATCTCCGAAACAACAACCCAGAAGAGCATCTCCTGTGGTTGTTTCTAGTCTAAGAACAGAGTCATCCACATCGTACAATCGAAGAACCTTCCAATTCAATGACATAAATCAGATAATAAATTGTTTCTAAAGAAATTGTCTGCATTTACGATAATATTACTAGAACTGGTGCCCGCAATCACTAGAGAAAAGATAATGCAGGCCAAAAAAAATAAAATAAAAAATTGAGGGTTACTTACAGAGTCCCAGGAAGAAACGAGAAGATTGTTGGAATGGGAAGCGAATCGGATCCTCGAAATGGCATCTTGTATCGGATTTTTGTTGAAATTCAAGCAGGTTCTGCTCATGGTGCCCAGGCCAGGATGCAAATATTTAGCAAATGCAGATTCGCTAAGATTTTTTTTTTTTTTGAAGTGAGATTCGCTAAGATTTGAATTTCAAAAATTTACAAACCGCGCCACCCCAACACACTTTCCCTGTATTTATTTGGGAAGTTTAACGTCGTTGTAAAAGGCAAAATTGCCCTTTAAAAAATATGCATTGCTTTTTTGAAATCAATATAAAGGCATTGCTGAGAAGATTAGTACTACTACTACTTCATTAAACCGACTGAGAAGATGTTTTTTACTACTACTATTTCTATTTTTATTTATTTATTTTAACTCACCAATTGAGAAGAGTTATTTAAAAAACAAAGAGACCGTTGGTCAGAAGGACAAGATAAGATTGAAAATGATGAAATAGGACAAGAAAAAAAGACATTGGTTAAAAAAGACAAAAAAAAAAAAACAGGTAGATATACATAAACACCCTTACTTAAAAAAAATCCTTGACGGATAGTATTATTTTATTTTATTTTGGGAAATTTGGCAGCAATATCTTCATAATTAATGATGGAGGAAAATAATTAATTCGACAACATTAACTTCTCAGGCATTAATTAATAAATAATGAAGGAAAAAATTAGGAGAAAAATGAGGACAATAGTTAACGAATGGGTTGACGATTAGTAGTATCTTATTTGGGTGTAACTACATGTATTATAGTGACAAGTACAAATTTTTTTCGATTTTAACACATATAAATTGTCGTAACCACATGCTCTTTATTTGTGTTACTACACATTTTTTTTATTGGTACTACACTTAATTCATTAGTTGTTCCTACAAAATTTCCTGCGTTAGTACATGTATTTGGTATAGTTGCACTACATATTTTTCTATGTCAACTACATATTTCCCTACGTTAAATTTAAACTTAATATAAGTTCGTACTTCATATGTAGTAACTCATGCACTAACACATGTATATTATTTACTACTTATTACTATATCAATTTTTTTCGGGTGTAACTACGTGTATTAGACTGTCTAATACTAATCTAATCTAATGTCCGTTACTACATTTTTTTTTTGTGACTGCATTCTTTGTATGTGTGTTTCTACACATTTTTGCTGAAACTACACCTAATTTATTAGTTGTTACTACATATATTTTCAGTGGTACAATATGTTTCACGGGTTTTACTACATTATTATTGGGTGTAACTACATATATTTGGTTGATCTGTACTACATATTTTTCTATGTTACCTACATATTTTCCTACGTTAAATTTCAACCCAATATAAGTCTGTGCTCAACAACATGTAGTAACTCATGCACTCACACACGTGTATATTAACTTACTACTTGTTATTATATCAATCATTTGTACTTGTTACAATATTAATAATTTTTTGGGGTGTAACTACTTGTAATAGACTGCCTAGTACTAATCTTTTTCGTGTATCTAGCAACAACAACAAACAATAAATTTCAATATACACCCAATCCACACAACACAGTTACACTGAGTAACACGTAGTCACATCAACATCATACAATGCAGTTACACTGCGTAACACGTTGTAACATCAACATCATGTAGAAAAATACATGTCGTATAACACATTCATTTTCATCATTTAGTAACACCACTATGCACACTCTATAAGATGTAGTAGCGCGTAATGTAATGTAAGCATACAATGATATCCACAAATGAAGTAACACATATTTCACATTGGTTTCATGAACACACTTAGACGTAGTAACACCACGATGCAAACTCCCTCTAACGTAGTAACACATAATGTACACTCTAAACCATGAACCCTGAACCCTAAAGCCTAAAACCCTAAACCTTAAACCTGAACCCTAAACCTAAACCCTAAACCTGAATCCTAAACCCTAAACCTGAACCCTAAACCATAGTTATCAGACCCGGCCCGGTCATTGACCCGGAAAAGACACCGGGTCACAGGCTCAGTGGTTCAACCGGTGGATCACATCATATACTTAAAAAAGATAATTGAATATTGAAAACATAAAGATGAAATAAAATATGACAACCATAATTATTTTCAAAATACTCCAACAAACACAATTACAAGTTAGACAACATAAAATGCTCAAATGATTATCTGTTGTGCAAGTTAAAACGCAAATAATTAGCATTTTCTTTAGGTAAATATTGTAACTACTTCTACAATTTCATACATTCCTAAATAAATAAATAAAATACATTCAATCCATAACGAAAACAAATTCATTATCTTCATTTCAAGTTTTCGACCGTAAAAAAAGTTCAAATACCCCTAAATACCAATAATTATTTCCTAAAAAATAAAAAATAATACATACTGTTGCTCGATTTTTTTTTTGTGAGAGATCTGCTCGATGTTCTTTTTTTTTTGACAAAATCTGCTCGATGTTTTGAGATTTATACTATTTAGAACTAAAGCTTTTTTAGAACCGGCTGAGGGTGAATGAAATCCTGATGGCAAAAAAAAAAAAAAAAAAAAAAAAAAAAAAAAAAAAAACTGGGTTGATGGAAAACCGCGCGGGTAACCGGGTTGACCGGTCCAACCTCCGGGTCGACCAGTTCAACCGCCGGGTCGACTGGTCAGAACGGTTCACTTGCTTAAACGGTCGAATGCTTGACCTGGCCCGTGTTTGGGACCGGGTCACCGGGTCGGCCGGGTCTCGATAACTATGCCCGAAACCCTAAACCTGAACCTTGAACCCTAAACCTGAACCCTAAACCTTAAACCTGAACCTTAAACCTTAAACCCTAACCCTAAACCCTAAACCTAAACCATAAACCTGAACCCTAAATGCTAGGTTAGGGTTCAGGTTTAGGGTTCAATTTTAGGGTTTGGCTTTAGGGTTTAAGGTTTAAGGTTTAGGGTTTAGTGTTTACGGTTTAATGTTCAGGGTTCAGGGTTCAGGGTTTTCGGTTTAGGGTGTACATTATATGTTACTACGTTTGAGGGTGTTTGTATAGTAGTGTTACTATGTCGGAGGGTGTTCATGGAACCAACGTGAAATAAGTGTTACTTCATATGTGGACTTTCACTGTGATACTATATTATGCGTAACTACATTCTTTGTATGGAGTGTGCATAGTGGTGTTACTACATGATGAAAATGGCATGTGTTAGAACAGGTGTTACTACATGTTGTTGATGTTACTACATGACTAGTAGTAATTTAATCAGAAAAAAAATATGCAGTAACACACATACAAAGAATGAAGTTATAACAAAAAAACATGTAGCAACATGCATTAGAGTACATTAGTACTAGTCGGTCTAATACATGTATTTATACACAAAAAAATTAATATAGTAACAATTAGTAAAGAATGATATAGTAACAAGTAGTAAATTAAAAAGAGTTTTTATTTTTTATTTATAAATTGGGCTATTTTCGGGTATCTATATTATTTTTTAGAGAAGATTTACCATTAATTTCGATCAATTAATGCGGCAGAATTAATTCATATTAAATATAGGATGAATAAATTTTTTTTTTAAAAAAGGGAAAATGTTTGAACAACATTGAAGAGCAATTAATGAACATCATTGAATAGCATTGTAGACACTACACAACTAAAATTCACAAAAGAATTTTGAAGTCCTAATTTTTGTCATGATAAGAATTTAGGATATTGGAATTTTTTCAAATAACCCGAAAACAATAAATCATGAAAATCAATTACCAACTTATCGGTTCCAAATACCGTCTAATTAGTGTCCTATCTTTTCACGATTTTCCAAATTTCAATTATTAAAATCCTTTTTATGTAGACACTGCATAACTAAATCCCCGAAGGATTTAAGATCCCAAATCAAGTTTATCATGTGAATTTTATATTCCGATAAAATTCCGTTTCCTTTAATTAATTTAATTAATTATTGATCTAAATTAATTATCGTGTTCATACATGTCTAATTAATGCCAAAAATAATTTTCTACATGTATGCATATGCCAGGAGTGAATTTATGAATATGATGTATGGCATTGTTATACCACATAAATAATCACATAATAAAATAAATGCCAAAATAAACCATTGAGATGGACTGTTGGTACCCCGTATCTAATCTATAAAAGGAAAATTAAATAAATAAATAAACCCTACGTTTAAAGGATTTACTTATCTCTAATTGATCCTGCCGCGCTCTGTATAATAATAACTGCTCCGTTTCTTGAACAAACAAGCTCTTAGCCGAGTTGGTTGAACGCCTCTTCCCCTACCGTGGCAACGCGGGTTCGAATCCCGGCTGCTGCAAACACGCCTCTTTACCACCGCGTTGCTGCCTTGCTTTGCTGACGTTCTTCGAATCTTTAATAAATACAACAGTGCTACCGATATGATTTAAATTCTAACTATTAGGAAATTAAATCACAACAAATAAATTACATAAATATACCCGGAAAATTTTGGGTTTACAATAAATCCAACGGTAAATAAGTATTAACCCCAATCCATCTCGTCAACCAAGAACATTCAACCACGCATATATATAATAAACGTATAAAATATGCAATTTTTATTCAATTCCACTCCTTATTAATTAATTAGGCAATCAAGATCGCAAAATCACTTTAACCTGGCTCTGCTACCACATGCTGGATATACAGAAACCCGAACACGGATCCGATCCATAATTGGATCGTCAGATCTGATTCACAACACCGATCGAGACACTCGATCATACACAGCGGAATCTACGAATTAATTTCTCATGCGATTTTACCATGATTTAATTCACATGATTAATTAATATAACTACAAGATAGTTGATTTACCCAACAGAAGAGAAGCCGTGATCTTCCGGATTGTATCTCCAAATGACGACTGGTGGACGTCGATCCCGCATTCGAACCTCCTCGAATATGCCTTCAAGAAAAACTTAGTTTTCTTCTTCCCAAGGGCTCGGACAAGAAAACAAAATTTATTTATTTTTGTCCAAAATAGGCGTCACCTATTTTTCCTAAAGATGGCGTTGGTTTTTATGGTTTAATTTTGTGTTGGGAGAAACTCTCTTTTTATATGAAATAACTAATAATTTGAGAGTTTATCTTTTACACACAAATTTATCTTTTCCTTTTAGGAAAATAAAACATTTATCCAATAGGAAAACAAATTTCCTATTTAACCAATAAGAAAACTAAATTCTTATTTATAATTATTTAACATATAAATAATTATATTATCCACATTTTAAATAATTAGGATAAAATTTCTTTTTCCAAAATCAAATAAAATGGCACCATTTTTAATGCTAATTGGGATAATAGAAAATGTCTTTTCTATTTTATATATTATTTATCGAATAAATAATATTTCGCATATTCATTAAATAGACCAACTATTTAATTTTATCTCGAGGTTCCGAAATACGAGAATTCACTCGCGTGTTAGGAGCCAACCCGGGGACCATGGACCTATAAGTAGTAGCTACAATAAATTGAATAAAATATTCATCGAACAAAATATTTCTACTCAACTTATTAATTCCGGAATAATAAGTTGAGTAGAAATATTTTGTAATTAATAAATTGAGTAGAAATATTTTGATTATCCGGAAATCGTATTGACGATGCTGGAAATCGTGTGTTGATTATCCGGGCCGTGTTTCTTTCAGTGACAATTAATTCAAGGATGATTGAATGAAGGGGATGGTGTTTTATGGTTATTTTTAGACTGAGCCTGAGAGTTATTTATCTCAAGTTGCCTATATATCCAATGACTGTATCGGAATCAAGTCTCTCGTAGTTTCTTAGTGTTGTTTATATAAGGGATGGCTCATCCCTTTCCTTGTTCTACAAGGATTCACATTCTTAGTCCCTAAGGATAATCACGTGTGAATCCCTATGATTTAGGGATAATTATGGATGCATTTAAATGACTGGATCAACATCATAATATCTTAAGATTCTTTACATGTTTATTCTATAAAATAGGAACATGTTTAAATATCGGATAAGGAAACTCTGCCCGACTTGGGTCGAGCCTCCTTAGGTCATCTCCGACCTGAACTGCGTTACCCGACCTCCAACGTTACCAAGCCAACCTGCGGTGGTAAGCTAAGATAGGCCAAGCTGACCTCCCACCTGGGGTTCATGTCAGCTTTCTTTAGTCAGGCTTGAGGCTCCTGGCCTATATTAATTATTAATCCTCTGTCTTCATTAATAACTTAGTCATTCTATGGATGACATGTGGCAAGGGTTGGTCCGACCCTCGGCAACACTTTTCGGGACTGTGGGTGGATTTATGATGTTCGGAAAAAAAATGGTGATTATGAGTAATTACCTTCGTTTTTTTTTGGTAACTTGGACATTTGCGCTTGGGTTGATGATTGCCTGAATCAGGATATGCACGGGAAAGATGACCTTACCGCGTAGAGATTTTTATTCCGCAAGATCATGTTGGGAGTTTGGTATTGGCGGAACGTCATGAACCGAGCTTGAAATGTTCGAGCTGAGTCTTTATTAGAATCAAGTTCAGTTTTGTTTGGGATGATGTCAAAATGTTGTTAGTTGATGTTATAGGAGCTGTTAGATTTTGCTATCTTCTTTTTCATGTCTGTTTGAATCTAAGGGGGAGAGAAAGGAATGTTGTATAAGAGGAGCAAATGTAACCGAATGATGTATGGAATGAAAATACTTGCTTCTTCCTCCCTAAATTTCTCTGCAATTTATCTTTCATGTTGCTCTCTTCTTCCCCCTTCCTATCCCATGTTTCCTTCCATTTTCTGGAAATATATCACTAGTTTGTGACACAGAACCAGGTGGTGCATCATACGATTGTTCAACGCCTCCCGGGATGGTGTTCCTATCAGAAATAGTTTGCAATGCCAGGGAGTTGAAAATAGCCTGGAATGGTTAGGAGTTGCTTTCTTTTTTGCTTCAAGTTTTGCCCTCTTTTGTATGGTTGTATAGGCGTTTCGTAAGTTTTATTGACTGCGTTGTACATACCCTTTCTTTTTCAAGGTCGTAATAAAGATCCGTTCTACACCAAATATACCAATCATATTAGGGCATTCGTAGCAGGCAGTTCTATATGGTCTTTTAAAAAAATAGAGTTTACTCCCAAATATTTCATTAATGAGTCTCTATCCCTATTTATTTTTAGGGATATGAACAAACAGATCCGTAATCATGGGGATGCACTATTCACGTCCCTAAACATATTTAATTATTAAAAATTATAGGGATAGAGATGCTGCTGAAGTGAAATAATAAATATTTAATGTGTATGAATAGGGTTCTGAGGTAGAATATATATTATTTAATATTATTTAAAATGTTATAGAATTATATTGATGCTGTTTTGGAGGTTTTTGAATTAAAATATTATAAAATAAAGATATATATTATTTTATATTATTTTAAAGATAAAAAATGGTATACATGGTGTTAATGCCCTTAGACTTTTGTCGTACGTTATTTAGGTTAAAAAAACACGTTTTTATTTTTGGGGTAACACGTAGTTTTTTATTTAACTTAAAAATAAAATCGAAATCAGAGTTTGTAAAATTTGAGCTACACTTCACCATACTCCATGCACAAGATCTGCAAGTGCTTTTAGTGAAGTATTCGGGGCTCGATCCTCGCCCCCTCCTTTCGTTTTCAAAAAAAAAAAAAAAAAAAAAAAAAAAAAAAATAGTTTGTAAAATTTGAAGTTGCTATTCCGGTGTTCGTTCATTCTGATACTTCTGGCGTCTTCCCATTCTTAATCAAGTCGACCACAGTTTGGAGGAATTAGTGGCTTAAATTGTTTAATCATCAAATGGATTAGCCGGTATATGGGTTTCATTGTTTGAAAGATTTCAGGGAGGTGCCGGTGATTATCAAGCAGGGAGATCCTCTTTAAGCATTTTGGAGCATCATTTTGGCAAGAGAAATATCATTCTCTCATAATCTGGCCGAATTGGGGGAAGAAGATAGCTAGGTTTTAATAACTTGGAAGATTTTGGGAGCCCCTCTCTTCATTTATAAGGTAAAAATTTAGCTCCATGTACTACTTCTGGGCCCAGAGGAGAGGTTTTTAGTATTAGTCAACTGGTGTTTGTTGGCTGGCATGAGAGTTTATATTTATTTGTGGATGAAAGTTCACCTTCCTGTTGTAGGAATGGATCAAATGTGGTGGTAGAACTTTCTGCTGACTTTGTAAAGACGACCCTTTTCCCATATTTTTTTTTGTTTATGTGGAGGGGCTGTTCATGAGATTGTTTTGTTGTGGGAAATTAATTGACTTGGTTGGGTCAACTGGTACATTAGGTGAAGTTGCAGTGAGTAAATTGGGATTAGTTGTTCTTGTTGAATGTTGATTTCATATGTGGAAGTATGTGATTAGTGGAAATTTCCTCCCATTCTTCATGTTGGGCTGAATTGGGGATTTATTGGGGAGTGTTTGTAGACAAAGTGTTTCTCCCCTGTTTGTTGTTATGGGACCGAAATAGGAAGTTCTAGGTGAGAACTTGGCATTGTATTAGAAAACACTTTTTTTCTTCTCTTCTTCGGTGTTCAGGCCAAGGAGTAATGTAAGGTTTAGGGAATCCAACCTTTGTTATTGTCAGTAGTAATTCTTTGTATTGATTTGTAGATTGGTAACTTTTGGAAGCTGAGTTCTTTTCTGCAAGTATTTTGACGTACCGAATTTTGGCAACGGAGTACAGAAGCTTAAAAAGGTAAGGAACTTAGCTATCACTTGGTGCTTTTATTTGTCTGATACATGCCTTCTATAATTATTTAAAGCCGGCTCGACTGAACGAATGCTTTTAAATAACATTTTCACAATGATTGATAAGTTGGCCTTAGGTAATATTCATTGGAGCCTGTTAAAGTTGATACTTTGAATTGAGATATGTTTGAAATATCCCAAACAATATTAAAAGAAGCCGGAATACATGGATAGCAGTTTGACTTAATGGGTTGAACTTTGTGAAGTCATTTAATTATTCTTGTTTATAGCATATGGTTGAAAAGTAAAGAAACTATAAGTAGACGTGCTTTCGATAACAGTTTTAGACTGTGGCGTTGTTACCTGATTAGGTATGAAAAGAAATGAGATGTACCTTTGAGGGTCCCGGGTTTTATGTTGCCTCATTAGAGTGGGGCTAGTTTCTGGGAGATTTTATGATACGATATGTGCCTGAAGTGCATAGTCTCTGGCTAGTCTATGTTGTTTGCTCATTTTGTCATCATTTACATTTTTCACATAGCTAACAAAATTTTGGGTGCTAGGCACATTTACCTTATAATAAACATGTATCTGGAGCAGTAAATAGACACTACTTTGTGTAGGGCTGCTTGTATATGGGACTTAGACAATAGTATATTGACTTGTTATAATAGTAGCTTCTTTAGTGACTTCTGTTTTGTTGGGCATGCTGCCTTGCTATATGGTGAACTTTAGTTTTTGGGGTTCTAGTTTTGTTTTTATACGTTTTTGTATGAGGCTTCATGCCCGAGCTGTTTCTTAATCAGGGCACGGCCGAGTGACCTGTACCGGCTGCGGCTTGGGTAACTGGGTGGGGCATTACAATAATTAACCATTGACCATCTAAAATTGCTATATTGATCATGAAGAAACACAAACCAGGTGAATTTTTATGTTCCTTTTTGAAAAACAAACCAGGCCTTTGTCGTTGCTTGTTTTATAAACCTGTGGACAAAACAGTCAATTAAAACGAAAGGAGGTTTATTTTTTTTTTTCCGTCCCTGACAGAAACAAAATGGTAGTTCGGGGCAGCACAATGAGGGAAACTCGCAGAGCACTGGTGGAACTGTGTAGGAAATTTCATACAATCTCATCACGTGATGGCCCCCCTAATGAGACGTTGAGAAAGAAAGTGGCAGAAATTGATAAGAAGAGGAGAAGAAAAAACCCTAGGAAAAACGAGTTCTTCGTGGAAGTTCCTGGGAACTTATCCTTCCTCGATACTGCTTCAATGCCTATGATTCTCACTGTTGTTGGGACTGCCCTCTTTGCAAAGCTCCTTATGATGGTATGCTTCCAACTATTTTGTTTTACTTCAGTTCTTCTGTAATTTTTGCCTTCTTTTTATTTGGCTGTGTGTCGGATTGAACGATGAATCTGAGAATAATTAATATGTAGCCCCCACCCTCCCCTTCTCCTTCCATTTGTGCTATGTTTGAGAAGGAATAATCATGGTGGTCTAATTAGTTTACAATTTGTGGTGCAGTATGATGACTCTAAATCTCAAGAGAGGATTGAACGAAAGATAAAGAATGCACCTCCCGGTCAAGGGACTGTAAGGATGCTTACTCAAGAAGAATGGGAGGAAATTAAGGAAGTCAGACCGAGGACACCTTTTGAATCGAGGCTTGCACGCTCAAATGCGCGAATAAGGACCGGGGAAACATTAAATTGGGTAAATTTTGACATGACTTGGTTCTTCAATGATATGACCTTTATTCATGGCAAGATATTGCCCACATGTTTTTATTCCAGGGGCATTATTATTTTGAAATCGTTGTTGTGCTTGATGATATTGTGTAATGAGAGAGATGGATTGTAGTTTGTAAATGAATAATAATAATAATGATGATGAATGGCAGGAAGATGTGAAGGGGTGGACAATGGATGTAGTAACAGATGCATTTACAAGAGCAGAAGAATGCGCCAAGCGTGGGAGTAAGTAATTAGCTTTCCATACAAATACAAATACAACCCGAAACCCCTCACTGTCCATTGTTGCTAAATCAGCAGCAACCAGTTGAGAGAGAGATGTTGTTTCCCCTTACTTAGTTGTCAGTGTCAGTAGACACAAGTTATTCAGCAACGTTGTAATATGAATTTGGGTGCTTTTGCTTTTGCTTTTGCTTTTGAACACGTTAGTTGTATAGGGAATCTTTCTTTCAGTGAGACATCTTTGATATATAATTTTCCAAAAGGCTTTACAAAATTGTACATTACACGCAGAAGCTAACTAAACTAAGATCATCGAGCTTCTCGTAAGAGAATTCACAAGAGATCTAGTTCTAGCCAAAATAAACGTTGCATCTTTCTTTACCTTGTTGAAATTGCTCGATAAATGCTTTCTCAACACAACACCAATTATGTTACCAAAACCACCCTCTTTTTCTTTCATGACCCTCCAACACCCTAACCATGCCATAACCCTTCAAGTCAGTGGAGTGTTGGAGATTCATGAAAGAAAAACAACGGGGTAAGAGAAACAGCAAACTGGATTTGTTATGTACCATTTTTTTAGTGTAGTGCCACTGCCAGATAAGTTTGATATTATTCCCTCAAAAAACAAAACAAAAAAAAGAGTTTGATATTATAATTTGGAGGCCTTTAAGCCTCTAAATAAAATTCAAAACCAAACCTCAACTTCTGCATTCAGGAACCATCTTCTCTCCTTAAATTTCTAACATCAATTTCAATTTCTTTTTGAGTCAGCGGTCTGCTCTGACCGCAAAAACATCAGACGAAATAAAAGAATTTTCCAACAATACTAACAAACTCAAGCAATTTGACACCACAAGGATGTTCATCTTTTCTTTCTCCCACCCTTTCCAGATTTAGAAGGACCAGCACCAGCAGTTGCAGCAGCAGTGGATGCAGAAGAAGAAGACGATGCAGACTCTTGCTTCCTCCTTCCACTATGTTTCGGGACCAACTCAGCAACCTGCATCATCAATTGTTTTCCTACCCCACATAAACAAAACAAAAACTTAAAACAATTTCAAGGAAGAACGGCTCGTTGTACTACATTATTATCGAGGTCAGCAGACACTACAATTACAAGTACATTCACAAGAAACAAAAAAGGAATGCAAGTTTCAAGTTTATTTTCCTTCTCCGTCAGCAAATTATAAACCATATACAATTACACAGTGGATTCACCTTTGTGAAAAGACTATGTGGTGAGATAGACATGCGTAACTAAGCAATCTATAGTACTCACACTACGGTTTATGGCTTAATGCCGCTGTGCAAATTTCCACCACAACTCCACAAATTTGTAAAATCCAATCTACCCCTTGTTGTCTGTCATTTCATATATCAAACCAAGAAAGAATCAACCAGACAGATGAGCAGGACACAATTTCTACACCCTCAATTGTATTCCCTTGAAAATATCATTTCTAGAAAGGTAAATTTAACTATTCTCTGAAATTGAATGGACCGATCATTTTATAGCAAGACACACTAATTCTTACCAGGTCATCTACCACCAATTCAGTACCTTAAATGTTCTGTAGTGCCATTACATGTAAGTATGTTGATCCAAAATGCTCAGGAAAATCATAAAGCTCAAAAGAAACCAGAAAGGGCTTGAAACACCGAAGCTTCCCAGCACTTAATAGTTACACCCTCATGGCTAAAGAAAACAAGTTGAAAACTTGAAAGTCTAGGTGACAAATACCATGAGCCACTTGTTCTTCAATTTTATGTTCCCTTAGCAAGTGGGAACAACATAAAGGAGAAAAACAAAATCAACAGAGCAGTCCCAAAATAATACAAGGCACATCTCCATTGCATTTTGCAATTTTTGTTCCTCCTCAAACATATTCAGGGAGACCAATCAAGCTCTATCTGAAATTCTCCCTCCGTCCCGAAATAAAAGTATTTTTAAGGTTTTCACACAAATCAATAAAACATGTAAATGTCACACAGTTTAGACCAAAAAGTCTGAAATGCCATTTGACTATCATTATTGCAATATTTGTAAAGTAAAGGAACATTGTTGGGTAGCTGATTTATTAGGGGCAAAATGAGAAAAGGTATTAAATGAACTAACGGTATTCTAGCAACTCTTATAATATGGGACGAAAAATGTGCTATAAAGGCATGTATTTCAGGAAAGGGGGGATTACTACAATTCTTTGCCCATTATGATTTAATATCAAGCTCAACCCCAAGCCTGTTTTTTAACCATTCCTCCACAAATTAATGGTTACCTCAGCAACCAAAAAGTCCATGGCTGAAATTTTTGGAACATAGTAGCCTGATGAGATGATACAAGCATTTAACAAATAGGGCTGCCCCTCCCAGATTGTTTAAATCTTCCCACTGACTAGAAACTATAGATACTGCATTTTGTTTTTAATATACATAATTCTTGCACAAACTCATTTTCAAAAAATTTACAGCAATTAAGTTAGAAACTAGACAAAAGCTCAATGCATACTGTCAAGACTCAAAAACATTGGCAAAGAAAAGAAAACCAACAAAGGGGCAAAGCATTCGGAGATGTAGATGTAATGCTTACTAGAAGAAATGTTTGGATTGATTAGACTTCCGTCCTCTCTTTTCAACTGAACCCTCACTCTTCCTCTTTGCATAAAATCGCGCGGATATGCCTTATCAATCTATTTAAGCATTTCAGAGAGTACATTTAGGAACTCTAGCAATAAGTATATAATCAGATTGAAGGGGAAAAAAGAAGTAAGAAGATGATCAAGATCTTTACCTCAATTGCACTAGGAAGCTTCAGGTAGTTACAACAATCACTAATCTCAACACATGTAGGATTCTCACATGCTTTGTTCACACCGATTCTCCTTCCTTCAGCTATTGTTTTCTTTGAGTTTATGTAAATAGGGTAAAACACAATCCACTTCTTTATACTCTTCACATCAGCATCCATCTTACCGGCTGAGAATAAAAACTCAGTTCACATATGACACAAGCAAGGAAGAACATAACACTCATACCAAAAGGAAACTAGTAGTACAAGAATAATAAAAAGCATCTCTAGAATACATCACAATCAATTGATCCAGTAACTCTGGACTAGGATCTCACCCATACTTACTTCATACGACTGTTAAATATCCAAAAATTCATTGAAAGTGGGAAAAACTATGAATTCACTAAAACAAATGAGCAAAAACCCAAGTTTCCAACTCATTGATCAACAATTTTTTACTAAAACCCAACACTTATAAAAGTAACTGAATTGAAACCAAGCCAAGGCTTTCAGGACACCTCATCAGCCAATGAAATTGCCAAGAATTTCACGCAGCATAAATAATAACAATAAAAAAACAATGTCTCCTGTTAAACAATGTCCTCCATTTCTTGTAGTACTATTTAAGCGGGCAAGGGCTACAATTAATTTTGAATAGATCGAGGTGATTTTGGAGCAATTACCAGATGACTTTTGCCACCAATATATTACAGTTTAAAAAAAAAAAAACATGGATCGAGAAAACCCCAGAGAATCTTACCACGAAAACAGGAACTAAAAAGCTTAAGAAGAACGAGAATCTCAGTGTAGAAACGGGATCTATGCCAAACGACCTTGTCCGAGTCAGATGTTTGGGATTGTTTGGGAAATTGGTTTAACCTAGGTTTTTTTTTTTTTTTTTCTAGGGGATATCCACAAAGCTCTGTTTTAGAAGCACAAAGAAGAGGCAGCTTTTAAATGGCTGATGAGGGGGATATCCACAAAGCTCTGTTTTAGAAGCACAAAGCCGGCTGATGAGGACCGGCTTATAAAATGGAACTGTTCTTTTTTTTTTTTAAAAGACTCATGATCTCTTCTTCATTTAAAAAAGCCGATTAAAAGTTACTATTTTTTTTTAAATCAATCAAACCCTTTAACTGTAATCACTCCAAATAAAGTTCTTGCATCCTTTTAAATAAATTTCCCTACTTTTTGATGATCCGATTTTATAAGCCGATTACTGTTACTATTTTTTTTTATAATACTTTCTACGACTATTAGAAGTGGTAAATGTGTAGAACTCAAAAAAAAAAAAAAAAAAAAAAAAGTGATTAATGTGTACAGACAAAATTGTTTTTGATATTTTTTTATTTGTAAAGGCATAATACGTAGTAGTAAAACAATAATAATAATTAATAGTATTGATAATGTTAAAAACATTCATAATTTTCATCAAAAATAAAGAAAAGTTTTACTACTAACATTTTATACCTATGGTTGGAGTTGAAGATTTGATATACAGATGGATATTGTCCATAAGTATTAAAATTTGATTATGATACATGTCCCAATGGACTAGCGGTAAGAGATGATAGCCTACAAAAAGCGTGAAAAACTAGCGCTGCCATGCTAAATAATTTTGAGGATCTGAGTTTCATATAGGCTTACGCGGAGATTATATTTAAGGCAAATGAGATTGAATTTGCAGGTTCTAGTCAACCGTTTAAAAAAATATGTGTATGAATTGAATAGTCTGGATTACAACATTGAAAGATAGATTTACATTGCACAATACAAATGACACTTTGGTTAAATACAGATTCTCTGCTTATGAATCTCCAATGGTTTGATGCACACAAGACCTTTGTCTTTATAGTTTTTATTGTGCATTATTATCATATACCGATATCTCCCTATGCCATATATATATAAAGAAGGCAACACAGTGACTCGAATCAAAGGGGTGCCTATGATGGGCAACACAACACAACACAACACAACACAACACAACACGGTGACTCGAATCAAAGGGTTCCTTCCACACCAACTGCTAGACTCATACTTCAAATGATAAGAACAGATAATCCTAAAATTATACACCCCATAACTTTGTTCTCTAACACATATATTGCTTTGACAGCATCTTTACTTTACCATACCCGTTAATGTGGGCTGGCTTCTCGTCTCCATTCAACTATAAATCCGACAATCACCATCCATCCATCCATGCATGAATGCATTTTAGCTTTTAATTTTGTCCATCCTGTGAAGAATCATTGGGTACCTCATGCCGTGGCCTGTTGTACTTCTCCCTTAGCTGTTTGATGGGGATGAAGTCTCCAGCCCCATCCATGCCATAGAATAAAAATGATACATAAGGATGATCAAATCTACCCTGCACCCATTGGTTAGCATATAATAAATAATATATTAAGCACCATATGATACACAAACAGATACTACATGCGTTTTTTCTTTGAGCATGTATATATTGTGGTGCTTACCATGTCTGGTTGGTCCGGAGCCAGTAAATTTTCCTCCGCTACTGCAACCAAGACCCAAAACCATGACGAGAAATAGATTAGAGGAATTATACTAGTTATAAATGTTTCAACCTAAATTTATTTCAAATGAAAAACAACTTACAGTAGAGTTCAGTCATAGATAACTTTGGACAACAACATATGATTCGAACAAAAGGATAGCAAAACTAAAACAAACTTAAATTTAAAAAAGTTACTAATTACCGTAAGCGATTAATAAATTGGGGTCTGCACGCACATCAACGAGAACCTGTTTCAGCAATGTAACAAACTAAAAAGTAAACCTTATTCTGATGTCAATTTTTTCCAAAGGGGGTGGGGTTTGGGGAGTGGGGAGGAGGGGAGGGGGAGTGTAATGGAAGTACCAATAGAATACATTTAGATGAAATCCAAATAGGCTGCCATTATATACTCTCAAATGTAAGATGAAATGATAGTCCAAGTACTAATATTCTAGTAAAGCCCAAGCTTAGAGATTTCTCTGCAAGTTATTCTGTGGAAGAAAGCTTTAATAAACTGCAGACCTGATAAAATGGCTGATCTGGACCATGAATCAGTTTATCAACCTGTGCAGTCTCCATCCATGATTTGGACTCACAGCAGATTGGATCCATTCCACAGATTACTGCTCGATATCCTGCCATAAACAGTTAAACATCATGCTTATTATGCAAATCAAACCAAGCTAAATCAAGGGCAAGATGCCTTATGTGCAGATATTGGGTCCGTTTCGATACGACATTTTCTGTCTTCTTTTAATCGGACGAAAACTAATGCAATTCCATCAAGTAATTGATGAATTCAGTATGTTGACATTGGAATCAGTTTCCCACCATATTCTTTTAATTGTTGAATATAACACTCAATATACTCAAGGAGAAGCACATATTAACAGATTTTTCAAAACTGAGAACATCATATTAAGGACGCATCTAATAAGACAAACTTTTAAAGTTATACCAAAAGTCTTATGCCTCAGCTTCTGCCCCAAACGAAATTCATACTTAGCATTTTCATGCGCTTGAGCTCTGACTGATGCAGCTAAAGACTCCGCCTCAAGTTTTGAAATTTCATCCCTCAATTCAGCTGCCAAACCATAGTTTTCACTTTCAACTGCATTCTGAAGGTCTGCACTGTAAAGAAACAAAAACGAAATTCCAATCACCATCAGAAGCAATTACAAGTTTAATACTGATGATTAATAGGGACCATACTACGTGAATAAACCTGTAGAACTTAAGTATTACGAGGGACAGACCGTAGACGTAAGATACTAATAGCCAAATCTTGAGCTTCACTTTTTGAGGCTGATCCCCTTCTTGATTCTTGCTGTTTAATAACTTGTTCTTCAACCTTCCAAACAAAGATTAGATGAGCATATATAAAGGAAAAAAATCCAGACACTAAAGCAACATTTCATGCTCTATAATATGATCACAAAGTTGTGTCAAGACAAGAGATATAGCCCCAATGTCCATTTTTGTGAAGAGCTGTGAAGCTGTAGAATCAAACCTCAGCAAGCTTGCTTCTCAGCTGTTTCGCAATTTCATACTGCTCCAAATTCAGAGCATACTGCAGGATAAAACCACATTAAGTCATCTAAACACAATACATGTGAATTACAGTATGCAGGTACTAAATCAAATGTAGAAGTCATAAGAAAACCTGAACTCTAGTTGCCAAGTCCAGTTGAAAAAAGAACATAAGTATATCATCATTTGCATTTTCACTTCGCTCGGATGTTGCATCAAACCCCTGTTCACTTTTTTGAAATGGCCAACCTGCTTCAGCCCTTACATCTCGGCATACACGTGCATAAGAATCACTAACAGATGTTAAGCTTTGCCTGAATGGGTGAAAAAGCTTCTGCTTTTCAACCTTCATAAGTCTGAAGCCTTTTCTCGAAGATGGAAAGGCCCCACCAAAACTGTAATATCTGAACGTAGCCAGGGTGCCAAATGACAAACCTTCCACCATAGCGTGAAGGCGATCAATCACCGCAAACAGCAAGGCAGAAATGATTTTGATGCTAACTGCCCCGTGCAACTATTTCGTTTTCTTCTAGGGTCTGAGAAAGAATATAAAAGTTAAGAACAGAAGCTAGAAGGGAATAGATGACACAATGCAGATCTATCGTATGACTCCATCAACAAGTTCATCAATGAACTCCAGAAGAGCTTTATGTGTTTTAATCTTTTCCCTCTCCACTCGTCCATTGCCTACATCTTATCTTATTTGTACACATTCAGTTAGAATTGCAAGGTCAAAGAGCAAGTATATTGGGTTGATTAATACTTCCATTCCGTAACGAAGGAGAGGCAAAATTATTCACATTCAATGGTCTGACCAATCACTCTACAAGCAAAGGAACAGCAAACTATTCTTATAAGAGCTGATCAAGAGCTGCTAGAGTTCCATGAAACAAAGCCTAAACACAATACAAGCGACGAAGGAAGCATTAGTAATTAGAAAAGCATAACGGAAAGTATATATACAACATTCAGAGAATCAGGAACTCAATCGCACCCTGATCTGATTTCTTCCATTTATACCAAGGAGAGATTCAGGAGCTCAATCCATCAATTTTTATATCAACTAGGAAGATGACATATCATTGCCCTAATTAATTGTATTAGGTGTCCTCATCCTAGAGCATTACTTATAGCTTATTCTTATAGCTAAAACTAATCACAATAGACAACTCTACTTATCTACTCATCGTATCAGATCCGGTGTTAAGTACTTCAGCTTATCATTTCATGAGCACTCTGTTCCAGCTCTTCCTTAACATCATCAGTTCAAGTTTTGTATAAATTTCTAACATTAGTCAAAACGGGGTTTCATTCAAACACTCGGGACACGTCTGAATAATCAATTGTGAGATTAAAAACACAAGCCTCAATTATTAACCACTTCTTTCAGTTCAACACATAGTACTACATGACAATTAAAATTCCCTAAACTTTCACAGTTCAAAATCCATCTTAACCTATTGGTTATGAACTAATTCTCATGTGGAAAAGCTCATCACTAAGGCACTTGAGGTTATTGTACTTGTACAAATATGTCAAAAAAAAGCAAATGCGAAATGAGATTTTCCACCTCATTTATCGCATGAAATGAAATTCACACATTTTTTTTTCACACTACGCAAAACTTGAAATTTTCATTGAGCTAACATAACAGCAAAGAATAAAAATCCTTTCAGTTCATTTCTGATGTCTCGCCAAATTGAAGGCAAAAGAAAAAGAGTGTAATCGTCTAGTCTCTATAATCCATATGATGCTACCTGAAGGTGGAATGGCAGCAGTGGGAAAATGATAAACCTCCTTCGCGAGATGCCGAGCAATCGCCCCAAGTTTGTCTAGCGAAATATGTAAAGACGTCTCTTAAAAATTGAGGTGTATGTCTGTTCAAATAAATAAATAAATAAAATTGAGGTGTATTGGAAAAATTTTGCAAAAAAAAATCACATCCATCTCATTAAGTGAAATGAACATCGTTATGAGGTGAAACACACACGAGACAACATTTAAAATATAAAGCGTAAAATCCCTTATCTCTTTGTAAAGGTATATATTAGTCCATTTAGAATTTGTTTTTTCATTTTATTTTCTTTTCATGTTTTCTTATCCTCCAAGTTTTTAAAAAACCGGTTTAGGGTTGTCTAGAACCTATAAAAATGTTCAGGCACAGCCCATATAATACATAATATCTGTGTTTTTAGAGTTCTGTGAGAGTCTAGCTTGCTGAACCAAGCACAGCCCTCGGTTAAGCGTCCCAGACATGTCCCAAAGTGGCTAGGATGAGTCCCAGACATCCTAAGACTAGCCTAGGACATGCCCAGGTCTTAAGCTCGCTGAACCGAGCACTGCTCTCGGTTAAGAGGCCCGGTTTTGGTGTCCAGGACGCGTCTGACCATGTCCAGGACGCGTCTGATCATGTCCATGACATGTCTGCAGATCAGAGGCTCGGTTTCAAAGCAGATCCTGATTCAGGATCAGTCTCGGGACTTTGCTTCTTCTTGTAAAGATTCGTAAGAGTCCGGGAATCGATCGTAGCTCGCTTGTCGTTTGGCTTTTGGTTTCTATTCGTCTTTAAGGTAATGAGTTATTCTTATCAAAATGTTTCATCTTTATTTTCAACTTTATGTTTTAATTTAGTTTAGATCTATTTTTATGCTTAAATTGCACAAAAATCGGACATATTATGTTTTAAAGACTTTGAAAAAATCGATTTTTGAGTCAATAATCGACTTTGAAATAGTCGATTTGGAAAATCGATTATTGACACAAAAATCGACTTTCTAAAGACCGTTCTGGTATAATGCACAAGTAGTGTGTGTATCAATAAAATCGTGTTGGTGCAAATAAATGCCTCCTAAATTTATGGGTACAAATAAAAGGATGGATCCTATCATTATGCCGTGTATCATGCTGTGACAGAGTAAACCAGGCAAAATAATATTGTTTTATCAGAAAAATAAAAATAGAAATTTGCTAAAAAAATCAAAATGATATCGTTTTGGTGTTTAATACATGCACATCTAGAGAGCTGTGGCTCGCTTAAGGGCAGAGGATCCCAATTCGTACAAATAGTTAAGCAAATCACTCCATCAATTTCATAAATTTTATTCAATTGTACTACAAGCCATTAATTAGCCACTAAATACATGGATTACTTGTCCCTTACCTACCTACCACAAATCCTTTCCTTCAAAATTTTTATTTTTCATTTTTTTTTCCCTTCATTTTTTCATTCTTCTATCCCTTTCAACTAATTAATTACCTCCTCAAAAAAAAAAAAAAAAAAAATTCCCACATTGATAAATTTCCTCAAACTTCAATCCAAAAACACTTCTAATCTCAAATCAAACGACTTTCAGAGGATTTAACGGTTAAGCAAGTCAAATATTCTTAACATTCTTTTGCTGTCAGCTTCATACATAGTCATGTATTGCAATAAGGAGCCTAGAGAAAGATGTTACACTATATTTCACACAAGGGGAAATGACACTTTTGGTCCTCATAACTTAAGGGCAGAGGATCCCAATTCGCACAAATAGTTAAGCAAATCACTCCATCAATTTCATATAATTAAAACGTTAAATAACTTTTCTTTTGCTTCTCTCCAGCCTTTAACACGCTTCTTCCATGACTATATCATCTTTTATCAGTGTCTCTCCCATTTATTTATTATTATTATTATTATGATAATTTATGAAGAAGCCAAAATGAATTCTTCTTATATCAACATTCATTTCTTTTTTTTAATAGGGAAAATCAACATTCACTATTTATAGAGGTTGACTGGACACCGTTAATGGCTGTTTTACCCAAACACCACACTTAAAAATAAAAAATTAAAAAAATAAATAAATAAAAAATTACAAAAGCCAAAATTTGCTTCCAACCTCTCTAAAGTCGAGTTTTATACCTAAATCAACTATAAAAAGGTCGAATCTTACCGTGACACCCAAAAAATAGATTGATTATGATGTCACTAAGGGAAAGGGTGCCCTTGATTTTATTATAACCAAAAGCTTCAGCGATAATACTGCATTACTGCATTTACAAATAATGAAAGTAGTCACCCAGATTTGAAGCATAGAAATATAAATTTCTTTTTTTTTTTGCACGTAATACAATAGCAAACAGAAAGAATATTGTAACAGGATGTTTACCTTTTGCAAGGGAAATCAGCATAAAAATAATAATAGCTACGGTACTTCCAGTCCTATAACTACCTCCCCTGTACTTTATTGTACCCAATTCCTAGCAACTAGTGATGACATTGAAAATAAACATCATCCCTTTTGACAGGGCAAAATAATCCACATTGCACCATCCCTTATCAAGAGATTCTTGGATAGAGAGCCCCCTCTATTGCATGCCATTTGTACAAAAAGATCACTCATCTAGACTAGATCCCATTAACGCCGATATCTCTCAACTCTTCGTCTACGCAGTTCCTCCAATGGAATACTCTGGCTATCGGCCGAAGACGCAGCATGTGACGCCCATTCATCACCAGTTCGACTGTCGCCGCACATTTCACAGACATTTAACCACCCTGAATTATCAAAAGTACATGTGTTGCATCTCCATACATTGGTACCTATACCTCTTGGAGCCTCACCCACAGTCCCCCTTCCTCTAATTCGTGGTGGTCTAGAAGAGCCAAAAAGCCATGACACATAACTTAAGGGCCTATTTATCAGATTGGAAAGGCCTCTGGCTATCTTTGTCAATGGATTTGGACCCGAGTACCATGATTTTAAGTGTAAATAGAGAAGACCAGCCAGTATACCCCCCAAGTGACCAAGAAAAGAGACACCAGGGACAAACATTTGGATGAGAATAAGTTCAGCCCATGCAGCGAAACGAGCAGGCACCATAATCCCATAGACATAAGTAACATTATCCGAGTAGGAATTGAGGACAACTTTCATAGCAAAGAGGACACCGGAGAATCCAACAGAGTATTGACTGAAATATGGTCCGTGATAGTCAAAGAACAATGTAAGACTTGTTGCAAGCCCAAGGGTGATGCCCTGTGATAAAACAACCAAAGCAGCAACCATTGACGCAAATTCAACACTGCCCATTAAATTCTCCAAGTGGATCCCTTTCCATAATAGTGAGATCATGTTGTACACAAGGTGAGATTCATCAATATGGTAGAATGCTGACAAGAAAAAGCGCTTGAAATCCTTGTACTTGACGATCTGATGAGGATTGAACAAGACCTGATCAAGTGATGGGAGGAGAGCATCAACAAAGGCTGGCACTCTCAGATAAACAAGGGAGTTAGCAGCCACCAATGCAGCAGTCACGGGTGGTTTTCGATCAAGGCTGCTGTACTTGCTGATGGCTTGAAGGGCCAGAAAAGCTAGCATCCCACCACCCCTACCTATGTTCACCATTGTCTTAATTCAGACCAAAAGTTAGAACGGTGGCTTATCAGCACTAGGTAACTACTTCCAAACTGTATACTTGGCAAAGACGGTCTAACTAGCCCTCGCTGTCCTTCAACTTTATAGTTTATACAATTCAAAATCCGCTGCAGGAAGAATCTGGGACCATATAAAAGTTAGGGTAAGCAGCATATATGTAAAACTAAATGCTACCCAAAAAAAAGAGGGACAAAATTTTCACAACATAGAGTTACTAGACTTTTCAAGCAACAATGGGCAATAGCAAGCATTATCATATTTAGATACCCTCTCATGGGAAATATCCAGCATTATCATATTTAGATACCCTCACATGCCAAAGAATTGCCACCAATTCATGGAACTATGTGTAATTCCATAAACCAAAACATATTTGCCCATTAAACCAACAATCAATCCACTGAGATGTCAACCGAAAATCACTACACCCATAATTTAGGCAAAAAATATATATATATCAAAACTCAGCCAATTTATCTAAATATTCAATGGCAATGTTCCGTATAAAGATCACTTTAGATCAGTTATACACTTATTAACCATCATCAGATCAAAGCAGAAAAAAAAAAAAAAAGGTGAAAGGAAGCATTTTTCTGCCAATTTTCAGCTGCAATTCAACATTTACTAACAACTACACATCACATCAAGGAAGCAGCCGCGATTTTCAGCTTGCAATTTTAAAGCCAAAGGCAAGTGTGGCACGAAAGGCCCTTCGAGCGACAACAAGGGTTTTTAAACGTTAGCAATCAAGAAGCGACATAAATTCTGAGAACGCGAGTAAATAAAATTTGACAAAGACATGAACTTTTTACCTCAATTAAGGAGAATAAGACTCGATCGATGAAAGTACTGTGCGCGCTGATCGGCCGTGAGTCGGAGATTAAGGAAGCCGTGTAGTATCTTATGGTCGGAGACGAATGGCGATTGCCGTCGGCTTAGATGACTGGAATATTGATATGGAAACAGAACAAAATACAAAGTTATCAGGTTAAGAAACGAAAGAACTTTACATATATAGGACTTTGAAAGGAAAAAAAAAAAACAACACAAACAATGTAGAAAAAGAAACACCTAGAATTTTCCAGATTCCAATTACTGGAAAGCAGTAATCTGTAAAGGAAATCAACCGTATTAAATTTTCTAGTTTGAAAAATGATTTTTTTTTCGACATTACTCAAATTTTCATAAATGGTGGTTAAATTTCCACGAAACGTCTTCTTTTCACAATCAATATCTATATCTCTCTTTTTATATTATTAACTAGTGTTCTCAAACTCGGCAAGACATAGTGCATTTCCACTGCAGCTGTATATTGATCTATTTATGAGTATATATATAAATTTAGATGATGAGAACATTTCTAAATAGACACCCATTAAACGCATTTGATTATTACATAAACATGCTGTAAAAGTAGAAACACAAGTAAAAAAGTAGTACAAACCACACCATAATTTACAATAGAAACCATGTCGGTGTTCTTACAAGCTTATTCCATAATGTAAAACATACAACAAAAGATCATGCACACCACGGTAATACCAACTCAAATGCAAAACTACCAACTCATTCACAATCAAAAGAATCCACATTCACTTCACATTATCTTGGCTAGTATGAAACTAGTCACTTATAGTTATGAGTTCCAACATATCAAGGTTAGAATTCATAACAATACGAACTATTAAATCAAAGTAAAGGCTAAGAATTATATCAATCACAAGCTAACAACTTGAAAGAGGAAAACTTGCATTTCAACCTTCAAAAACTCCAATGGAGAGAGTGTATCCCAAAAGCTACAACCTTTTCCAACTAGAATTCATCCAAGGAATCAAGTCAAGAATTCTTAATGTTTACACTTGCAATTTAAAAGTTAAAGTTATGATAATTTTGGCTAGAAGAGCCTTGCAAGTGGAAGTGCCTTCAAGTCTAGAGAAAGAGTTATGTTCCTCTTTCCCCTCTTTTCGAAGTGAAGTCAAGAATAAGCTTTAAAACTTGAAATCCGGGCTTTTCGGCGTCCGCCGTCTCAGTGCACTTTCGGCGTCGCGCCCGGCTTGGAAAGGTAGTCTGGGTGAGTCGAAGCATTAAATCTTTGCTCGGACTTCCAATCATCAAATTCGGCGCCGCCGTCGATTATACTTTGCGTCGCGCCGACCTTCTAATCTTGGCTTCATTCTTTAACTTCTTCAATAGGAAACCTCTCTAAAGCTTGATGGTCTGCTCCAAGCTCTTCCAAAACTAATATATAACCTGGGTATCTGCAAAACAAGGACAAAAAAGCAATACCCTGCATAATTCCGATAACAAAACTTGGCATAAAAGCCTAAAATATGGGGTTAGATAATCAAAACTTATTTACAACTTTTGATCTATTTCATCACATTATTACATGAATTTGATATAAAAGCGCCACTAAAATCTTAAGAATTGGGATAAAAATACATCATTCGTTTGACCTACATCATCACCCCCGATGCAGAGACACCGTGATGAAGTGGCCACCCCCGATGCAGAGACCATCGGGATGCAGTGACATTTGATGAAGCAACACCGTGATAACATTTGATATTTTTCCGACTTAATTTCATAAAATCGATTTCTTTTCTTCATAAAATCGACTTCAAATGGCTATATCTTTTGATATAAAACTACGATCAACATAAATCTTTCACATTAATTCATATTTTTATGCAGTGACATCGGCAATCAGATATGCAGTGATAACAACATTTTATGCAGTGACATCGGCAATCGTATATGCATGACATCAACAATTTATGCAGTGACATCGGAAATCAGATATGCAGTGACATCAATATTCTATGTAGTGACATCAGCAATCATAAATGAATGACATCAACAATTTATGTAGTGACATCGGCAATTAAATATGCAGTGACATCAACATTTTATCTGCACTGACATCGGCAATCAAATATGCAGTGACATGTGAAAATGATGTGACATGTGACGATGCAGTGACCACGCATGATCCATCCACCACCCACCCGATACATTTATTATAATTTTTCTTTATAATTCAAAAAGTATTATTCGAGTCGAGTATTAGACAAGTCGAGCTCGATCTTGTTATATTTTATAAAAAATTAATTGAATTCTAAGTAAATAATCAAGCTTACGAGCAGAGTCGAGCTATATCGAGTATTTAGTGAGTCTAATTCGATCTTGTCTTTTTATGGCTCAATAGAGCCTGAACTTTTTTAATCGAGTCGAGCCCTAGGGAGTATCAACTCAACTCAGCTCAATTACGCCCCTAATATGATTGACACTACACTTATTTTACAAAGTTACCTTATGAAGTGATACTCAATGACACAAACATTTTATGAAGTGACACTCAATGACAACTATATTTTATGAAGTGACACCGTATGCAATGACACCATCGTATTCAATGTGAATGCAATCAAAACAGTCGCATATTCACCATCAAGTGTCAGTATATTTTCTCCTTAATTGGCTTTGTGTGAAAATATATTTATTTTACAAAGTTACCAAACTTTTAAGCAAAAGAGACCCGTGATATCAATATTTTATGCAGTGACATTAGCAATCATATATGCGTGACATCAACAATTTATGCAGTGACATCGGCAATCATATATGCAGTGACATCAACAATCATATATGAATGACATCGCAATTTATGCAGTGACATCGGCAATCAAATATGCACTGACATCAACATTTTATCTGCAGTGCAATGCACATAACTGATAAAAGAGCCAGGATAACAAATTACTCAAATTATAATGTCAACTAGAAAATTAAAGTTTACCGATGCAAACCAATTATTTAAAGAACTTAAGCATCCTATCATCCTATCAAAAATACACAGCAAATAAATAGAGCAAGATTGAGTGATACATTAGAACAAACAAATAACCACTTTTCAGGTGTGTTCATAATCTCATAGTAGAACACTCCATCAGGCATATAATCCAACCCCAGTTATGCAGTGACCACCGCGATGCAGTGACCACCCCCGATGTAGTGACATTTGATGATGGGACACCGAGATGAAGCGACACCACGATGTCATTTGATATTTTTCCGACTTAATTTCAGAAAATCGATTTTTTCTTTATAAATTCGACTTCAAACGGCTATATTTTTTGATATAAAACTCCGATCAACATAATTATTTCACCCTAATTCATATTTTTTTCATCCTCTTTATTTTGATATCTCATTTGATATTTTTCAGAATTAATTTCAGAAAATCGATTTTTTTCTTTATAAATTCGATTTCAAACGGCTATATCTTTTGATATAAAACTCCGATCAACATAATTCTTTCACTATAATTCATATTTTTTCGTCCTGTTTATTCTGATATCTCATTTTATGAAATGACACCTTATGAAGTAACACACAATAACACCAACATTTATGAAGTGACATCAACACCCAAATTGCATAAACTAAAACTTTGTAAATTGTATATGCAGTGACATATGCAGTGACATCGATGTCACTGCATCAATTCTCTAACTGTAAATATACCAAGATGTGACCTAGGGACTTATGCAAAGAAGCGACTTGGCAACAAAAAGAATAATACAAATATTTAGCACAACAAATCAAATTACAAGAAGGATATATATATATACAAAACCAATTGAAGAACTGAACCAAACAAATATTGATCACAGAATAAATGGGCAGACCAATGTACAGGTTATATAGCAGGTCCAAAAGATGCACTAAACAAGGGAATTTAATGCAGTCTGTTCAGATTATCACTTAATGTAACAAATACTCTTCTCATTAATCAAGTTAAAAGTCAATGCTGCTCAACATTTTTTTTATGTTGTGCAACATGTAGATGATGTGAGATAACATTTGTAAAAAAAAATGAAAATATAGTTTGACTTTTATGAATAAAATTATCAAATATCATTTTATGCAAAAAATATTCTTATCAATTATGAAGTTAAAAGTCAAATCTAATCTTATTAATGGTCAACACCAGGGCGTCCAAAGAAGCACCAACCATTCTCTAGTCCTTATAAAATGCAGTAATATAAGTAATACTGCATTTTGAATGGGAACCCATCGACTGCTGTTAACTCCTCTTATACATGGCTTTAATGACTGATAATATGACTGAACATCCTCCCCTTGACATACAGGAACAACACCCTGGTTGCTGGAGTACAAAGATATGAGTTAGCACATAAAAAAGGACCAATGTAAACACAAAAAACTACAACTCGAGAAGAACCAAGACTTAAAAAAGATGCCTTGACAACTGAGCTCACCGAGACTTATAGAGTTGTGCATCAGAAGTCTTTTGCCAGATAAAGGTTTCTTCTTGTTGTGCCAACAAGTTCCAGCACACACCTTTCGCGAACTGCTCGATATATTGCCCGATCAAAGTTGTCAGTCCCCCCTCTTTCAAAGTTGTGGAACTTTCGTGCTGTCCGCTAGCAGCAGAGGTTAAGACAAAGTAACCACCTGGTCTAAGTATACAATCGACTTCAATAAGAAGCATCCCATCTGATTAATTCAGAGTTCAATCAAAATTAACCTCAAAAAAACCCGAATTCTACCAGCAAGAAATACACTCTGTGAAGGAATGCCAATCACAAAAACAGTAGCATTAGAAGCACATAATTAAGATAAGAGGCCAACCCATACCACAGAACAGCAGCAAAACCAATATCACCTCCAAAAACTGATGATAACCGGACTTTAAAGGTTGATAACCACATTACTGAGACCAACAGAAAATAGAGCAAGTCTTCATGAAGGGTCATAACAGCAATTAAGGACTGAAGGACTCATTTGATGCAGGTGAGATGGAACATCTGATGTTCAACCTTCAAAATGCAGAAATTGGACTAACAAATGCTTGGCAATTTCGATTCTTTACTCACCTAGTTAATGATTAGCCCCAATTTTCACATTGAACTAGCAATTTGACGAACAACCCTCATGAAACACCAGAATCAAAAAACAATATGAGATCAGAATCAGGTTGACATCCTACTAATGAATCACGCACCTGTGCAGCAACAACTAAACGGTTCTGCTCAATACCTGAGATTCCGGTGAGTTCTTCAATCAACGGAGAAGAGAAGCCTTCGTCAACTAGAGAAGGAATTAATGGTGCGTATTCGAACCAGAGGCCAAGGCGGTTGGTGAGGATTTCGATTCGGCCATTTGTGTCGAGGTTGCGGTATTTAGAAGGAAAAGGGGAAGGAGGTGGAGGTGGAGGTAGTGGCGGCGGAGAAGAGGTGGCGGTGGAGGAATGGGGTAAAGAGAGGATTTGAGCTGCTTATTATACATTTAAAGGGCAAAATTGGGAACATAAATGAATTATGTCTTTATAACGAATGATCTTTTAAATGTGTCATAAATGTCTATTAAATCTCAAAACGCGTCTTTATAATATATTTATATTTATATCTATATATTTTTATATCTATATCTATTATATATAGATCATTCGTATCAGGTTAGTTTATTTAATTTGCTTCAATATGTGAATATATGAAGCATGTGGTAACAATATAGTATTTTTTTTTTGTAAATTTAGTATAAGTTGGAAACCACAAGAAAAGACAAACAATTTATGAATCAACGGTGGAGTCTCACGAGGACCAGACCCACTGACAACAATGAGTCACTTATGATGGAACTGTAAAAGCTTTCAGTAACCATCTCACTTCAACCGAGCGCCGTGGTTGGTAGTTATGATGTGTCGTTACATCGTGGGGATTTCACAGAGTAGATCGCTACGCGCGTGGCGTAATATGGGCCACACGCTTCGCGAGGTGGAATCTGCGATTCTTCGCGCATGTGTCACCTCGTGAAATCAAGCATGGCCCATATACTCTTCCATGTGCGTAGCTTCCCTTACTGCAAAATCATAATAAATTTTCCTAGTTATGGATTATATTGAGATTTTTTTCAATAATGAAAAGCAATGTATTGCAGTTCGGCCTATATGGCAAACGCTCGACAGGAGTTGTGCTACTGAAAGTTGGATGTCTTTATTTCCTTCTTCCTCACAAACAACAACCCCTCATTTCGATCACTTACCGTTGCTGATTGATCCAAATACTTAAAATAACTCTGTTGGCTTGAACAAAGGTAAACTTTTCCCCTGTTTTGATTCCTTTTGGATCCTTGATGAAGGTTGTGATGAAGTATTCCAACAAAATTGGCATCACGTCCCACCTATCAACTCACCACGACGCTTAACAAAAACCATTGAAGAACTGAGGCAGGAAATTCATACTTGGTCAAGGCAAAAGCATGGGAATCTAAAACAAGAGTTAAAGAAACTGAACGAGGAATTGAGAATTCTTAGAATGTCTACAAATTACACTGTGGTTGAAGAAAAAAGACTCTAGGAAAAAGCATTTATCGAATACGGAGGAGGAATATTGGCGAACAAGAGGGAAAAGCGACTAGCTCAAAGGAATGGATTGAAATACTTCATTCTTCCACCACAAAGCTTCATCTAGACGCAAAATAAGTTGGATCCATGAGCTGAAAGGTGATGACGGCACAATCCATACATGTCTGCAAAACTTACAAATGGTTGCTCACAATTATTTTCGCAATATCTACTCAACGCAGGGAGCGAATATCGACATCTTAAAATACCTTAATCTTAAATCATTGATCACCGGTGGGTGCCACCTCTAGAATCTTTTGGTAGAGACAAGACTATGACAAGTCCTGGCCAAGTCTTAGTGAGGACGCCAGTTGCTTATAATGGGGGGAGAATGTAAAGTCCCGCATCACATCGGTAAATTAATAGAATACTCACCCTCATATAAGTGTGAAACATAAATGTCTTGTCAATTTGGATAGCTCTTTTAGACCAAGCGGGGACGACGGTCTAAGCATTTGACCAGATAATTTATGACTTAAGTAGCGCCGTTAGACCCAAGTTCTGGGGAGTTACAATTATTATGCGCAATATTGAATTGGTTTATTGAATAAAGATATATTTAATAATAGTATGTGTCATTTATTATATGTGCAAACATTAAAGCGTAGTAATAATGATCTGACCCGGTCAAATCCGGTCGAACTCGATTAGTATAAGCGTGTGTGCGCGACGATAATCTTGGTAAAAGAAGCAATAACATGGCAATGAAAATTTAAAAGGGGGGGGGGGGGGGGGGGAATAAATCATATAATATATATAATGTTCTTTCCACCTTAAGGGGTGCAGTTGTACCTCCTGGTTATATGTGCGTCCGTCAATGGGTATATGGAATTACACTAAAAACAAGTACTATGCAATACCGTGAGTATCTACGATCAAGAAACGAAATCTAGCATAAGCCCTACGAAGAACATAACCCTAAACAAGATCAAAACCGAAAACTAACAACATATTCAAACTTTTACTTTCTATTTAAAATTCAAAGGTTGGAACTGCGGCCTGAACCGAATCAACTTCGAAACCTCCACTACAGTCTGCACCTAACAAGCACAAAAACAATCAACAGAGCTGATAAAACACACACACACATATCGCGGCCATATAAGAGGACTTTATGGCCACGGAACAAATTTCTGATACGAAATTCTAGAACATAGGGCTAATTAGAACATTTTATAGACTTTTTTAAACTCCTAAGGTCGGTTTTCCGTATTTTGAAACCAAAGAAACCCAAAACATTGAAAGGTTAATAGATTACATTGACTTGTTATACGTAGGCATGTTTAATTTATATAAGCATCATTTGATGATATAGTATGACTCAAAATTGCACCAGTTACACCGGAAAAAAATCTGAAAGTTATCATCAATCCTAAATATGATGATTATTATCTTTTTAACATAGATATTTTTGTGGTATGAAAGTAGCTGTGGATTTCTATCATATCTATTCCCCCTTTTTTTTTTTTCTTTTCTTTCCTCAGCTCAGCATGGTTTCATCTTTGATTTCTGCTTCGACTTCAAAGGACTTTTGTCCGAACCCCTTATCATCTTCATCTACCTTCATCAACTTCAGAATTCAATCTCAATCTGAAGCCACTTCTCAAATAAAATTAAAGCCAATTATTGGTTTCTCTACTGAATCAGAAAAACATGGTTGCAATTCCAAGAAGAACGCCAATCTAATTTCGCCGCCGGGAATCTTACAGAAGGCCCTTTTCCCTTTAGTTGCCTCTGCTGCCATTTTTCTAGGCCCCTCTCCAGGTATGTATGTGTTATGTGCTCCATTTGAATTGAATTATTGCATTACTCTTCATTCCATTGCAAAATACTCGTTTTCCCTCTTCCCGTCTCTTTCTTCCAGAAATGACAGTGGAATTAATAGTATCTCTTGATTCCAAAACCCCATCCCTGAGGTTGTTGTGCTTTGTTTACTTTTTATAAGACAGAAGACTGGTTCTTTGAAAATGTGTTTTTTTTTCCCAACATATAGCGTTTATTTATTGATTATTTTTACTACCTTTTTTTTTTTTTTTTTTTTTTTTTTTTTTTTTATATTTTTTTGTGAGATATTGTTTGGATTACATTTGAATCAGGGAAGTCCCGATTATCTTATTAATCTTTGCTAAGTGAGCGTCTCGTTTACTTACACAAATTTGTGGCTGAAGTTTGCTGTTTTTTTCCAACAGAAAGTCAGTTTGGATGATGTAAAGTAGTAGTAGTAGTTATTAAGAAATTTCTATTTAACTGGTAACAAAAGTTTTCCAGACTCCAATTGCATTATACTATTGGGCAATCTTTGAAGCAAATCTGTGTGTTTGTGTGTGTGTCTTTTACTTGGTTTTGATAACTAGGAATGCGGTTTGCTTGATAATGGACAATGGGACAGTGTTTATTTATTGAGCCCAATTTTTTCGGGGTATTTTTGCAGCCAATGGTGGAATTCTCTCAGGCTTCCCTGGTATAGAATCCGTTCCTGGTCCGCAGTTACCTCAGATCGATTCTCTCTCACGTTGGAACGGTAAACTCTGATAATTAGTCGCACTTTCATTTGAACACCACCACTATGCATGAAAGCATCCCCCGCCTACGGTGCGTTCTGGAAAATGACTGGTTTATTTATCCCTACTTTACCTTGTATTCATGTTTGTTTCACACGCGGTTTGAATTCATGACCTCTAGTGACGTGATGCAAGCTTTTACCGTTTGTTCTGATCATGATCATGACACGCCATTGATTGTATGTATAATGAAATGCAACTTACAGAAGCGAATCAGAAGAAGTACGCAGAGTTTGATGCAAGATTCAAAGAGTCCCCATTGCTAAAGAAGTTGTTGGAGCAATCCAAGTTGAATAAAGACAAGTACTAGTACTAACTACTTCCTCTATTTTTAGTTTTATTTTTAAAATTACTTTTTTTCAAAAAGGTATCCCCAGAAATGCAATTGTCTGAGACTAATTTTTCGAAATAATGTCGGGCACATTGGATAATGTTCATAATTACTGTCAGGAATCAACAAACAATTTTGGATAAATACTGCATCCGTGGAGCTGAATGGGGTGTCGGAGATTGCTCGGCAGCTGCCATGTCACCTGAAGAGAGGGAAAACTTCATTGCCATGTTAAAGAAGAAGGCCGGTGTTGAATGAAGATGATTTTTTTTTTTTTTTTTTTTTTGAGACTTGAGAGGGAGGATTGAATGAAAGAATATTAGTGTGGTGTGTGTTTTTCTTTACATACAACTACAAGGGTCCTAATTAATTAGGGTATAAATTGCACCGAATTCTATAAGGATGAATATTATGTGTAACAACACCTCCACCTAATTTTATCTGTTCTACTTCTACCCCGTAACTTCAAATTACTTTGAAACTAAAAGGTAATGGATATTCTGAAACCCCTTTAATCCATTAAACATTTAAACTCCCAATACCTTTGAAGGATATTAATCTATTACTGGCTAAAGTCCTTTTTAACTTGATATTATCAAATTAATTCAATCAAAAGTACATCTGTTAGTGGATTAACACGGGTGCGGATCCTCTACTTTTATATCCCAGCTTGGTGGATATCTAGTGAAAAATAAAATAATAAAAATCGAACACAGATATCCACCTGGATATCTAGTGAAAAATTTGATAAAGCTGGGATACAAAAGCAGAAGAGCCAGACCCGATTAACTAAGCACCACAAAATTACTTTTTTTTGTTATCCAATACACTAATTTCTTACCAAAATTGCAACCATAGTACATAAATCGAAATTCAGAAACAAGAAATTGATGAAGAAGATACGTTGATTGCATTAGAGAACTGAGAATTACATTCTAAATAACTTGAAAACCTTCAAAAGAAAATGCTTTTGATTTTAATTGCTTCGTGTTGAAGCAAAATTAAACAATTCAGATCTAAACCTTAACCACCGAATCCGTAAAGAGTTCTTCCTTGCCTCTTCAATGCATATACAACATCCATGGCCGTGACTGTCTTTCTCCTGGCGTGCTCTGTGTAAGTGACAGCATCACGAATCACGTTCTCAAGAAAGATCTTGAGCACACCTCTGGTTTCTTCATAGATTAAGCCGCTGATTCTCTTCACTCCGCCTCTTCTCGCCAGCCTACGGATCGCCGGCTTAGTGATGCCCTGAATGTTGTCACGGAGGACCTTACGGTGCCGCTTTGCTCCTCCTTTGCCCAAACCTTTGCCTCCTTTCCCACGGCCAGACATTTTCAATCCAATTGAGAAATGAAATTCAAGATGTTAGATAGGGAAATTTGTGGAAGCCGATGATTAGGGAATCGAATTTAGGGATTTATATAAAGGGTTTGAAATTTTGGTCGTCTTTTTTTGGTTTTGGTAGTGGCGGGTGGTGATGATACAGGGATTCGCTCCTCCACGTGGAATTATTCCATTTGGCCCAAATTGGCGTGTGGAAAAGTCAAAGATATTATCCGCGCCGAGTCGGAGAAGAGACGTCACTTCGAGCATCGTGGCCCAGGGGAGATTCCACAAGTACTTGGACTCGACGCCACCTCGGATCACCTCGAGTCGATATCGTGATCCTTGGCCCGAGACCTCGGCCCACATCTACAGAGTTTCTGGACAAGGAGGCAAGGCCCATTTAAGCAGATTTATGCTGATACCCGGCCGCCTCTTGATTTTAGTGGCGGAAGAAGGACACGCTTCATAAATACATACCTGCGAATCTACGTAGCGCCGATTCCTAACTTTCATACAGATATCGTAAGCGAATCCAAGACACATTCTTGACTCACCATATTATACCAAAAGCACCACCTTTGTTCATATTTAGTCACCTCGATCTTACATACATTTCATCCTTAGATTATACGCGGCGCCATTTTACCGGTGTCACACTATTTAGCATCGTTATTTGGCGCGGCTGAAGGAGGGCCTTCTACCGTGAGTTGGTAAAGAGATTGCAATGGTGCCGCCAAAGAAGGAAAAAAACGACGAACAAAGAAACTCTGCAGATCGAAGAGCACACGGATATAGATCCAAATGGGGTTCCTCACAGCATTCAAGAAGTCCCCACTGGATCTAGACCGCGCTGCAGATCCTCCTCCCAGCCTCGGCCTTCCCCACACCGCAAGAGACATGGCGCACCACTTGGCATCTTTGGATGAGGACGCCTTGAAGAGGTGGTAGCCTCGGCATTTATAGGCAAAGGAATCTGCAATCCCCGCTTGAACACCGCTAGACCCTCCAGGTCGTAAGGAGATTGATAATGCTAAGGAAAAAGGCCTGTTGGGGTTCAAGAGGAGTGTGAGGAAGGCGCGATTGAAATCGGCGTGACTAACGCCTCAAGCGCCCCGAGCAAGAAAAGCTTCAGCGCCGGTCGAGGATAGCATCCAAACGAGTTCAACCGCGTTGTGGGGAAAGATCAACCCATCAATGGCTTGAGTCGCCATTTAGTCCCGAGATCGAAATATATACGATGCCCGAATCCTTTAAGCCGCCAAAGATGGAGCCCTATGACGGTACTACGGACCCGAGGGACCATCTCAGATCGATACATATCTTTGATGAGGTTGAGGAACGCCAATGACGCCATGAAGTGTCGAGCTTTCGATCGTTGCTCACAGTCGAGCTCGGGAGTGGTTTCACAAGCTACGCCCCGGTCGATCTCTAGCTTTCTGATTGGGACAAAAATTCGGGACGCTTTCATTGGGAACAAGTTTCCATCTTAGTGCTACCCACCTTATGAACATCAAGCGGAAAAAGGGAATCTACTATCGACTTCACGAGACGTTTCAACCTTGAAGCCATGAACGTCACATAATGCCGTGACGCTACCGCAAGTTAATGCCTTTGTAGGAGGTCCATGGAATATGAAGTCGTATGATAAACTATCCAAGAAAATGCCAAATGATATGGATGAATGTGTGAACATAGTCCATAGATTTTGCCAAGGTGAGGAGGCAGTGCGTCTGCACACCCTCTCACTTGGCCTCAACTCGAGGAACGAGACCCGAAGCCAAACAAAGGGTCAACAGAGGGGTCGAAACGAAGAAAGCAAGTCCAACGTCTTTGATCGACTGACAGCTCCGATATCAGATCGATTGGGAAAGAAAGGAAATTTAAAAGACCGTGACTTTATCCCCCTCAACCGATCTCGGGGGGAGGTATTGGCAATCATGATCAAGAAGAACATCGCTAGGACACCTAAGCCGATGTCTAAAGATCCGGAGAAAAGGAAAAATACTCACAAGTATTGTGACTATCATAGAGATGTGGGGCACGACACGGAGGAATGCTTTGATTTGAAGAGGGATATCGACGCCTGTATCCAAGAGGGTCGGTTGGATGAAGTCGTTGACAGGTCAGAAAAAGACGAACCGAAGGGCCGCCGGGAGTACAAGAGAAAAAGCTACCACGGAAAGAAAGATCGATCTCCACGTCGAGATACTCGGAATCGGCGGGAAAGGTCATCCGACCCAACCAACGAGAGACAATCGCCGAGATGACCGTCAAGAAATTCGTAACCGAGATCCTCATCGAGATAATCGTGCCGGATATGACGTTAACACAATCGTGGCAGAGCATGAGTCGGACCGACCTCAATCAAGTCGGCACTCGCCTGGCGTAACGAGAGAGTCAAAAAGATCAAAGTTGACAACGGAAGTAGGTTACGGACCCAAGGACGATGTTCCGAGTTCCCACAACATAGCGAGGGATTGGTGATCGAGGCGAGAATAAGCGCAGGTCGAGTAAAAGAGTTTGTGTCGGCGATGGAAGCGCCGTTAATATCCTTTATTATTCGGCGTTTAGAGCCACGAGGTTGAAAGATGAAGATATCATTCCGTTATCTACCCCTCTTTTGGATTCACAGGCGAGCCATCCACCCCGCCGGGTCGATCAATTTGCTAACGACGGTCGGAGACGGAGAAAAGGGGGCGGACGATGGAAATGACCTATGTCGTAGTTAAGGCCCTTCAGGGTACAACGCGATATTAGGTCGACCGGCTTTATATGATCTCGTAGCTATTATCTCGACCTTCCACAACAAAGATGAAGTTTCCCACTTGCACGGTACCCACGAGGTCAAGGAGACGCTGAGGTGGCCCGGAATTGTAGTTTGGTTACGATCAAAGGAAAAGGGGTTGGGCAAGTGTTAGTTGAGGAGTTGATACCAAGAAGAAGAGGAAGATCGGCTGGGTTTCGCCGACCCGACCGAGGAAGTTCGAGTTTGGAAGGAGGAAGAAGGTCAAGGGTCCAGATCGGGAAGTGGATGCCACACCCCGACATGAAAGCCTTGGTCGACCTCCTTGTTGAGTTTCGAGACGCTTTTGCATGGAAGGCGGATGATATGCCTGGCCTATCGGGCGGATATGGTCAGTGCACCAACTTAACGTCGATCCCAAAAAGAAGCCAAGACGGCAAAAGAAGAGAAATCTTGCACCGATAGAAAAGAGGCGGTGAAGAAAGAAGTCGATAAGTTGCTCGCCGCGGGGATTGTGAAAGAGGTATTTTATCCGGATTGGTTAGCCAACCCAAGATAGTTAAAGCCGATCGTAGTCGGCGAATGTGTGTCGACTTTACTGATCTTAACAAGGCATGTCCCAAGGATTCTTACCCGCTACCAAAGATCGACCAGTTAGTCGACTCGACACTGGGCTTCGAGGTGTTCGGGTTCTCGATGCTTACAGAGGTTATTATCGATCTTTATGGACCCACAAGACTCAGAAAAAACCGCTTTCATCACAGAATTTGGCACGTTTTGCTTCGTTACGATGCCGTTTGGGCTTAAGAATGCAGGGGCTACTTATCAACGGGCCGTCAACAAAATTTTCAAGAGACAGATAGGTCGGAATATGGAGGTTTATGTGGATGATTTATTGATCAAGAGCAAGTCCTTGGGTCAGTTCCTTGTCGATGTGAGAGAAGTTTTCAAAGTATTGCGAGCAGCAAAAATGAAGCTCAACCCAAAGAAATGCACATTCGGAGTTCGATCAGGGAAATTTCTAGGATACATGATATCGAGAGATGGGATCAGAGCTAACCCAGATAAACTAGAGGCCCTCAAAAGCATGCCCACACCTCGGAATGTCAAAGAGGTGCAAAGGTTGACAGGTCGGATGGCGGCTCTCAACCGTTTTCTGTCGATATCGGCGCAGAGAGCTCTACCTTTCTTCAAGATTTTGAAAAAAGCTAGTCCGTTCCGATGGGACGGGGACTGTCAGAAGGCGTTTGACGATTTGAAAGAATATTTATCTGATTTGCCAACACTATCCTCACCTCGAGATGGAGAAGCTCCTAGTCTATCTGGCGTCGCGAGGAAGCGTAAGCGCTGCCTTAGTTCGGGAAGGAGACCAGGGACAAATCCTACTATTTTGTCGCAAAGCCTACAGGTGCGTGAGATCGATATACCCTGCGGAGAAGTTAGCGCGAGTTTAGTTCATGCATCGAGGAAGTTGAAGCCATACTTCCAAGCACATCCTATTGTTGTGGTTAATGACCAACCGTTAAAACAAATTTTGGCGAAGCCCGAGACATCGGGTCGATTAACCAAGTGGGTTGTCGAGCTAGCGGAATACGACATAGAATTTTTACCTCGAACAGCCATCAAGGGTCAAGCTCGGCCGATTTCTAGCGTATGATTGTCGATTCGGTTGGAGCAAGAAAAAACAGCCATTAGAGGAGCGGTGGACACTTCACGTCGATGGAGCCTCGAGTAAAGAGGGGGCCGGAGCCGGTTTATCGCTAGTTAGCCCGAAGGAGAAGAGTTTCCGTATGCACTTCGGTTCGAGTTCAAGGCTACGAACAACGGCCGAATACGAGGCCTTAATCACGTGTTTAAAGCTAGCATCGAAGTTGGGGTCGAGAATCTTCTCGGTGTGCAATGATTCTCAACTCGTGGTAAATCACGTGCAGGGAGAGTATGAAGCTAAAGAAGAATCAATGAAAAGCTATCTAAAGGTTGTTCAGAGGTTAATGTCGAAATTCAAGACGATCCTAATCGAACAGGTACCCCGAAGTGAGAACAAACGAGCCGATGCATTGTCTAAACTCGCATCGAATTTCAAATCTAAGAGGAAAGTTCTGGTTGAGATGCTAGCAGAGCGGAGTTATAACGAAGTCGACGTGCAACCTGTGGTCCAAAGATCGACCTGGATGGATCCTATAGCACTATTCTTAAAAGATGGAACCTTCCCCCGACAAGTCTCGGGCCAGGAAAATCCGACTCAAGCCTCCAGTGCACGCTTTTTTCGATTATGTGCTTTACCGAAAATCGCTTAGTAACCCTTGGATGCGATGCGCATCGGAAGAAGAGAGGGCTTATCTCGCGCTCAAGAGATACACCGGCAGTCTGTGGTAATCATTCGCGGAGCTCGAATGTTGGCAAGGAAGTGCAAACCGCGGGATATTTCGCCGCCAATGCAAAAGGATGCGAAGTCGATTGGTAATGAGTTGCGAGCCTGCCAAGTACACGACGTGGTAACTCATCGCCAAGCACGAGAAATGAATGCCATCGAATCAGTATGGCCGTTCGATGAATGGGAGTCGATATAGTCGGACCTCTACCTCGAGCTCGGGGAATTTCGGCACGCTGTCGTGCGTTGCGGTTGATTATTTTACTAAGTGGGTCGAGGCCAAGGCTCTTCTTCGACATCGGGCCTGACCATCAAAAATTTCGTGGAGAGATATTTTATGTAGGTTCGAATTCGAAGTATCCGGTCTCGGACAACGGGACTCGCTTTCTTGATGATAGAGTGCGAATGGTTGAAAGAATTCAGATCGAGCACGAACGAGCGTCGAGAGTCCGACCTCGCCTAATGGACAGTCGAGCGCACAAACGATGCATCAAGTTTGGATTGAAGAAGCGGTTGGAAGATGAAGGCCGAGATTGGGCAAATTTCGCTTACCAAAGATATTATGGTCATATCGTCACGACCCAACTCAAAGCAACCCAAGAAACTCCTTTTGCCATGGCCTATGGGTGTGAAGTCATGATACCCGCAGAATCGGACTAGCATCGCCTCGAGTTTTAGCTTATAATGTCGAAACTAATGCTACCGATCTAAGAGAAGAAAAAGACAATGTCGAAGAGAAGAGGAAATGGCGGCGTGATCGGATGGCCGCTATAAAAGAAAGATTGCTCAAGATTACAACGCGAGGTGAAATACAAATATTTCCAAGTAGGAGACCTCGTATTGAGGAAAAATGAAGCCAAGAAGCGTGACCCAATAGGCAAGCTCGAGCCGAATTGGGAAGGACCGTATAAAATCTTGAAGGTGCACCCTAAGGGTCATATCAATTAGGCGTCGGATGGAAGCACATCCTCGAACTTGGCATGCCACCAACCTCGAAAGTATTATGTTTAAATTGTTTTATACTTTTCATGACTTTTGCAGTTCTATTCTCATCAGTTGTAATAGGTCGATATGACGATATATTTCGATTCCTTTTATTAAGCATGATTTCTTTTTCTTTTTAATTACGCAATGATCGATCGCGACATACATTCTCCGACCCGAACAACTCAGCGCTATACGGTGAATAAAGCCAAGTCACCGATAAAGCTTATATCACTCCCGACATGCCAAGAAGCCACGATGCTAAGCGATGGGCGGAGTTAAAACAAAAATAGTGAATAAAGCCAAGTCACTGACAGTGCTTGTATCACTCCCGAATCCTTAACTCGGCTCGATCATAAGCACCATGATGTGCCCGATCAAAAGCAGAATAGTCGAATCGAGCTCCGACCAAAAAGCCAAATCAAGCCAACAAGGCAATACAATGCTAGGTCGACTCATACTCAAGTGTACCAGGAGTCATGAACTCCTACCACACTTCGAGGGGCCAGCAGGGGAATTAAGTCCAAAGGACTACACCCCATAAAGCAACATTTTTAAGGGAATTAAGTTCAAAAGGACTACACCCTAAACAAACGATCAATAAGAAACAAAAGACATTCAGTGAAAAGCATAAGATTCAAATCTGAAAATCGATGCAAAATTAAAATGTCATAGTTTACAAGATCGAATGGACAAAATGAAAGTTCAGACAAGTAAAATCATAAAAGTTGTTACAACCAAATCGAATCGAGTTGTTTAAAGTAACAAAAGGAGGAAATAGCAAGGAGGAAATAGCATCAGGCATCAGGCTGGTTCGAGGTCGAAGCGTTAGGATCGACTTGATCCCCAGACTCGACATTCTCTGCGCCATCGTCGCTCAAAACGGAAGTCACATACTTCTTATACAGAGAGACGCCAGTCTTGAGCTCAGCAAAGTATCGCCCATAACGAGGAATGGCCTCGAGATCATACAGATAAGGCTTTGCAATGGCAGACACGTCGAAGTTTGGATCGACCTCTTTGACTTGGTCGATAGCCATTGTAAATCCACCTTTCATGCCCTGAGTCATGAGCAACGTCAGGTCGTCTTTGAGTTCCTTTGAGTTCAAAAAGTCCTGCTTGGCGGTTTCAGCTCGAGTCGTTAACTCTTCGAGAAGAGACTGGACGGTAGAACGAGCCTTGACTGCTTCAATCAGTTCGGCTTTAGTTCCTTCAAGCTCCGACTTCACCTCTGCTAATTCCGACCTCAACACCGCCATCCCTGCATCCCTGTCAGATACATCTTTCAGAGCTTGGGATAGATCGTCTCGAGCCTTTCTCGATCCGACTCAGCCTTCACACGGCGTTCGTCAATTTGTTTATTTTGGCCTTCGCTTCTCGATGTCCGTGGTCGACTTTAGCGATGGTTTCCTTGTGTTCCTCCAAAGCACCGACGGGACACAATCTCGCTGAGTGCGACTTTAGCCGCGAGTCGGTCTCAAAAGAACACACCGATGATGTCAAAAAAGCAGACTGCGGATCACAAATTTATAAGGAAAATAAAAAGAAGACTTACCGCTCGACTACTCTTCATAATAAAGTCATGCGGCTCCTCCGAGTCATACCTTCCATCTCCGACATGCTCACCGCAGAAGCGCGATCGGTGGAAACAGGAGGGGCTAGGTTGCGGGTCTCCTTCCCAATCCCGTGCCTCACCTCCGTTGTCTTTGACGCCTCTCGGCGACGAGAGGTTCTCTCGCTTTCTCGATCGGCCGAGCCTCGTCAGGATCCCTAAGGATGTTGGATGTCGATACTGTGTAGCGGATCGAGACGGCCCCTTTGATGCCCGTGGTCGCAGGCGCGACACTACCGCTTTGATCCGATGCCAACCGCTTGCTTGGATTTTCTTCGGTCGGTAGTTTTGGGGTCGCATCTTGCCCAAGGCGCCCATCTTCGAAAATAATCCACCGCGAACAGAGAAAATTCGACGTTAGAACGCAAAGTAAAAATACAAAAGTGGTATGACTCGGCGAGAATGCATAAAGGTCCTACATAAAAGACGAATGTCCTCGCCCACTCGAGATAAGCGCTGGACCGGCCGCCTCGATATCGGCATAAGGATACAAAGTGAATGCGTGTTTCGTGTGGCAATGTCGATGAACCACCTCGAGGGCTCCACACCCGTTAGGTGTCTCGAGTCAAAGTCGATCATGCGATTTCTTCGGCCTTTTGTACCAGGTGTGAATGTCGATGTCAACTAGCCCGTGCGAATGAAGAAAAAATTAGGCTTCCAATGCCTCGAGACGAGGTCACCTTTCTCACAAATTCCGACGCCAAAGGACGCTTCAAACGTGTACCACCCCGCGTCCCGCAAGCTCGATAAGGCATAATATTGGCGGAAAAGTCGAATCGAGAACTCGACCTTGGCGATTCGCACGCCAAGATAAAAACCCATTACGCTCGAACCCGTTAGAGAGCAAGTCGGGTGACACAGATCTTGTAGTGTTGAAGAACAACAATTAGGCACGGGTCGAAAGAAACCAAGTCCTTCCTTTAATTGCGCTCAGTAAATGGCGCAGAACAAAGGGGGAGGCTCACAGGCAAACTGGAACTGACCGTGTGACACCTTAATATTCTCAGAAGAATACGGAATTCCATATCTCAAACAGATGGCTTTGGCTTTATCTTGGCTCAAGTTCGATTTGCATCCGTACGGACCCTGACCTAGCATTCTGGTCTTGCGTTTGGTGGTAGGCCGAGAAGGGCCAACGGGTCGAGACGACGTTTCCTCCTCTCCTCCCTCCTCCCTTTCCGCTTCTTCTTCTTCTTCTCCGATGAATCCTTCACCGGAAACAGTTGGGTGGTCAGAAACCGTCTCCTCCGTTGATTCTTCCTCTACGATTTCTACAACTTCCTCTCTATTTTGTGAATCACTAGTACTACTAGACATGGAATCAAAAGAAAGATACGAGAAATAAAAGATGCAGGAAAGAGTTGGAGAAATTAGAGCTTACTTGCGCTTTTACGGTAAACAACAAAAGCAAATAATAGCGATGGAGAAGCTTCGTGGTTTTGGACTCCTTATATGCGAGTAAATCTTGCAAGTGATTTGAAAGGGTAGGATTTTGGCGCTTATAGAAGCGTATGCGCGAAATCAAGGGCTAAATTTCCACGTGGCCCAATAAGGGACGCTTTCGTTTTCACACACCAATGCCGGCAGTGTGACGTCATCCTATAACCGGTCAGACAATTGAGGGTGACAAACCGTCTTTCCGCCGTAAGAGACCGCGTGTCAAAAGGATAATTCAAATTTTCGGACCCGACATCGTAAATCGAGACGATCGATCTCCGATCCGGGGGCTTATGATGATACAGGATTCGCTCTCCACGTGGAATTATTCCATCGTCCAAATTTGGCATGTGGAAAAGTCCAAGTATATTATCCGCCTCGAGTCGGAGAAGAGACGTACCTCGAGACCGTGGCCCCAGGAGATTCCACAAGTACTTGACTCGAACGCTCACCTCGGATCACCTCGAGTCGATATCGTGATCCTTGCCCGAGACCTCGGCCCACATCCACAGTTTTCTTGGACAAGGAGGCGGTCCATTTAAGGGTATTTATGTCAATAGACCCACCGCTTCTTGATTTTAGAGGCGTAAGAAGGACATGTGCCTATAAATACATAGCTCGGGAACTACGTAAGGCTGATTCCCGAACTTTCACACAGATATCGTGAAGCGATCCAAGACACATTCTTGGACTCAAATATATATACCAAAAGCACCACCTTTTTGTTCATATTTAGTCACCTTGATCTCTTACAATACCATCCTTAGATTATACGTGGCGCCATTTTACCTGCAAGTCTTTGCATTATTTAGCATCGTCGGGTGGTTTTGAATTTGTGTTTCTTTTGGATGGTTTTGTAACGTTGATTAGTTTATGATCGGATGGTGGCTACCGATTTAAAGTGCGGATCGATGAGTTGGCAGTTTCTCGATCCTCGTCTTCCGTTTCTAGATTTAAACTTGGCTCAATATTGCATTTACACTACAATTATTTGTCATCCAATCATTTTGTTTGTAAACGAGCTTAATACACATTTAAGCTCATTACATTTACACTACAATTATTTATCATCCAATACTTTTGTTAGCATAATCAAATAAGTTGGAATATTAGGGCATTTGTATCAGAAACCCTAAAATTTATCCCTAAAACAATACTCCTTCCGACCTATCTTGTTTGGACATTTTAAAACTCTAAAAAAATTAAGGGAACATCATTTATTATATTGTCTAGTCATTTAAAACATGACTACTTTACAATTATGTCTTTCTTTTATTATCCTTAAATTTTTTAATAAATGTAGTTATGTGGGCATTTTGGGAATTTAAGAAGAAACTTTCAGTCTAAATTGAGTTATAGGTCTTATTTAGGGACATTCATAAATGAAATAAGTCTCAAACAATTTGTGACAGAGGAGTATAAAATAATACATATCTCTATTTTACATCATCTAATTCAAAACACTGCACAGCACCATCCCTATTCTTATCCCTATAACATTTCAAATAATATTAAGTAATATATGTTCTACTTCACAACTCTATTTATACATATTAAATATTTATCATTTCACTTCAAGGAAGATCCATATTCTTATCCCTATAATTTTCTTATAATTAAATATGCTTAGGGATGTGAATAGTGCATCCTCAAATGTAGAGATGCACTGTTCATATCCCTAAAAAGAAATAGGGATAGAGACTCATTGTGAGAACTATTTGGGGTAAACTCTATTTTTTATCTTCATTTTAGAGACAGAGCACCATATATGGTTTCTGCTACAAATGCTTAAGTTTATTACTTATATGTTGCCAAGTTGTTTCCAGATTGGTCAATGACTACTACCTCCGCCCTATAATATAAGACAACCTAGAGTTTTTCACAGAGATTAAGAAAGTGGTTGAATTCATAAATTTGAAGGTTAAATGTTAAAATACCCCTTGACTATCATTAATGTGATAGTTGTTAAGTACTCCATCCGTTTCAACTTATCTAAGGCAGTTGCCAAAATTACGTATATCAATGATGTGAGTTAATGCATTAACTTTTACAATGAAATGACTAGAATGTTCTTGGATGTAATTAATGTGACATTGTTTTTTATATCTCCTAATGTAATAAATAATGGTAAATCAAGTAAAAACACAATAAATATTGCATTGGAAATTGTACTGCCTCACATAAAATGGAACAAAATATTTTGGCAACTGCCGCAGTTATTGTGGAACGGATGGAGTAATGAAAAGTGATTGAATTGCTAATAAATTAGGGGAAAGATAGAGAAAATAGTAATAAATATTGCATTGGTAATGTATAATTACTAATATTATGGGACAAATCTAAAAGTGTATGATGACTTGTATTATGGGACGGATGTAGTATTATTTAAGTTATTTACATGCTCCCTAATTGTTTGATTCCAAGTTTCAATAACTATAATTAAGGTAGGGTGTACATGGTTCGGTTTGGTATGATTAATAACCGTACCAAAATCAAACCGAAAATTTTGATTAATTGAAAAAACCGAAACCGAAACCGAACCGTTTGTTTTATGTAATCGAATTGAACCGAGTCGAAAATAATGTTGGTTCGGTTCATTTAACCATAAATTAAAATAAAATTTAACAATGCTATTCAGTTATATACGGTTCAGTTTTTTTTTTTTTTTTTTTTTTTTTTCTGTTATAAAATTGTTCGGACAACGGTTCAATTATATGTAATTTTCCATAAATAGTTATAATGTTTTGGTAATGAAAACTAGTTATACTGTTCGATTATAAATATTTCGGTTACGAATTTCTATTCCATTCGGTTAACAGTTCGGTTTTTATTCGGTTCGATTACGAATAATTTATAGATTTAACCGTAACGAAAAATTCGGTTTCTCTAAACTACTAACCAAAACCGAATTTAACCAAATCACTTTGGTTCAGTTCGGTTTCGGATAATTTGTATCATTGTACACCCTGAAGTCAATTAAGGTATTAACTATGATCGAGTTTAATAAATACTACATTCACCTTAAAATATAAGTTCGTTTAGACATTTTCACACGGATTGAGAAAGTGGTTAAGTGTCATTAATTTTAATGGGAAAAGTCAAGAATACATTTTGATTCTCATTAATGTAATAGCTGTAAGGTAGGTTGATGTATAATAAATACGGGTTATGAGGAATAAAATTGTACTACCTCCGTTCCAAAATGTAAGTCCGTTCCAAAATGTAAGCCCTATATGGTGTCTTATCGCTAAAATAAAAATAAAAAGTGATATTTTCTTCAAATACCTCCACAGCAAAAGCCTCATCTCTATCCCTATTTTATGGCCAATGAAAAGTGTATCCTCATTTGTGGAGCACTATCCTATTTTAATGGTTAAAGATAGGGATAGAGATGTTGTTGTGAAGTTTTTTGAATTGGGATGTTGTAAAATATGAATATGTATTATTTTATATTTTTTTAGAGATAAAAATAGGGTCCATTTAGCATACCAATGGAGCATTTATCTCATTTTTCTTCCTTTTACCCATAATTTATTATAAATTCACATACTTTTACAACTATCATATTTAATAAGTCAAAAAGTATTCTATACATTTACTATTAAAATTAATGACACTTAACCACTCTCTCAATCTGTGTGAAAATGTCAAACAGACTCACATGACTATATCACAATACATGGCGTCGCTCTGATTAACAAATACATAGAGGGGGAGAATACTTATCGAGAGATGTCTTAATAACAATGGAAACTTAATACTACCATTGTTCTAAAATATAAATTTATTTAGACTTGTCACACATATTAAAAAGTGATTAGCTGTCATTAATTTTAATGTTTAAAGTCTAGAATACCCTTTGAGTTTAATTAATATAATAGTTGTAAAGTAGTGAACGAATGTGCAAGGATTTTCTCAAGTACTTAAGGGTCGAGTGTATTTGTTTTTACACATTTAATCAAAGCGGCGTAATTTTGAAAAAAAAAATCTACGGTTAGATGATTTTCACATTTGTGGCGTGTGGATAGATCTCCTTACTTGAGGAAACACTTCCTCAAGTACTTGAGAGGATCATGGCTCGTGAACGAATGTATGATAAATTATAGGCATAAAAAATGAAATAAATGTTCCATTGGTATTATAAATAGACTTATATAATAGGACAAATCAAAAAATATAAATAGATTTATATTTTGAGACCAATGTACAAATAATTAACTCTTTCAACAAATTTTTTTTTTTGTTTTAAGAAAGAAGCATTTTATTACCACGCCTCAACAAGAGGGCGACCAGGTTCAAACTTTACAGTGGAATTATAAAGCAACTATTTACCGTTTGCAAAATAACAAATTAGTCTATATTCCAAGTCAATCTAAAGTTCCTTGCTCTTTCGACTGCAGCTGCTACAAACACAAAAGCTGGAGGCCTTTCATCTTCATGTTCATGAATTATCTTGTTCCGCCACATCCAAATGCTGTAAATCAGCTCATTCCACTTGTACTTCCAAGCCGAGCCTTGATTATTCATTAAATTCCACTTCACCCAGTCAAGTGGTGAGCCTTCTTGGAAAAATCTATCACTATTTTCCTGCGGGACACATAAATTCCAGATTTCCCTGGGCCAAGTGCAGTCTCTAATCGCATGAAGTGTTGTCTCATTATCTTCATGGCAGACCTGACAAATCGGATCATCAATAATGTGCTTGGCACATAACGTTTCCCGGGTTGGTAGAGCATTGTGGGAAATGGTCCACAATAAATAATTACTTCTTGTCGGCCCTTTTAGACTCCAGATTTTCTGCCAAACATTATCTCCCTCATCTTCTACATTCATTTGTGTCAGGAAAGCGTATCCTGATGCCATAGTATATTTCAGTTTTGAGTCCTCTTTCCACACGTAATTGTGATTTACGCATTCAATGCCATCTCTCAGCCTAGCATACGCTCCACAAATACCTCTCCAAGTCGGTGAGCTGCCGTTTTTCACGTTAGTGGATAGTTCTTTATATTTGTGAGCCAGAACTTTCACCCACAAAGTCTCCTTCTGCTGAATCAAATCCCATACCAATTTCCCCAAAAGAGCAATGTTCATCTCATGTAATCTTCGAAAGCCCAACCCACCTGTCTGCCGCGGTCTGCATAATTTATTCCAACTAATCATATGCATTTTCCTTCCATCCTCATCATTTCCCCAGAAAAAACCACGACATATTTTTTTCCAATTTATTAATATTGGTTAAAGGTAGCAAAGTAGTCTGCATTGCATAGTAAGATTGTGTCGCAAGGGAACTTTGTATTAAGATACGTTTACTTGCTCTAGTCAGACTTTTTGATTTCCAGGATGCCAGCTTGTTCTGCATTTTATTCTCCAAATATGTATAATGTGAGATACGCATCCTCCCATGAATAATTGGAACACCCAAATACTTTCCCAAATCCGTAGTGTGCGTCATCTGCAGACATTGAGCAATTTCGTTTATGGTGTTGTGGCCCATGTTCCCAGAAGTATAGAACCTGGATTTCGATAAGCTTATCTTCTGACCTGAGCAATTACAGAAGTCTACCAACACGTCTTCCATAATCTTGACTTGCTGCTCGCTTGCTTCTCCAAATAAAATCAGGTCGCCTGCAAAGAAAATATGAGAAATATGAGGTCCGCCAACTGAAATTTTTAAAGGTCTCCATCTTCCTTGAGTGACTGCCTCATTAATTTTTTTACTTAGCACCTCCATACACAACACAAACAAATACGGTGCTATCGGATCTCCTTGTCTCAAACCTCTACGTGGGCTAAATGACTCAAGCTTTTCCCCATTCCAAAGTACTGAAAGTCGTGAAGAGGTAATGGAATGCATGAGGAGCTGTTGCAGATGATCAGAAAATCCCACAGCCTGCAGAATGTTTTTAAGGAAACTCCAGCTGACCCTAGCATAAGCTTTTTCCAAGTCCACTTTTAACACAATGTACCATTTTTTCCCTCGTTTCCTCTTGTTGTGAAAATGAATAACCTCCTGAGTCAGGATGATATTTTCAGCTCCGTCTCGTCCCGGGATAAACGCACTTTGTGTAGTATTGACCAGCTTCCCTATTATGCTTTGAAGCCGATTCCCCAGCACTTTAGTAATTATTTTTATTATCACATTGGCCAAGGCTATGGGTCGAAAATGAGCGGGGGTCTCCGGATGATCAATCTTTGGTATTAGAGAAATTAGCACTTCATTCATATCCGGCGGAAACCACGCTGTCTCAAACGCTTGAGTCACAAAGTTAACCACCGAAGCTCCAATAGTCCCCCAACAACGTTTGAAAAATATAGGAGGAAGACCATCAGGTCCAGCCGCCTTATATGTCCCCATATCAAAGCAGGCTTCCTCGATTTCTTTTTCATAAATATTTCTATTTAGCAAATGTAACTCATTGGCACTAATTTCTGGCAAGGAGATGTTACACCTGCAACTATGGTGTTCATCCTCCATTGAGTACAAATTAATGAAATAATTTCTCATCATACCTTTGATCTCTGCTTCATCAACGCTCCAACTACCATATGTCCGCTTAAGGGAGGGTATTTCCGTTCTCTGATTCCTCTTCAAAGAAATAATGTGGTAGAAATGGGTATTCCTCTCCCCTTCCACCAACCATTGTAAGTGAGATCTTTGATGCCAGTATTTCTCTTCTTGTGTTAAAATATCCTGATATTCCTCCTTAAGCTGTTGTTCAAGTTCCAGAAGGAAAGTGGAGGTTGAGAGAGGGCATCCTGAATCCCTGTTAACCGACTTAGACATGTGGATTTGCGGAGGAAAATGTTCCCAAAGTGTGTTCTATTCCATTGCCCAGCTTTTTCCATGAATTTCCCAGCCACTTCCCTAAAATTTTGATTATTAGAGTCCCGCTTTCTTCCACAAATGCTGAAAATTCTCTATGTTCAAACCAAGCATTCTGAAAAATACGAGGAGGGGGTCCGCTTCGTTTCGTCTGAGTATGAAATAATTGAAGGAGCAGCGGGCTGTGATCAGAATGAGTTTTAGGTAGATGTGTCAAAGTAGCTTCCGGAAACAACATTAACCAGGCTGGGGTGCACCAGGCTTGATCCAGACGCTCCAGGATATGTGTTCCCTTATAGATAGGACCCGTCCAAGTGTATCTAGGTCCCTGAAAATGAATCCCAATTAAATCACAAGTCGCAATCATATGCCTCATGCTCCAAACGTTTATGCCACCAATAGGTCACCCACCCTTTTTGTCTTCCTGGTCTACTACTTGATTAAAATCACCAATCAGACACCACGGGAATTTAATAATAGGAGATAACCGTTCTATGTAGGCCCAGAACTCATTTCTGATCACTGGTGTTGGGGATGCGTAAACTACGGAAAGAATCCAACTGATCTTCTTATCTTTCAAAACTGCAAGGCTGAGGCAAAAATTAGTGCTAGAAAGTAATTTCAAATGGACATCTTTATCTCGCCAGAAACACCATATTCCCCCAGCAAAGCCCCGTGCTTCAATGCAAATTCCCTTAGTAAAATATGCAAGTCAGAAATGCGACCGCTTCTTTTCTTTGCTTCACACGAATTTCTAAGAGACACAGAATTTCTGGTTTATGATCACTTAGGAGAGCCTTGAGCTGCCTGAAAAATTCACCTGACCCTGCCCCACGGCAATTCCAAGTCAATATCCGCATTGATAAAAATGGATTCAAGTTTTGAGGACACTCATGTCCTTATTTGCAGTAGCATCTGGGGGCTCATCCCTTAGCCTCCACATGGCAGCATTTCGATCATCATCCTTGCGTTGCTGGTTGCCTCTTTGGCCCATAACCTGCTTATCTGGGGGCTTTGGTTTGGGATTTGTGATGTTACTTTCGGTTAAACCCGTAGCACCCCCAAAAGTTTCTCCCGTATGTCTCCCTTCACGTTTATCTTGTTGTTTTTCTTTCCCATTTGAGGTGTCATATGGTGGCTTATTGGGAACCCTTGAGATTTTCGAGGCCCCTGATCCCGTGGTAGGACGTTTAGTTGGCATTGAAGATGTCTTATCGCTTTGTGCAGAGCCCTTTCGCTCCATTGTCTCCGGATGAGAGTCTGTTTCTTTATTTAATTCAACCCCCGTTATATCCTCTTTAGTTCTCCCTCTGCTCCCAGACGAGCCCTCCTTTGTTAATAATGAAATGTTTGGTTCCTTGAAATTTGCTGCTGCAGCAACCATTTGATCTTGTAAATCTCGCACATTTTCCACTGTCTCACATTCCCCTTGTTGTTCCATCTCCTGGTCTTCGTCATAGAGGACATTGAACCTCGATCCTGAAGCAAAGTTATTGTTAATTCCATTTCCATTTTGTTGCTGTTCTGGAGCTTTTTGGTTTTGTTGTGGCTCACTCTGCTGTCCCTCTTGTTGCCTGGGCTCTTGCCTTTCATTTTGACCCCTTTGCCCTACGTTAGGTCTTCTTATACGATTTGTGGCTATCATCCATGGTCCAAATGGACGTTCTGGGGTTGGACCCACTGGATTACTCGGCTGTCTGGTTTGTGCATTCTGTTGTCCATCGTTTTCAATATGCCTATTAGGACATGCTTGAGTCTTGTGTCATAATCTTCCACAATCAAAACAAATTTGCGACAACCTTTCGTACTCCACCGCAAAAGAGTTCCCGTTTAAGACTACCTTCGTTCGCAACACTTGATGGAGATTCATTTCAACGCACACTCGAACATACCTAGCCCTGGTTGACTGTGATGTAACAACATCCACTTTACCTGGCTTCCCAACTCTCCTCGCCAACTTCAGCAAGAAGTTCTCATCTTCAAATAATTCTAGCGGTACCCCTAGGAAACGGACCCAAACTAGTGTGGAGAGAATTGTCTGCTTCGACGGTTGAAAGAACCGCCGCCACTTCATCTCTGTTAAGTAATGGCCCTGTACAATCCAAGGTCCCATTGTTAGAGCTACCTCGTAATCCTCTTTCGTTGTAAATCGGACTACATAATAGTCCTTTTCCAAATCCACAATGTCCAGGTTGCCGGATGTGCACCACATTCTATGTAATTTCTGATGAAGAATCCGGTAGGAGACATTTCTTCCCAGAACTTTCACAATAACAGCTCTCCGCCATGGCATCCACAAATCGATACACTCTTCTACCGGAATCTCAATCGGGTCATCATCCGTTTCATTTCCTCTCCAATTTTCCGCTATTTTGATGAAATCGGCTATATCCGATTCATCTTCCCCCTCCCATGTATAGTACATGGAATGTCTTTTTGGCTCTTTAAGTATCTCAGCCCCTCCATGCAAAAACCAAGCTGAAGTGCCGCCGACTGCCGGTGATTCTATCTCCTTCCATTTGTCAGCGCTTCGCTTGAGGATATCCGCTTCCTCCGTTGTCTGGCCCGTACCATCCATGTCCATGGCAATAGCGGGCTCCATGAAACCACCCTACAACAAACGTTATTTTAATGAGAGCTTAATTGTGAATTCTCAAGTCAGCCACCACTACAACAATTTTCATTACTTTACAACTATAGTATTGATGACGATCAAAATATATTTTAGAAAATTAGTTCACTTTAGAGTGTAGAGAACTATAAATACCCTTATAATTTAGTGTAGAGAAATGCTTGTGGCACAACAAAATACCACAACAACATTTTTCACCATTAATATTTTTGGGACCCATTTGAATCAATAGGTCTCAAATCATAATCAATGGCTCAAAAATATATTATGCAATTTAAATCAATAGGTCTCACGTCATAATCAATTAATCCCATTCGCATAAGGATGAAATATCTACACCCGACTCTTTGAAGAATGGCGGACTGAATGTTGCTAAGACTTTTCGAGCAGCACCAGAACCCTTGCTTGTTAGTCATTTTGGTGAAGATATAATGGATGAGGTTTTTATAAGACTCGGAGAGATTTTCAATGATTTTGTGTCCAAGGAGATAAAGTAGGGGCCTTTAACGTTACTCTTTTCTTGACTAAAAAGGACGATATGATTCTACAAACATCACTAAAACTTGAATGTGTTGTTCTTTATTTTTTTAGTTTTATTTTTCTTAGTTGTTATGAATATTTGATCTAGCACTCTGGTGGATTCATTTAAACAGTAGAAATTATCTTCTATTCTAGTTGTTGTGTATATCTGCCTATAAGTATTAAATTTTAAAATTTTAAAATTTGATACCTATGAACAGTGTAAAGATAGGTATTAAATTTTCATCTCTAACCAAAGTATCAAAATTTGAGTTTGATACCTACAAACAACATCTCCAACCCAAAATATCAAAACTTAATAGTATCATTTTTTTTTATCAATAATATAAAAAATATTGTCTTAAATCAAAAAAAAAAAATTTAATGTCGTATTAATTAACATATTTTTTTACTTAACCATAATTTTTTTTTTTTTAAAATAAAAAGCAAGTCACGGGAGAAAAAGAAAGGGAATATTGTGTCTTGTCATGGGGGACAAACCCATGTGACTTCAAACTTTTCTTCACATTTTCAGATTTACATCACTACTCACGCGCGTGACTTCAAACCTAAGGTATTTGCTCAGGTCTCAATTTTGAGACCTCTACTGGTACCAATCCAAATTTTGATATCTCTTATTTTTTCCATTGGAGATGTAAAAACTTACAGATAGATATCAAATTTTGATTTGAGACCATCCCATTGGACTTGCCCTAAAAGGGGCATTATTGTGTTCTAAGGAGGACTATTGCTTGAATGCTTACTTTGTTTTGAGTTGATTAAATCCATATAAAAGCATTTACACCACCTGAATTCACCAGAACCAGCACTGCAATTACAGTGTATTTAAGTTTTTCTCTTAAACACTTGGAATTTTCCTAAGTGTATTTTGGACTTGTATTGAGTTATACTTATCATTAATCCGCATCTTAATGACTTGATCATTGATATAAACATGGTAAATTGAGGATCAGAGTAGTTACACCACTTTGCATTATGATAAACTTTGAAATGGGATTTTCAAAGGGATGGTTTGACATAACGATCTTATATCCCCGTAAAACTGACACTAGAATAATTACCTCAAGATTCTTAAATTTTACAGAATCTTTATCGAATACAAAATGGATACGAAACTCTATTTTTAAAACCAATAAATATATGGAAAAATTAGGTAAAAGTCCCATTTTTTCCCCTTAATAAAGCATTAATTCTGATTCAATTTATAAGTTGCAATAAGGACAATAATTTTCCGTTCAGACTAAAATACCCTCACCCTCCTGAAAATCCTTCCCTTTTTTCTCTGTTTTCTTCCTCTCAATTCTTCGTCATTTCATCGAAACACTTCTCTGCAAGAGAGCAAGAAAGAAGAAAGGCACTACGATCGCAATCGGGATGGTCTTGTCAAGAAAAAACGATAACAAATTAAACGAATCTGTGCTTCGGCGGCGTGGACCATCAATGTTTCAATGTTTTTGATCTCTGTTAAGTATTCCAATCTTCTTTGTTTTATTTATAGTTTTCATCATTTTATTCTCCATTACTTTACGCCTTTGCTTGCAAAAAAAACTTAACGGTGGCTATAATGCCCTGAATAATTTGGTAAATTCATGCATTTTAGTGCCGCCATTGACATGGAAAAGTTGGTGATAGCAATGAATTGCAGTTATCATCTTTTAATGGGTATTTTTATTAGTAGCATTATTTTACAGTGGGTGTATTGGTGATATCCCAGACGATTACTTTGTGGTTTTAGTGGGAGACATGATCACAGAAGAAGCCCTTCTGACATATCAAACGATGCTGAACACGTTGGATGGAGTCAGAGATTAGAAAAGCGCAAGTCCAACTCCTTGGGCTATTTGGATTTTGGTCGAGGGCTTGGACTGCTGAAGAGAACAGACATGGTGATCTTCTCAAGTATCTCTACTTGTCCGGTCGTGTTGACATGAGACAGATTGAGAAAACAATTCAATATCTGATTGGTTCGGGAATGGTGAGACTCTTGAATAATTATATGACTCTTTTGTTCGTTGTTTGCCATTTGACACACATTAATTCAATCTTTACTTTATACTTTTGAGAATCTTTTTCATGAGTGTTCTTCCAGCTTTTATGAACTTCCTCAGTATTTTAAAAATTGGTAGAAATTAGAAGAGAGAAGGTGAGATTCTATTCTCTGTTTTTGTACCATTGGGTTTCTCTTTTGACAACTTGATAAAGGAACCTAATCTAAGTGAAGCTCTTCACCCCCCCCCCTTCCCCCCCCCCCTTGCACATGTATGATTTTTGCTTATGGAGATTTCTATCATTCTTTTCTACTTTTAGTAAGCGAGATCTTTCTTGTGGGTGATTCTGTTGTGGAGAGGCTCTAATGCGGAGATGTACACGTGGCAACATCTGGACCACACAGTTTCATCCTGTGTGGGGAATTCCCTATTGAATCTGAAACTGTGTGGTCCAGATGTTGCCACGTGTACAACTCTCTATTGTAGCCTCTCACAAATGTAATCACCCCTTTCTTGTAGGATCCTCGGATCTCAAAAGCAATCCGCACTTGTGATTCATCTACACATCATTCCAAGAAAGAATCCCTTTATTCCCATCAATTAGGCACTCTGAAACAAACAATAAATTTGGTGTGAAGATATTGTATTTTAATTTAATCAACTAAAAAAACGTTGAACCATGTCTGCAACTTTGACAACATATTTCCACAAAGTTTCCAAAGCGCTTAATCTATTCCTCACATCACCGCTTAGATTATCAATGAGATTTTGAAGCGACTGAGGTTTTCAAAATATATGCCATGTTTGCATTTCAGCCTGGAGTTTTGGAAAGTTGAGCAATGTGGTTGTAAATAAGTGACCTGAAGTTTAGAACAAGTTTTGGGCTTGAAGTTTAGAACAAGTTTGCCATGTTTGATATTCCGAAAATCGATGATCGATGATCGATTATCAATAACGATATGATGTCGATGACGATGATCGATGATCGATGAATTTGCCTTATATGAGTCAGATATGTGTGTCTTGAAGTAGTCACTTGAATTAAACCTTAAATGATACTGATTACCTGCCTTTACGTAGTCTCCTTATTTTACTAGTTGCATATTTTGTTCCATTTCTTTTTTGGGGCTTTAGTTTCTGCCATTTTTGCTGTTTTCTGCTATTATGGTGTTGATTTGAGGGGGGAAATGTACAAAATTTAGGGTATTACTTTTCAGCTATTTTTGCTGTTGAATTCTATTGTTGTTGGTGTTAATTAAAGTGGAATATGTAAAGATTTGAGCTTTATTCTTCTGCCATTGTTGTTGTTTTTTTGGACTGTTCTTTCTTCCATTATGGTTTGCCATTTTTTATGTTTATTTGGACCTTAATTTCTGCCAATTATGGACTGTTCTTTCTTCCATTCAAGTGATTGACTACTGAACCTGCATGTTATAAACACCACACCCTAATTAAGTTAATCTATGCTATTCCTTTTATCAATCAAAACCACATAAACTTGACATAGGCTTAATAGTTAATCACTTGAATTAAGCCTTAAATAAGCCTTATATGAGCCAATGTTATGCGTGCCAAGTAGTAGTCACTTGAATTAAGCTTTAAATGAGCACGATCATCATATCGATCATCGATCATCGTGTTAGTGTAAATGTTGCGATTAAATTCGGCTTTCAAATACTACGTTAAAAGGTATCAAACGCGGTCTCAAAATGAAGATAAAAAAATATGAACTTTGGTGAAACAATTTTGATGATCGGTGTTAAAATCAAAGTTACGATCGTTTATAAAAAAAAAAACGCTGCTGTTATACAAATATTTTTTCGTCTTTCAAAATATACGTCTGAAGGGTATCGTATTTGAAACAAAATGAAGAGCAAAAAAACATGAATTTTGGTGAAAAATTTCGATGATCGAATTGTAAATTAAAAGTTACGAGTGTTTGAAAAAAGAAAAAAAAAAAAAAATAAATAAAATTTACAGAAAATATCATATATGCAAACAATACTGATTGAAGCTACGCCGCACGTCTCATAAAGGTAATTTTGTCTGTCTAAAATTGTTTGTCTTTTGCAACTAAAAATGTGTGTCTCTATTTATTCATTTTCTTACTAAAAAGACTTTTGCCTCTTTATCTCTAAATATATTTCAAAAAATTCAAGATAGTAAAAGTGACATTATTTCAAAAAATTCAGGAGTAAAGTGGTGATGTCAGTTGAAGATTTCACCCCCAATATTTGTCGTCCCTTGTAGATCACAAGCGCGGTGTTCACACTCAAGCTTGCCCCAACGTGCATCTACTCTTTGACATGGAAAAGATGCCTTCCCCAAACTTCTGTTCACTATGTTGTGTGTATGGCATAACCATTGCGACAACTCCTGGTGAGAACCGGCCTGCACAGGGTTCGTCCTTAGAACTTCTTTGAAGTGATCTGCACATTCCTTACAAGGGTAAATCCGAGATAATATTGTCATCAATTCTTTCACATCCTTCTTTTGTTGTCTTGTTGGAGTGTCCGGGTACTGAGCAGCCAGTGTATGAAGCAGAGTCCAAGTGGCCCTACCGAGCTCTTCTTTTGTTATTGGACGGTTTACTTTGTCATTTCTTTGAAGCAATTCAGCAGGCTCGAGTAAAGCAAAATTAGCTGAATTCTGGTTTGATGTATTAGGTTCTGGATGTGAAGATGAAGACAACGAAAACAAGGGAAGTACACTATCAGATTTTCTGATCTGTTGCCGTTTCTTGCCATTGGGGTTGTCTATGAATTGTAATATATGCGTTTGAATGCAGCTTGACACCTTCTCACATGTCTGAAGTAGAGACTGCAAAAAATGTTGAGACATTCCAGCAATTGCAAAATGTCTGAAGATAAGAGATGAGAAACATCAACTAATTCATCATCAAACAATTATTTTCTTTCTTTTTAAAAGAACGGTTCTGGGCGAGATCAACAAAAACAAACCATGGCCAAAATGAACCGATGAATCCAACAAAACACGTATCCATTCCACCACACAACACAACAAAAAGGCAGAAAGTATACCAGTGAAGGCAGACCATGGTAATACACAGGCGCACAGAATATGTATTACACCCTAATCGCACCAAGATGAAAAAGGGATTTTACTGCCCCTAGTTTGAATGCCTTTAGTGCAGTTTTAACAGGGTATGGCATACAAGAAATGCATGTCTCAGTTCTTTACTACTCCCTGGTTTCAAGGTGTACAAAATCAATAGTATGACTTTTGTACAACATTCTTAGCAACTTCTTTTGGCTGGGGAATATAACAAAGGGGATAAAGACAATTTTTTCCCCTTTTGTTTCATTAATTTTGAATTTTGCCCTTTTATCCATAATGTTTCATCTTTGCTCTGAATATGTAACAAAATGCACACGTGTAAGGTGAAAGTGTGAAAATGAAACACTTATAAGTGCCAAATTCGTAAGAGAATAGTGTCTTTTATCCCTGTAAGCAAAAACACATAATACTCAATATGCCCTGTGAAGCTCCCCCTCCTCTATCCCCCCACCTAAGCCCCTCCCCCTCTGCATTTTATCAATTCTTCAGGTAAAACATACATCAACAACTGTGTCATGACTAATCCAGCTAAATGGGTTTACATCACCAATTGGGTGAATTAAATGAAATATATTTGTATCTGGTTATCAAATTTCGAGTAAGAAACCACAATCTGCACTACAAGTCACAAGGCCTTTACGCTACTGCTTCATGGTTTGACAAATAGCTTGAAAAGAACAAAAATGAAAGAAGTGAAAATACAAAACAAAAAAAATGCAATACTGAAATCTATATCTTATACATGATGTCCTACATATCAACCAAAAACACATCAGCCAAAGGGAACCTACAACTTATAACTCATTTTCTTAGAATTTTTAAGGAAAAAATCACAGGCAAAAAAGAACCTTTTTCATTACAAGAAACAAAAATATTCATGAATCATTTTGAGGACAATGTCATGTCAGGCATTCTGTTCATGTGCCAGTACCAGTTGTTTACAAAACAATTTTGAGGACAAGTGAACAAAATAATCTTTACTCAACCAACAAGCTATCAAAAGTCCAGCTCATACAAGTACTGAGGCAACCTACTAAGACAAGTATATGTTAGCCGAATATCTCAGAAACACTTCTAAACGACACCACAAGAAGCAACTAAATGGTAAAGTGAGTCGAACCGTAGTTAATTGATAAAAAAGACAATAAATTTGTCAGTCAATTAAGCAACATTTTCAGCACTCTCTCGGTAGGGATCCATTTCATGTTGCCTAGTTGAAGTAATTTAAAACAATAAACAAGTATCAAAAGAATACTGAGCCAACATAGACAATGACTTCAGAGGATTGGAGTCACAAAGAAGATATATAATTCAGAAATAGATCAATATACAGCAATCGTCTATCCATAAGACTAAAATATCCATTCCCCAAGACATATTTGGTGAAACTTTTCCTTTAATGAAAGTATCTACGACGACGTCGGCAATTATACAACTCAACCTATATTCTTAACCCTCACTGTCCTCCTATCTTAGCCCCCAGTCAATATACTAGACTGTTTCGAGTCTACGAAGAATCAGTATCTCCCGCAAAGAGCTATAAGCATTTTAGATAATCAACCAAAAAAATGCACTAGCTAATCAGCAAAATGCACTGGCTAGATCATAAATTAATGTCTAAAATAAGCCGTACACGATTTCAATACTTCATAAAGGATTCCAAGTTGAGTAATTTACATCAGCCAGTAAGTTTTGACATCTACTTGACTACTTGAGCAAACAAGAAGCATGGAAATAGGCGCTGATGAATACTCTTAATTACCTGAAATAAAGAAATAATATTACCTCAAATGAAGAAATCTGAGTTTCTTTAATGCTTCCTCCGTGTTCTCGGAGTTCTAAGCTATTTCGATTTCTGTTTAGAGTGTTACGATTTCAGCAAGGTCTCAGAAGGGGGGATCGATCTTCCATTCTGTGAGTTAAAGTGAGAATTGAAAGAGATAAGAAACTGAGGGAAAAAGAAGGGGAATTTTTTTGAAATTGAGAGCTCCGGCGAGGAAGGGAGAGGTCTGGTCGAGGGTTTCTTTATCACAAGAGCAAGGTAATTCGCTGATAAATTTGGGCAGAAAGGTTTTATTTTAGTTTTAAATTTTTTGAAATTTTTGCGCAAATTTGCGGCAGGGAATGTCTTGTTAACGTTGATTCTATGATGCCACCCAGCAATCCAGAGACCATATCAAGACTCATCCGACGGATTTTGGACAGTTGGCTACAAACGAGGGTATTTTCGGTGTGAAATCTGGACTGAATCCGCTGTTCGAAGTAGGTGGGGAGATCCAACACTCCTAGCTACCTCATCAACCTCAATCTTCTATGAAAATTTAGCATAAAAACTGTCAAGAAACTTAGATTAAATTTTGTTTATTGTGAAAAAATTCTGCTATTTCCTTTGTAAGCTGTGGACATTCCACTTTTGACAATAATAAAAGTTCTCTTTCTAAAAATAAAAAATAAAAAAAAACTTTTTTTTAATATATTATTTTTAATTGAAAATCAAATATATTTCAAGATAGAAAAGAATGAAAATTTGTCTTCTTTCATGAAATTTCTTTATCTTTCATTTCATGAAGAGAGATCGACTTTTCGAGTTCGAAATCAGTCGATTCTACTAGAATAATTAACCGAGCCGAGCTCGAGTTTTAAAATATATTAATCGAGTAGCTCACGAGCTTAATTGAGCTTGATTAAATAATTATTTAATTAACAAAATTTATTATAAATATTATTTTTCATAATTATAAAAATATTATTCGAGTCGAGTATTAGATCTGAAGTTGCCGCCCTTTACTTCCGGCTGTGGTGGTGGCGTTTTTAGCCGGGAAACTACTCTCTCCCTCATTATCCGTTGAAGAACGGCTCTTTTAGGTGGAGGTTTGACGTGAAGGGTTCTTTCGGATTTGGTCTGACGGTTTTGGCTATTGACTCTGCAATTTTGGGCTTCATTGGATTCCAGTCTGTTCACCTGAAGCTGGCCGGAGGCGGTATTACCATGGTGGCTGGGCTACATGTGATTATTGTGGTTGCCTCTTGGCTTTGGACCTTTGGTGAGAAGCCTTTGACAAATCTTGATTTCTCCATCTTCTGGCTGCTGATTCCGGTGGGCGGTGGCAGGAATTGGATGGGCTCTTATTTAACGGTTGGTGACTTTAAGATCGCTAGTGGTGTCGGTGGTGTAGATGGTTTGCATGTAGTATTTTGTTGCAGGCTTTGGTCTTTTTGGGTTTTAGTTCTTGTTTTTTGTAAACTGTTGTATGTATGTTGCCATCGGATGGTTGCGGTGTTCGTCGGGTTGTTGTCTCTACCTTTTCTGTTGACTGGTGTCTGTTTTTCCTTTCGTTAATGGGCATCCGCGATATGACGGATTACATCCATTTTATTACCTTACCAAATCAAATTCTTTCCAGTGAGACAAAACTTGGTTTACTTGGAGTGTAATATTCCGATTTTCGGGAAAGGGCAGACGTGTCTTTTTGCGAAAATGAAATATTAGGTTCGGTTTCCTATTATTTGGAGTTATTTATTTGGACATTTTTATATATATAATTTGAGTTTTATATATATAATTAAAAGAAAATTCAGTTTTAGTGATCAAGGGCAATTAAGGAAAAGATTGACTCATTTTATTATGTTAAGACCTAACTTAAAATCGAAATTCAGATCTAAGAATCCCCATCTCTGCATAAGTTTGAGGAGAGAAAAGGCCAATGAGTTTTCTTGATAATTGAAGCATCCGTTAACCGTTTTGAGATCACGCAAGAGTTTGAATCGTCGTGATAAAAGCATCGCTTTAGTATCGATTCGGTTGCAAAGCGTGATTTTGAGGGTCGCTTTGGATTAGTTACTCATTTGTCGCCTAAGGTAAGGAAAACCAGTCCTATGAATTCAATTGTTGGCTATAAGGATTTGATCATGATCTAAGGCAATTTATGTGTTAGAGCTTTGAGTTGTTGCTTTGGTAATTGTCTATAGAGGTTATGGTAGTGTTAGATGAGGTTTATGTGCTCAATGTGTTGTCCTTTTACGTTTTTGGTTGAAATCGATCCGGAAATCGCATGGTGATGAAGTTAGGGTTTAGGTCGAACCCGGGTGAACGAGCGTCCGGTATTGCGGACGAGCGTCCAGCTTTAGGTTCACGCCCAGACGAGCGTCTGGTTGTATTGGACGGGCGTCTGAGGTGCAATTTTACATTCAGGATTGAAAAGGGTTTGGTGGACGGGCGTCCACTATTTTGGACGGGCGTCCAGTAAGCTTGAACGGGCGTCCAAGTCTTTAAGCGGCGCGTCAGGTTTTATCTTGCCTCCTTTCTATGTTTGTTGTTTGTTCGACTTTGAAAACATGCTTTAACTACATGAAACCTTTATATATGATATGTTAATATGGTATAAACATAGACAAGCTGAATTGAGCTTCGATTCGTTCGATTAAACACCGAATGTACTCTCAAAGGAGTTGAAGTTCGGATCCGTCGGAAGAGCATGATAGGCTTGTGCTTTGATGAATTAGGATTCATCAATGTGCGTGTATGTGCTAGGACTTGTCCGTGTCTGAGTGGTCTAGGAAGAGAGTACTATGTGTGAGGAGATTATTTGAAAACACTTAGGTCAAGCTAGTTAATGATTTAATAAACAACGTATGTGACTAGTAAAAGATTAAACAACATGTCTCTCTTGGCTGGGCACCAGGCTAAATCGCGATGCATGTGCTACCTCTGAAGGTGGAGGAACTTAGTAGGTCAAAAGACCCTGAAGTGCGGAGGGACTCTGCTTTGAGGTGTGCGTGCTATCGGAGTCTACCTTTTCTAGACTTCGTGGGTATTGGTGTGATCCACTAATATGTTGCAAAAGAGTGTCCCGAGGTGAAGAACTCAGTGGAGGTCAAAGACCCTAAGTGCGAGAGGACTCTCTTTGGCGGATCTTGTAGTAGTGCCTCTGAGTGCGGTTGTAACATAGATAGGCTAAGTTAAAGCGATTAGTCACAACGTGTTGATGAGCACGAAGTGAACCCTGATGGAGTTGGTCTCATTTAATCAACTAATTAAATAATTATCTTTTCGTTATAACTATGATTGCTTTCATAGCTTCTCTTTTTATTTCTAAGTCGTTGTACTTACCTCGAATGCATACTTTTTCTATGTGTTTGGGGACGAGAAAGGCGAAACGAGTTTTCGAGGAAGAGTTTGACGACGACGTTTGATGCCGCTCGTTGAAGAATCAAGATGCTTCTTTCTGCTTTTCTTTGGTTGTACTTTCCTTACTTTTGAGGTAGACCACGGTTTTGACGATTTATCGTATTACATCTTTTGGGATTTTCGTACTTTTCCGAATGTAATAATTTACATTTCTACCCTTAGATTTCTTTTCTACTCTTTAAATTTTGGGAAAAATTTTATATACCCGAGTTTTGCTTCCGTTTTGCCTTTGATTTGATACGACGTAGTAGAGACTTACGTATAAAATGAATTTACTTTTATTTTATACGTCTTGAACGCTTTTTTCCGGATAAGGACTGATTATGTCGGAGCGCAGGCGTTACATGGAGTTTTCTCCAAATTGTTGTTTCTTTGTTTTGTTAGTTGGTAGTGGTGGTGTTGTCTAGTAGCAGACTGGTGGGATTTAGATGCCTATCCGACGTGTTTTCGGCGACTGTCCGGTTGTAATATTTGTTTTTTTTCCCACGAACTACGAAAGCTTTTATTAATCGGATAAACCGAACTTACAACACGGCAGAAACCCGCACTACAACGCGGCCAAAAAACCACACTACAACACGGCCTAGCCGCAAAAAAGAGACAACTCACAATACAACGAAGCGAATAATAGGTCGAATCGAAGTCTTTGAGCAGAAGGAATTTTCCCAATGAAATAATTTCGTAAGGAGGCGTTCAGACACGTGAAACCTCTCGGCGACCTATTATTCGACGCACACAAACAAAAACTAAAAACATAAAGACACAACATCCGCCGCCACCGCCTTTGCTCCGCCATGCTCTTGCAAACCAGCCGCCCCTCCTAATACCGAATATATATTTCGTTTTGAAAAAAAAAAAAGAAAAGAAAAAGATAACAAATATTTTATATGGATTACAAGGAGCCAGGCGCAAAAGGTCACAGACATTTCCGTGTCGTGCGGTGGATATTTAAGTTCACCACTAAAAAAAGAAAAAAAAGTCCACGGTGCCCATCTCCCCTTTGATCAAAATCAAAAGTCAATAAATTCCTCTCAGCTTTTCTTCATTGCTCACCTAGCAAACAATGGAATCTGATCCTCACAGAGAAACAGCCCGACCTACCGGTGAATATCAGCCTCATGGCCACAACAGCCATTCAAAGCTATCCAATTCGGATCTTCTTTCCAGTGCCAAGGTGTTGGCTGACGCCGTCATGCACCGTGGAGAAAACGATTTTGATAAGGAAAAAGTAGCCGACGCCGCCGCTGATATCCTCCACGCTGCCTCCGAGTACGGGAAATTTGAGGATAAGCCCATGGGGAAGATGGTAGGCAAGGCGGAGGATTATCTCCATCAATACCATTCCTCAACTACCACCACCACTCATCCCGCCGTCGGCGGAGGTAATTGATCTAATAATTTTTTTTTTTTCTATATTATATATACCTATTCATACAAGTGATTTTAATATCGATCCAGTCATATTCTTTTAATTTATTTATTTATACCATCCGAATCCACATTCAGCATATTGCTTTATTAGATTGGAGAGCTTTTTCACGCCCATGTATTATTCTAACCAAATTTGACGCGTTAAATAATTTATTTGAGTCAAAGATGTTGATATTTTCTAGATCCAATATTGATGAGTGAACACATTTGATACTTTGATTTTATTCGGTCATTAATCTAATCAAGATTCAGCCTAAAATTGACTCAAAATCATTTAGCCAAGAAATAAAAAGGTGAAAGTGGATACATTTTTTTTTTCAAAGGTGTGAGAAGACTCTTACTATTAGATTCGATTGAGGAAAGAAACAACTTTCTATTAACTTAATAATGATGTAGAAATTAAACACACAAAAACAGTTCCATATGTATGTACATGCATATATTGGTGCAAGAAAGTAATAATATTTTTTTATTTATAGTTGAAGATTTGATTGTTAAAGAGTTTTCTTTCGATTGGTTTGATGATATAATAGCAAAAACTCTTGGCAAAACAAACGGAGTGTCAAAACTTCAGTAATTGCTTGTTAATTTGTTATTTGTAGTGAAATTTCGTGTTATTGTTCTTCCTGAAAACTTTCCATATATATCAATGTTACTTCCATACTTTGGCACATCCATATATTTTGGTTTCAATTTATCAAACAAAATTGAAGTAACATTGTATGATGTATTTATTGTATAGTAGGTTGACCATTTAATGAATGCCAATTAGTTTTGTTTTGACTCTGTATCCATGAACTGAACACAGGCCATTCCACGACGACGACCACCACAACATCGTATGAAACTACTCATTCATCAAATCTTCCTGATAAAGAAGATCATGGTCATGGCCATTCTAGTGGCGGTGGTGGTGGATATGGGGACTATATGAAAATGGCTGAAGGTCTATTCAACAAGAATTCAGGCAGCAGCGGGCACGGCTCAGGTGGCGCGACGGCACATTCATCAGAAAACTCCTCCGGTGAAGGGGAAAACAAGTATGGTGATTATATCAAGATGGCTGAAGGGGTGTTTAGTAAATACAATGAGGGTGATGCACATAATAGTAGCAACACAGCAACTGGGGATGCACATTCTGGAGGAGGTCAACATGGGAATTCTGGAGGTGGGTATGGGGATTACGCAAAAATGGCTGGAGATTTCTTGAAGAAACATTAATAATTGTTTCTGCATCAATTTAATATTAGTACCATTGGGTTTGTCAAAACTTTTGTATAATTTAGAAGTATTGTATGGACTTTATGATCCTTGTTTTTCCTGAGTAATATTCGGTTAGATTACTTACTGGATGTTGAAGTTTGAATGTCAAACTCTATTGGTTTGATCATTCGATAATTCTAATTGGTGTGTTGGTTTCATTTGTTCATTTCATGGAACATTGATATGAATTGTGTTTCTCAGTTGTGCATAATATAATCTAGATTCAAAGGTTTCAGAATTTGATTACATATTAGTATTCGAAATGTAAGCCGGGAGGGATAGGGACCTCAAAATGTAAGTACTATAGGGATAAATAAACCCTTTTTTTAATGTAAGCCAAGAGGGATAGGGACCTCAAAAACGTAAATAAAAAATTTAAAATGAGAAGCAACGATATGGTTTATGCATATATTTTAATATAATTTTTCATGCTCATTGTATGTAAACTCACTGTCGCCATGTAAGCCATGCTGTCATGAAGGCCAAGGCAATGGAGTTGATTGTAAAGCAATATATTGATAATACTAACAAAAATCGATGGCATGCATGATGCAACTGACTCTACCGACACTTCTAAACCTTTCTGCACACCAAATTCAATAATACGCATGAACATTTCTCCTATATGAAAGTGAACTATGTATTGTGCTACAAGAAAATTGCAGGGTGGTTTAAAGGATCAAGGCTGTCTTGAAGCCGGTGGAAATCACCGCTAAGCCAGTAGCCCCGGAAGCCCGTATCTAGTGCCATCTCTGCCATGCTTTACCCGGCCCGGTGAAGCATACAACTCAAATTCGTGTTCATTAGTGACTAATTGCAAAATTAAAGTTGTTATAAAATCCATAAAAATAAACCTAATCTTTTGATTTTATAATCCTTACTTCTAATGGTTGAAAACTGCGATGTTAATGCTAGATTTGGTGCAGAAAACAAAGGATCGCCTAATTAGAACGAGAAATAATCAACTTTTATCGACTAAAATCTATAAAACGATATATAACCCCTAATTCTTTGACGTTGAAAAGCTAAACGGTTGCGAAAATCTTACAAAAAAAAATTGTTGCGTACTCCAGATCATGATTAATTAACTAGGCTAATTATCTAAGATTATAACGAGTATTAATGAGTTTTGATGAAGAAAAATGTGAAAAGTTTTACTATCGAATTAGGGTTCGAAATTCGGGGTTTGTATTATGTAATTCGGTGCTTTTATAGTAATTTAGCCAACTTTGGTCCTGGTGGGTCTCCACCGCAGTCCAAGTAGATTTTTTTTTAAATTTAAAAATACCCCATTTTACACTTATGAGTTATTACATGCACTAACCATACCCTATCAACCCCTTAAACCTTTTATGATGCGTCCCCACTCAAACCCTAACACACGTTTCCTCATGCTATCCCACTCTCACCCTCAGGTTTATCATAACCGGCCCTCACCATTTCGTTATCGTGTAGACCACATGTAAAGACATTACACTGATCTATCTACCACATGTAACACAGTTTTGATGATGTGGTTTATGGTCTCTCCACACCCAGGGACGGCCCTGCATCTAGAAACCATTATAACTAGAGGAGATGAATTAGTTGCCGACACAATGTCGGTTTTGCCTATATATTACCACATTTGCCTTCTCTTGCTCTTTTCAAGAACTTGCAGATGAAAAATGTAGTTAGTACGTTTTGGTAATATTTTTTCTGTAAATTGTAGCATGTACATTTTGGTACGTAGTATATCTACAAAATTTATTCCGAAGTATATACGGATTCCCTAATTAATATAGCTTATGTTATGATGACAATTCTAATACACACTTGTGATCTCAATAGCTATTAGCTAGACGCGCGGTGGATGGCCTTCGGTTGCTTTGGCTGTGTTTAAGTGCAACTCGCAGATTAAACATATATGGGACAGCTTTTTTTTTTCTTCTTTTTCTTGGGTAGTTTGGACACTCCGTTTAATTAGCCAGCGTGTCGCGTGTCGGACACGCACTGGACAGGGACACGCCTTGGACACGCCGGACTCTTACTAGATTTTAGACACTTTTCTACCTAAAACAACACAGTTTCAGATGATGAAGATGATGTTGAAATATAACATTATATATGATGCTACTCTTCGATGTTTTGCAGTATTATTTTATGTATAAAATGACTTTGAAATTCGTAGAAAGCTATGTATTTTACAGGTTGATGATGAATATGTATTTTGCATAATCACTTTGACAATTATAAGTATGATGTTTTGTAATTTGGGGTGTGAGCTCATGAAAGCACTAAAAGTTTGAATGTATGATAATATTATTAGTTACTTGCTTGGAGTCAAATTTATCATTTAGTCCCTATATTTTTTATAATTACATTTTAGTCCCTATATTTTCAATATTTACATTTTGACCTTGCACCCGTGTCCTATTTTTTTTATTTTTAAAACTCCTGTATCCCCGTGTTCTGTGTCCTCGAATCCGTGTCTCCGTATCCGTGTCCGTGCAACCTTGCGCGAGACAGTTCATATTCTACCATATTATGCGTCAATTGTTAAATTGTACAATAATCGTTAGTCATTAGCTATTAATCTCTTTTGGACAATCTGTATTTGGGGACAAAAGAAAAAGGATTGAAATACTTGTTTTTATATTCAATGCCAAATTGCCAATCACTTCTGATCAACATTTCATTCATTTTTTTTTTTAAAAATGCATAACTGAGTATAATGATAAGGTAGCTGAAGAAAAACTGAAAAAATAATTGACAACTTTTTTATTTTTTTTATTCAACTTACTCTTACATAGACCATTACATTCATATATATAGTAAAACAGGCTGCTAAGAATTTCGGCCTAAGTGAAGTCGGCCAAGTCGGCCAAGATAGCCTAGGAATAGGGTTTTGTGTCGACTTAGGGTTAGGTTTCTGTGTTTTTGTCTAAAAAACCATACATGCCCTTTATAGAAAAAATAAACAAACATATTAAACTAATCTTATCACTATACCAGAGACCGAGTCACCATTCGACTCGTAACCACTAATGATATGATCAAACACCTTATTACTCCAATCAAACACCTTATTACTCCTTTGATCATAGTCTCCGCATAATGTGCGTATTTCTTGTGCATGGCCGTTAATACTCCCCCTCAAACGAGCGAATGGGGTGGGGAGCGGAGACCGAGTTTGCGGCGTAGAAGCTGAAAGAGATGCTTGGGCAATGACTTAGTGAAAATGTCAGCTAGCTGGTCAGTGGCGGAGACGTGTCGGGTGATCAAGAGGCGTTTGGCGACTTGTTCTCGGACATAGTGATAGTCAAGTTCAATATGTTTGCTGCGGGCATGGAAGACAGGGTTGACGGTCATGTATAAAGCACTTAAATTGTCGCAGAGGAGCAGTGGAGTATGTGGTAGGGGCATGCGTAGTTCTTGCATTAGAGACGTGAGCCAAGTAAGTTCGGCAGCGGTATGAGCCATGGCACGATATTCGGCTTTAGTGCTGGAACGGGAGACAGTTGGCTGCTTCTTTGAGCACCAAGAGATGAGATTAGGACCAAGAACGGAACAATAACCAGTGACAGAACGGCGTGTAGTGGGGCAACCCGCCTAATCGGCATCGAAAACGATAAAAGCGAAGTTGAAAAAACGGCGAAGAGATACCAAGAGATAACGTAGAATTAACATAACGAAGGAGGCGTTGGACTTGCTGCATATGGAACTGAGTCGGAGCTTGCATAAACTGGGACAAATGATTGACCGTATAAGTGATATCGGGACGAGTAAAAGTCAGGTATTGAAGAGCACCAATAAGACTCCGAAAATAAGTTGCATCGGCCAGAGAGGACGATTGGGGAACAAGAGGCTTAACGGCGATAGGAGTGTTAGCCGGTTTACAGTCTTGCATGGAGGCTCTTTGAAGAATCGTAGTAGCATAATGGGCTTGATGAAGATGCATACCTTGGGGCGTGACATCGATTTGGACCCCAAGAAAATGATGAATGGTACCAAGGTCCTTCATGGCAAATTCTTTATGGAGGATGCTTTGAGAAATGAAGCGCGATAAGAGCGGATTGGACCTGTAAGCATATCATCGACATACAACAAAAGCACTAGAGTGCTTTGATTAGCATGATAGTAAAAAAGGGAAGGATCCGATAAACTGCAATGAAAGCCGAAGGAGAGCAGAAAGGAACTGAACCGATCAAACCAAGCCCGAGGAGCTTGTTTTAACCCGTAAAGAGCCTTTCTGAGCTGACAAACATGATTAGGAAATTGTGGATCACACATACCTGGGGGTTGTTCCATGTAAATCGTTTCGGAAATATGACCATGCAAGAAGGCGTTTTTGACGTCGAGTTGTTGGATGGGCCACTGACGAGAAAGGGCAAGAGAGAGAACGACATGAATGGTGCTAGGCTTGACCACCGGAGAGTAGGTCTCAACATAGTCCAAACCATCGACTTGGGCATATCCTTTGGCAACTAAGCGAGCTTTGAGACGATCAAGCGAGCCATCAGCTTTAAGTTTAGCTTTAAACACCCATTTTGAACCTATGACATGCATATCAGGAGTACGTGGAACTAAACACCAAGTGTTATTATCAGATAAAGCATTCAACTCATCAAGCATAGCGGACTTCCAAATTTCTCATGTTTTAACGCACTTTTGACGTCTTAGGCTCGGTGGGAATAACAGTATAGGCGGCATTAAGGGCATACTTAGGGTTAGGCTTAAAAATACCACGTTGAGCATGAGTGATACGAGAAGGTGGAGATGGTGGGGGAGGTATGGGATAGGAGGGGGACGGAGCATCGTTGGGAATATCAACATGGACAGGGGGAGTGGGGGGTGGGGAAGCTTCATCGGTGGTGGGTGGATTAGTATCATGTGCTGGTAGGGGGGTGGGGGAATCTAAGGGGGGGGGGAGATAAATATCAGGCGGCTGCATGGGGGGGACGATTGGGGAAGGGTCGGTCTGCATGGGGGAAGGAGGAGAAGCAACGGAGTTACCTAGCCAAGAATAAAAAATGTTTAAAACATAAGGCCGATTAATATTTGACATAGTCTTATAGGGGAGAATGGTTTCATCAAAAACTACATGACGGGATAAAAAAAATTTCCGGGAAGAGGGGTGAAAACATTTATAACCTTTATGTTGGTTGCTATAACCGACAAAAACACAAGGTAGAGTTTTAGGAGTGAATTTATGACGCTTAGTATCCCAAGTATAAGGGTAGCACTTGGACCCAAAAATTTTAAGGGTAGCGTAATCAGGGTGCTTATTGTGCAATAAGAAAAAAGGGGACTCGGTTTTATTGGTGAGGGAGGGAACACGATTCATAACATACACGGCAGTAAGAAAAGCTTCAACCCACAAAAAAAGAGGTAACGACTATGAAAAAGCATAGTAAGCCCAAGTTCACGTATGGTGCGATGACGTCGTTCAACAATGCCATTTTGTTGGGGAGTGTGTGGACAAGTAATTAAATGAGTGATGCCGTGAGCAAGTAAGTGAGTGAGAAGGGGGGTACTTATAAATTCTCCCCCTCCATCCGTATGTAACTGCTTAATAGATGCATTAAATTGATTTTTAGCATATTGTTCAAAGTACAAAAACACGTTATAAAAATCAGATTTATGTTTCAAAGGGACAAGCCAGACATACTTGGAAAAATCATCAACAATACTGACATAGTAATGAAATTTGCCTATTGACTCAACAGGGGCCGGACCCCAAAGATCACAATGTATGAGTTCAAAAATAGCAGAGGAAACATGTTCAGAACTGGAAAAAGGGAGTTTGGAAAGCTTGCCCAACTGACAACTTTCACAAATATGCTCCTGTTTATTAGGACCTAACAAATTAATAAAACCTTTATTTTTGAGGGCATGAACAGTTGGTAACTGAACATGGCCAAGGCGTTGATGCCAAATCTCCAAAGTACTAGACGTAGTTGCATGAGTAACATGAGCCTGATGATCACCGATGAGGCATAGAGCTCTCCTCTACATTCGCCCGTCAGAAGAATCCTGTCTGTGACATTTTCCTTAAGAGCAAAACCATTATTAGTAAACAAGCAATGTGCATTAAATTGTTGAGTGAGTTGCTGAATGGAAATTAAATTTTTTGTCATGTTTGGAACCAATAACACATCGTAAAACAATTATAGGGTATCTTTATAATTAATATGAATCTCACCGATGCCATTAATTGGGAGAGCGCCCCATTACCAATAATAATGAAGCATTTTTGTATAGGGGTGAAAGTTATGGAGGAGGTTAGGATTACCTATCATATGATTAGTAGCACTGTGTGTCCAAAAACCACTCGATTAGGGCAATGGTGTTATCGAGAGTAAGTGCGAGAAAAGAGCTTGAGGCGAATCTCTCTGCTTGTGTGTTGTTCCACCAACAAATTGAAGACACATGACCCCGCACACCACAAAAATCACAAGTTTCATCTTTGTACCTATCGCGTTCAGCCCGGGACATACGCCGAAACACCTTCTTCGGTTGATTTGAGGAAGACGCTTCACCTGGATCGCCTGCGCCAAAGCCACGGCTGTGGAAAAAAAATGTACGCTTATTCTTTGAGGAAAGCGTGGTCGCTATCGCTGGTAAGCATTGCGAAGGGGCGTTGCGTTGTCCCATAGAAAGCAATATGCCAGCTGTCGTGTTCCTTGGAGGCAAACCAGCTGCGTCGCTGATCAAGGTTGTGTAGATGGCCGACAAGCTCATCGTATGTGGACTTGTGCATCAACATAGTAGTCGTAAACGTCTCGTATTGAGGTCCTAAGCTAGTAAGAAGAAAGTATACCTTCTCGTTGTCGGGGATGGGTTTACCAATGGCAGCCAAGCTATCACATAATCCTTTAAAATAATTGATATGATCAGTAAGTGATTTGGAGTCATCTTTTCGCATATAGGTTACCTGCTGTTTAAGATTGAATTCACGCTCTTGAGAGTCTTGAGCATACGCGCGTTTAAGAGCATCCCACACGGCCTTCGCTGTGTCCAAGCCGAGTACGATGCCAAGAGACTCTTCAGTTAAAGAGCCGATTATCCATGCTCTAAGAAGTCGGTCTGACTTTTTCCATGAGAGGTAGTCTAGGTTAATGTCTTGAGTTGAAGTTTGCGATTCAGGGGCTTTATCTGCGGCTGCTTGCTTCGTGCGTGGGGGTGGAGAATCTTCGCCAGTTAGGTGACCTAATAAATCTTGACTGTCGGCATAGCCTGTTCTTGCCATAGAGGATAATTTTTGGATGATAGCTTGAGGGAGATGATGCTATTTACGTTAATGGAGGTGAGGGATTGAGCCGCCATATTGAATTATGTGGTGATCAGACACCAATTGGCTCCGATACCATGAAGAAAAACTGAAAAAATAATTGACAACTCTTTTATTTTTTTTATTCAACTTACTCTTACATAGACCATTACATTCATATATATAGTAAAATAGGCTGCTAAGAATTTCGGCCTAAGTGAAGTCGGCCAAGACAGCCTAGGAATAGGGTTTTGTGTCGACTTAGGGTTAGGGTTCTGTGTTTTTGTCTAAAAAACCATACATGCCCTTTATAGAAAAAATAAACAAACATATTAAACTAATCTTATCACTATACCAGAGACCGAGTCACCATTCGACTCGTAACCACTAATGATATGATCAAACACCTTATTACTCCAATCAAACACCTTATTACTCCTTTGATCATAGTCTCCGCATAATGTGCGTATTTCTTGTGCATGGCCGTTAATAGTAGCTGACGCTAAGGAGTTTGAAAGGTTCTTTCTTTCAAGATCTTGTAGTTTATAAATGTTCTTCTCCTATTCCTTCTTTTCTTTGAGGGTTACATTTGTTCTTCCGGTAGTACGTGCTTATTGCTCGGGAGTATGCGTGTAATATTCCGATTTTCGGGAAAAAGCAGACGTGTCATTTTACGAAAACGAAATATTGGGTTCGGTTCCTTTTATTCGGAGTTTAATTATTTTTGATATATATATTTTCGAGATATATATGTATATATTAAGGAAGGAAATCTGATTTTGGAAAAGGGTGATTAAGGAAAATCATTTAAATTAGGTAATTGTGGAATTTTCCTATTTAAGGAAAAAAACTAACCTAATCAGCCCCTTAATCTTTTAATCAGATTTTTCAACCCCCCAAACTTGTCTTCTGCATGTGTGAGAGCAAGATTAGGGCTAAGAGACCTTCATCGATTGCTAAGTCAATTCTTAACGGTTTTCAGATCAGATTAGAGCGCCGGAATCGTTGTGAAGAGAGCAACGTTTTGAAATCAGAAAGTTGGAGATTTGTCAAGGTATGTGTAAGCCCTAATTCTGTCCTTCTTCGAGTTTGATGGATTCAAACTCACCAATTCGTAGTTTTATTCGTTTAGAAGCTTGTGATTGACTCTAAATTTAAGTTTGGATTTATCACATGTTTTCTGCAGAAAAGATCGGTTTTAGCTGCTGTTTTTCTGAGTTCTTGGACTAGGAATAAGCTTGCTAAAGGTAAGAAGCTATTCCTACAATCTAATTGTGGTTTAGAGTTGATTAGATCATGTTTTGATGCGTTTTGTATCAAGTTTTAAGCTCAGATGTTGATCAGGGATTAAGGGAAGTTAGGATCTGTGAAAATTATGTTTTTCTACTGTTTTTCTGCTATTTTTCTGAGTATTTTGATGTTGAACATGTTTGGATTTGAGTAGATCGTAAAGATGCATAAAAAAACGTGTTTAGGGTGTTTGGTGCGCTCAATGTGCGCACATTGACTAGCGATGTCAGCGCGCATTCTTGAAGCGAGAATGCTCATGTAGAGATGGATTACTTACGAGTGTGCGCACATTCCCTGGAATGTACACACACCGGCCGGGCTGAATGTAAATTTTAGCCCAATGTGCACACATTCCTGGAGTGTCGCGCATTGCCCCCCCTTTTGATAAATAAGCTATTTTAAGATATGTTTGGGATTTTAAACGTTGTTTCATGATATAATAACATTAATTAACCATAAACAAGCTTCGATTGAACTTCCGATTCGTTCAGTTAAAACACCGAATGTACTCTTAAAGGGAGTTGAAGTTCGGATCGTCGGAAGGGCATGAAAGGGCTTGTGCTTTGATGAACTAGAATTCATCAATGTCTGTGTAATTGATAGGATGTGATGTCAAGTTGTCTAAGTGAGGGAGTAGAGTTGTTAAGGTGAGGTTATTTTGAAAACACTTAGGTGGTTAGTTAATTCACATTAATAATTACATACGTGTAGTAAAAGCTAAAACGTCACTTATTCTTGGTTAGGCACTGATTCAAATCGGCGATGTGATACGTTCATAAAAGGTGGACAACGCTACTGGCTCAAAAGGCTGAAGGGTAGTGAAGGAAATCCATCGAACGTATATGCATACCGAGGAGATCCCGGGACTACCGGTGCTAATCACCGTAGTTGGCAAGTATATCTCGTGGTGGAATTTTTACCATGCATTGTGTCATTGAGTAATGATGTAACAAAGATAAGCTAAGTTAGAAACGTATAGTCATGACGTGTCGATGGGCATGAAGTGAACCTTAGATTGAGTCGGTCTCACCAAGATAATCTTTTAATAATAACCTTAATTAAATTGTAGCTTCTACTTCTTACTTTGTACAAATGTATTTACCTAAAATGCATGTTTATTTATGTGTTTGGGGGAGAGAAGACAAACAGGTAAACTCGGAGTACGAGGAGGACTTTGATGACGACGTTTGAGGACGCCGGACTTGAAGACCTTGATTATTTATTTACATTTATTTCCTAGACTTGATTTATCATTGGAACCTTGTAGTTTACTTTTAGTTTGAGATTCGTACTTTTGGATTCGTTTGGTCTTTCGATGTAATAAGTATAACATTTTTCTATCTTTAGTTATTTCTATTCTTGGTTGTTTGAAAAAAAAAATTACCCGAGTCTTTTTGCTTCCGTTTGCTTTAATTTGATACGACGTAGTAAAGGCTTACGTGTAATATAAGATTTATTTAATATTATGCGTGCCGAACGTTTCGTTTCCGGATAAGGACTCTGTGTCCGGGAACGGGGCTTTTGATGACGTGGTCAATCAGGTTATAATATACTTGACCACCATAAACCAATACTAGCAAGAGGACTAGGCCTATCGTAGTATAGCTATAGTGAATCAAGGTCGATCCCACAGGGAACCAATTGTGGATCATCTTATATACAAACAATTAATTAAACATGTCAAGGACATAGAGGCGGTCTACGACCAACATAAAACAAGAAAGGTAAAAACACGACTCGACACAACGTAATTAACCTCTCCAATTATAGTCTTTATCGTTTGGACCTAGATAATTTATATAATAAATCGACTTATTAATCACAATCCGCTTTGTATCTATCTTAGATTGGCTACGGGAGTCATCCTCTTTAACTTGACTTAGCACCGGTAAGTCACTAAATCAACGTGATATTGTTACGTGACTTCGCCTTTTAGTGCCTCCATCTCATATAACTCACACGCTATTTACGACTAAGGATGCCGATATTAATCGTACACCTCGCTCTAGGCAACATTCCCGTGGTTAGGCGTTTTCTAAATGATCGCATCGAGTCTCTCGCCCTATTAACAATTACCTGCACGGTTTCATGTTAATCTACGATTTACGTATAACTAGGTGAGCTCAATTCCCAAATACAAAACCTACCTAGATCTCGCTGAAAGTCCCAGAAGATCATTCATGAGCCAACCTAGGAGCCCTATATTGGTATTTCCTAATCATACGCTAATTAAAATAGACGAGCAACGTAGCCGTAGCCATACCTACTGAGATGATAAATTCTATTAAGTTAACCTAACCATAAAGACGTGGCTATTTAACGGATAAAACAAGGCTCGGTCGCCCGAATAGGTGGGCTCGGTCGACCGAGTGAACTCATTCGGTCACCCGAATCAATTTCGTCCCCAGATTACATCCCTGAACGTATCTCTCAGCGTTTCATCATACACAACGGATTAAACAGTAATTCGTAAAGCATTCATATAAACTAACATAGATACGCATTAATTAAATCAAGTAGATTCATGAATAAATACTAAGTGTATGACGTAGGTTATGGGATCCTCATAGACAAGGTATCGCCACCTTCCTAACGTCATAGCCTAGATCTACATCATCTAGCTACGATTAACTAATTCAAGCGATAAAGCATAATTGGGAGGGATTAATTACTTAAAATAAAAGAAACAGAAAATAAAGGCTTACATAACTTGCAGCCCTTAAACTCTGGAAACCTTCAATCTAATTATGCTACATTGTATCAAAATATCAAAGTAGAATTGTATGGAATTATTGAATGGAATTCTAAGGTATGAATTACAATTCTCGTAGCTGCTTGCTTATATAGAGGTTTTTGCCGACTTAGGGTGGTTCTAGAAGGTAAACACGATATAAGCCGGAAACCGACCCAAACCTAAGGCTCGGTCAACCGAAGAGCTGAACTCGGTCGACCGAAGCTATAGGCTCGGTCGACCGAACTTAAGTTTGCATGTTTAACACGTTTTCTTCGTCTAGCTTGTTCCCCACTGCACGCTTGCATGTTGATCCGATTAATCTTCCACTTAATGCTCCGATTTTCTTCCTTCCTTATCTTGAGATAATTGATTGAATGACATTAATCCTCTCGATTTGTTGTGGTCTGCAAAATCAATAATTATCGCACAATAAATCGGCTTTAAATAATAAAAACGGCTAAATACCAATTCATATAATATAAATAACATAACCTTAAATAATACATATAAACATGTGATTTAATATAAAATGCGTATTATTAATCTCGATTTAAGGTCAATGTTGATGACTTTTACGGGTATAATTTGACCGTCATCAACTACCCCCCACTTAGACTTTGATCGTCCCGAACAAAGCATTAATAAGTCATTCCCCAAGACAACATTTTCTATGGTCAAATCATACTTACACAAGAAACTCAAGTCAACTCATACTAGTCATGCTCATAAGATATCCATTATTCACTACTGACTATGAATCGAAGTGATGTGTGCATGTGCATTTAGTTTTATATATTTGTGGCAAGATTAGAGTTTATGCTAATTTCGCAATCTCAACCTACCAACCTCAGCATTCATACTTCTTATGCCTCGCAATGGTTAGAGCACTAGAGCAATAAGCAAGAGCGTATCTATAGGGATTTTGGACTTGGAGACCGAGTACTACTCAAAGCCTCTTAAAGAGTTGAATATTTTTTCATATTTTCATATTTTTCAAATACTATTAATCTCAAGGAAGAAAACTTTTTAGAGTATCCCCCTATCCTAGATCATGCATAGCATTGAATATTACCACAAGCGCGAGGCTACTTTGGTAATGTTACTACAAGCCCAGTGTTTAACATTTTGTTAAAACACAGGTACGTCTCAAGCTTATTACTCCGCTTTTGTTGGTAAGAATATAAGAATACCTCAAAGTGAGATAGATATTGACACTAGGTAGGCATAACCAATCATCTATGCAATGTACACAATATTTTCAATTTTTTATAAATTGCGCGTATAACTCGATTCATTTATTGAGTAATTGAATAATAAATAACTACTCGCAACAACCAAAGATGAATATCCTTAAATTTACTTAGCATAAGTATAAAATGATCACGTATTTACAGCGCCTTGGTTCATTTCCTATCAATTCTTGGCTAGAACTCACAATTCTAAGGGTACGAGATAAATAATATGGTATTTATTCAAATTTTCAATTTTTCAATTTTTCTACCGTTTCATTCAAATTTCAATTATAACATAACATAGCTAAGTCTCCTACCCCCCACTTAAACATGGCATTGTCCTCAATGACAAAAATAAATGAGAATTTAAGAAAAAGACTTAGCTCTGGAAACGGCTCTCAGTAAAGGAAAAAGATCGGAGTAAATTTCAGCATGTCGTGGAGAGATAGACACATCCTGTATAAGCAAACAAACTCCACGAAACCGTCAAATACCAGAAGTTTAAAATAATGTGGCAGTAATGAGGTATAAATACCTAAAAACAGTTTACTCCACTTTATTTTATACAACCAAAGACAAGAAAAATACTAAATAGAAAGAAAAATAAACAAGCAACTAAAGATGGTGGTCTTCATCAACAACCTCCACCGCCTAAATATTCTTAAACTGGGTGGAGAAGACAAAGATCAAAAAGCATAACCCCATGTGGGAAAACACGAGGTGGACTGGCTCACTATGTATTCAGTCCAGTATAAAAGAGAAACTTGGTAAGGTATAACAGATGCAATGCGACCTATAGGCTAAAGATAAAATCAAATACTTAACGCAGAAACTTCTCGCTTGCATTGGACATCAACAACTTAGGGAGATGTAGCTACTCCTCGAAATTACTAATAACCCAATGTATCACGTAAAAGTCATAACCGTCATCAACAAGGTCGGATCGGTGTGATAGTTCAGAACAAAACTTATCATCTAGAAATGCCGGAATAGACGGAAAAAATGTGAAATTTAAAACTTCCGGTAGAAAGATAAGTTGTACTTTGATCGAACCAAAACCTTAAAATCTAGCTAGTGGCTAGCTACACTTCCCCAACTAGGATCATGAAAATCAAAATGATAAAAGATAATCATTAAAGCTTAGCAATATTTCAAATTCCGCAACACAAAGGTATTTTGTAAACAAAATGGAGGTTGAGAGTATGATGGGTTTAGAAAAAGATACACATAAGGTTGGGAAGAAAAGATAAAGGGTGGGTAAGAAATTGTGTTTATGGGTGGGTTGAAAATGGTTAAGGCATTGAGATTGGGTGGGAGAGTGAAACAGATGGAAAGAAAGAGAGGCGATGGAAGAATTGTTAGAAATGTGAACTGTTGGGGCAGATTGGTGAGAGGATCGAAAAGTTTGAAGGTGAAAAGTGTAAAGGGAAAGATAAGGATAATTGCAGAATGAATTGCACATCACTTTGGATTTTCACTTGGATCACCATTTTAAAAGGTTTTGGAAGTTGACCAAAATTGTTCTTGTTCGTACCAATTATTCTCTGTTACATTTTCAATAATTCTCAAGCTCTCTTAATGCTTCCATCTTAAGGTTGTTCGCTAAATTTCCTTTTCTTTAGCAATTTCTGACTCTCCTGGGGAACTCTATTTCACGTGGCCTATATCGAGTAAAAAAGTTTTGCACATCCTTAGCCCAATGGCCATCGGAACACGGCAAAATAAAAAACCTCAACATATGTCACGTTACTCTTATTTGACTCAAAGAAAACAAAACCTAAAATCCTAAAAAGAAATCCTAAGGGTTTTAAAGAAGTAGTTCTGAGTTTAAAGTCCTCAGCTCGACTTTCCAAAAAGTATCCTTGTCAGTTATCATTCTTGGATCGCCAGACTTTGACCCTCTGAGCACTATTAGAGGTGGCTTGTTGCTTTTGCGGATTAATACCCTTCCCTTGGTTGTGAGACCTAGAAACGACATTTATCCATACCATTTATACAAAGCTTTACCTCGGCTCGTTTTAGGAATTAGTGAATTCTAAGAAACTCGGTTAAAATTACGGTTACTAATTACGGTTTTGGCCTTGACAATAAGAAACAATGAATCAAAGTACTCCGAATAAGGTCGGTTATGTAGGCAAGCCTCACGCCGTCCTTATTCGTTGGAACATATGTGACGATTCAGGCCAATTCGTCAAGCTAAGCCCCGTTTAGCTTTGAAGGCTTATCGGCTATGCTAAGTCTTGTTGAACTGCATAACGTACATCACACGTGGAGGGAGTCGATTGAGCGGCTCGGTTGAACTCGCCACCATGGTTAGACCATTTCCGAACCCATGTACTAAGAGTCTCCGATTTCTAAATTGTCACCCAAAGCGTAATCTCGTTTCTGTTTAAGGTGGGTTCACCGAGAAGCCATCACCATAAAACTCAACGTCTTCTTTAGATTGTGAATGCTTAAACTACACAATTTGTTGCTCCCATGGCCAGTAGAAGCAATCTCATGCATAGGACAATGAGATTTTAACAGAACTACGATGAACTCTTTATTCACTGCTTCCTTTCAACGACTACATGTTTTCTTACACCCTCTAGATGAGACAGATTTGGGGCAGAACCTTCCACACTAATAAAATTAATCTTACAAACCAACTCCGGGCTAAGATTCATACTAAGGTTCATGTATAGGCTAACTTATGCTCAAAAAACCAAAAGGTAGTAAAACATAAGCAAAAAAAAGGTAGTACCTTGCCTTCAACATTGTACCACGAAGAATTTAAGCCTTAAAATATATATTTTTTCCGGAGCCATCTTGGTGCTTTAATGGTATTGCTTCCATCGCTTTTCCCATCGTAGAGTAGTAATTCCACATGTTGCTGGGTTATTTTCTCAGCGCCCTTGAAAAATTACTGACTCAAATTATTGCTTCCCTGGTTTCTGCAAACAGAAGAAAAACAAAACAGACCGTAGACTGATTTTAACATGGTCTCCCATGCTGCTATTAGACTTACGGATTAAACATACGGGGATAAACAGAAACACGAAATTCCAGACTCGAAAAACACAAATCAGAAACCGTGTAAACAGAACAGAACAAGAACAAAACAAAACAAAAAAAAAGTTATAAATTCTCGGTCGACCGAATGAGGTCTCTCGGTCGACCGAATAATTTATTTATTTATTTATTTTATTATTTTTTTTTATTTTTTGAATCTGGAATTTTCAGACAGGGCAGACAACCAGAGGGACTCAAAAACATAAAAACAGACTCTAAAACAGAAAACTCGACATGAATAAAAAATTATTTATATATAAAATTGACCGTTGGTTCCCCGGCAACGGCGCCAAAAACTTGATGACGTGGTCAATCAGATTATAATATACTTGACCACCATAAACCAATACTAGCAAGAGGACTAGGCCTATCGTAGTATAGCTATAGTGAATCAAGGTCGATCCCACATGGAACCAATTGTGGATCATCTTATATACAAACAATTAATTAAACATGTCAAGGACATAGAGGCGGTCTACGACCAACATAAAACAAGAAAGGTAAAGACACGACTCGACACAACGTAATTAACCTCCCCAATTATAGTCTTTATCGTTTGGACCTAGATAATTTATATAATAAACTGAACTTATTAACTGTCAATCCGTTTGTATCTATCTTAGATTGGCTACGGGAGTCATCCTCTTTAACTTGACTTAGCACCGTAAGTCACTAAATCAACGTGATATTGTTACGTGACTTCTTCGCTTTTTAGTGCCTCCATCTCATATAACTCACACGCTATTTACTCTAAGGATGCCGATATTAATCGTACACCTCGCCTAGGCAACATTCCTGTGGTTAGCGCGTTTCCTAAACGATCGCATCGGTCTACATCCCTATTAACAATTACCGCGCGGTTTCATGTTAATCTACGATTTACGTATAACTAGGTGAGCTCAATTCCCAAATACAAAACCTACCTAGATCTCATTGAAAGTCCCGAAGAAGATCATTCATGAGCCAACCTAGAGAGCCCTATATTGGTATTTCCTAATCATACGCTAATTAAAATAGAGCGAGCAACGTGGCCGTAGCCATACCTACTGAGATGATAAATTCTATTAAGTTAACCTAACCATAAAGACGTGGCTATTTAACGGATAAAACAAGGCTCGGTCGCCCGAATAGGTGGGCTCGGTCGACCGAGTGAACTCATTCGGTCACCCGAATCAATTTCGTCCCCAGATTACATCCCTGAACGTATCTCTCAGCGTTTCATCATACACAACGGATTAAACAGTAATTCGTAAAGCATTCATATAAACTAACATAGATACGCATTAATTAAATCAAGTAGATTCATGAATAAATACTAAGTGTATGACGTAGGTTATGGGATCCTCATAGACAAGGTATCGCCACCTTCCTAACGTCATAGCCTAGATCTACATCATCTAGCTATGATTAACTAATTCAAGCGATAAAGCATAATTGGGAGGGATTAATTAATTAAAATAAAAGAAACAGAAAATAAAGGCTTACATAACTTGCAGCCCTTAAACTCTGGAAACCTTCAATCTAATTATGCTACATTGTATCAAACTATCAAAGTAGAATTGTATGGAATTATTGAATGGAATTCTAAGGTATGAATTACAATTCTCGTAGCTGCTTGCTTATATAGAGGTTTTTGCCGACTTAGGGTGGTTCTAGAAGGTAAACACGATATAAGCCGGAAACCGACCCAACCTAAGGCTCGGTCAACCAAGAGCCGCACTCGGTCGACCGAAGCTATAGCTCTCGGTCGACCGAACCTAAGTTTGCATGTTTAACACGTTTTCTTCGTCTAGCTTGTTCCCCACTGCACGCTTGCATGTTGATCCGATTAATCTTCCACTTAATGCTCCGATTTTCTTCCTTCCTTATCTTGAGATAATTGATTGAATGACATTAATCCTCTCGATTTGTTGTGATCTGCAAAATCAATAATTATCGCACAATAAATTGGCTTTAAATAATAAAAACGGTTAAATACCAATTCATATAATATAAATAACATAACCTTAAATAATACATATAAACATGTGATTTAATATAAAATGCGTATTATTAATCTCGATTTAAGGTCAATGTTGATGACTTTTACGGGTATAATTTGACCGTCATCAGCGTTACAATGCGTGGGCCGGTTTCGGCATTATTTGTGAAATTAGTCTGCATTATATATTGATGTGGCTAACTATACAGTCCTGTACATTCTTTTAGATTTTGGTTTTACTTATTATGCATGATTATTATTGAGTATATGTGTTTGTTTAAACTTGTCTTTAAGGAATCAGGTAGTAAAGCTAACAAGTATTTATACCTTCCATTCTTTACATGTCGAATTCAGTTACTCAACTATTTATGTTTCATCTTTTGCTATTATTTGTCAAATTATTTTTATTTTTCTGTATGCAGGGAACATAATTAAGGAACTTAGGGAGTTTAAAGCAAGTCAGCTTGCAAGGTTTATTTCATGATCCCTTAGAATCTAAATGCTCTTTCCGTTCATTTTTATGCTATGCTGCTTTGTAATTTTTGTTTAACTCATTTATTTATTGCTCTTTTTTTTTGGGTGTGTGGGAGGGGGAATGTCCAGCAAATTAGTAGCAGCAGTTCTATTCATTGCATATCAAGTTTTAGTGTACAGGTTGTAACGCCACCGTTCCCGGATAAGGACTCGGTATCCGAAAACAGGGCGTTACTGTTGTTATCAGAGCCGATCGACTACCGGACGAAACTAAGTGTCGGGCATAATAGAAAATAAATCTCAGAAGATCAATATGATATTCAAAGACAAGATAGAGATGCTATATTGAAGAGATTACACCGCTATATTATTTAATTTTGATAGGTCTTTTAAGTAAATATCCTAATATTATTTTAAAATCAAATAATAATCCTTTATCTAAAAGACTCCTATCAAAATTAAATAATATAGCATATATATCTTTTTAATATAGCATCTCTATCTTGTCTTTGAATATCATTTTGATCTTCTGAGATTTATCTTCTATTAGGGCACCTCTAGAGTCCTCTGGTAGGGACGAGTCCGGGACAAATCCTGCCGAGGATGCCAGTCCATTATAAGGGGGGAAGATGAATGTAGAGTGTGAAACATAAATGTGTTGTCAACTCGGGTTAGCCTTTTTAGACCAAGTGAGGACGACGTAAGTAGTTGACTAGTAGTCTTATCTAAGTTTAGTATTTAAAGGCATCGGTTATGTTATCTGTAGTATCAGAAATTAATTCTGACAAAGTGTTTACATAGTGTTTAGGTTAGATCAGGGATAGTTGACTTTTAACCTTATCTTTTTTAGTTTTCAGTTGGTTAATCATATTTAAAGTCTATATTTGTTGCACAAGGTGCATCGGTTTAGTGGTGAACTAGACTATAATTTGGCGTGAAGCCCAGTGTTCGAACCCCGTTAGGGGAAAAAAAAGAGTCTATATTTGTTAACCGGGAAGCATAATACGAAACAATACAGTTCTCTTCCTCTATTTCTAACAAAATTTTAACTTTGTTATGTGACATTGTGATCAATGTTCACTTATGTAGGGAAGCTAAGATGAAAGCTTATGAGGAGGCCGGAGCACGCAAGGTTTGTACATCTTAGTTACTTTAGAATCTAAACATATCTCCATGCCTCTTGTATTATTCTTTCTTTGTGTACTGGTGGCTTAGAGCAGGCCTGTCCTTGGGTATAGGCCAACAATGCCACGACTTAGGGCCCTTGGAAAATGATCAAAATTTAGAGGCCCGGATTTTTTTTTTGTTAAAGAATTTTATTAGTCTATACATGCATGGCTTAGAGCAGGCCCGTCCTTGGGTATAGGCCAACAAGGCCACGACTTAGGGCCCTCGGAAAATGATCAAAATTTAGGTGCCCGGATTTTTTTTTTGTTTGTGAAAGGTCCTATTTTGATTATTTAGCCTAAGACCATTAAATAACACAGGGACGGCGTCGGCTCTGCTAAGAGTTTATTAGGTTCTGCCTGCAACTTTCCTATCAATTCATCTTGCTGAATAAACTGATCTACTTTCTTCATGAAAACTTTTTATGTTCTCTATGACATCCTTAATGATAGATTCTAGTTTTTGAATTCTGCGTCCCATTTTGTTTGAGATTGTATTTCTTGACAACTGCGGGACGCTTTTGCTTTTGATAATTTGCATTTGTGTTATAATATGGTGTAATTTGAAAAATTTATGGATTGACATGAAATTGGTCATTACTTGACTGGAAAAAAAAAATCAGCAAAGCCAAAGCCTTTCTCAATTTTTGATTATATTTTAAATTTTTTTAGGGTGATTTCATAGATTTTTTTTAGGGTGATTTCTTAGTTATCAAATAAAAATATAGAGCCAAAATGACACAATAAGTGTAAAAATGGACAACCAGGGTAGTTTCAAACTTAAATGGTTTATGAAGACAAAAATAATAGAAGTGTAACAAAATGTTTTTTTTTCAGGTGAAAATTGAAAATAAACCGAATGTTATCTTTTTCCCTCCTGCTCAATATTTCAAAAAGGCCATATCTTTTGATCTGAAACTCAAGTCTGATCATGTTAATTTTGTCACAGTAATTCATATTTTTTCACCTCTTTATTTTGATATCACATTTGATGTTTTCCGACGTAATTTCTAAAAATGGAAAATTTCTTCATGGAGTCATCTCAATGCAATAATAGTGAAGTTGAAGATGCAGTAATATCGAAGTTGAAGATAGACCATTTAATGTGTCCTACATCTTTATTCACACTTTTATAGAAAACAAATCAAATTTCATTGCATTTTCATTTATGACAACGGAAAATGATAAATACACCGAAGAAGCGTACAAATCATCCTCCGAAAGAGTGTTTGCGTGGTACAGGTTTAATGTTTTTTTTCTTCTCATTTTTCTTTTAGCCAAGTTTGTGGTCCCAATGTAATTGTATGGAAAATTCGGGGGATAAGGTCAGTGTCGGTGACGATGCTGGATTTTGTCATGTATAATTTCGGGTCAATTTAATCTAGGGATGATCGAATCAAGGATGATTTTGGGGGTGATTTTAGACTGAGCCTGAGAATCTCTCTCAGGTTGGCTACGTATCCTGTAATTGTCCAGGAATCAAGTCACACGTAGTTCCTGGAAGTGTATATTTATAATGACAATGCGTGCCCTAACCCTAACATTAGGTCGGTTTTAGCTATTGTCACATTTACCCTTAATGGGCCTTGCCCACTGCCCAAGTTATCCTTTGGATAATGGGCCTCTTTAGCTGGTGCGGACTCTGTCCTCGAGGCCTACTTAATCGACTTGCGTCAGTCGATCTCGGGACCCTTATCCTACACTGTTTAGAGTCGATCGTCGTATTCCCGAGTCGGGGAACCGACCTGCGTGCCTTAACGCTTGTTCGTATTGTGGGGACCAACTGTGAGGCCTGCGTGTTTAAAGTGGACTTTGTCCGCACCCCGAGCTTTCCGACTTGCGGTATCAAGATGGGCCCATCGTCTCGGTTCTCTGATCATGTCAGTTGTCGATGTCACAACCCGTAATTCGACCCTTGGGCTATCACTTATTCTTATTCAGGAGGACCATCTCGTGACGCCACATGGAGGTGCGAGATTTGGTATCGTCATAAGCCCCCCAGATCTATCTGAGCTCTTGAGGTCAGGTCTGATCTGTCAAAGGTGTATCTCGGCCACTGTCATCCAATGCTCTGAACTTAAATCTGCCCTGCGGACTTACCCCTTTTTGCCTTATTCGCACATCAGCTTCTCTCATGTCGATGCATATATGTCGATATCTGCTCCCCAAGTATCATGAGAACCTTAGGTTTGGATCATATTTGTACTTTATTGGGCACGTTGTCCGACCTGCGGACTCTCCCTGTCTGCAGTGCAGACCTTTTGTTGATGCATTTGACTTCTCTCATTTTTCCTTATTTGATGTCAAACACTTTTGTTGCATGTCGATGCTCATTACTTTTTATTGTCTATCTTTCACGTCTCGATGCCTTTTAGCTTTTTTCTTGTCGAGCCTTTGGCTCTGTTTGCCGTCTGCTCTATCATGTCGATATCGTGTTGCCCCCCAAGTGTGTTATGAACTCTTGGTTCTTATCGCACTTGCGAGTTTAGCTGAGATCGACCTGTTTGCCCTGGAATTTTTTGTCACGCGGACTGGTTTTGCTATAGGCAGGTCGATTATCTAGGTGTTTGCCCCGACTCTGCGAACCGTCCCTTTACTTTGGCCTTCTTTGCCCCTTGGGCTCGTTTGGCTAGCGGCTTGGGCGTTTGGCCCGACTTTGCGAACCGTCCCTTTGCCTTGGCCTTTTTTGCCCCTTGGGCAAGTTTGGCTCTTGGCTTGGGCATTCGGCCCGACTTTGCGAACCGTCCCTTTTCCTTGGCCTTTTTTGACCCTTGGACTCGTTTGGCTCTTGGCTTGGGCGTTTGGCCCGACTTTGCGAACCGTCCCTTTGCCTTGGCCTTTTTTGCCCCTTGGGCTCGTTTGGCTCTTGGCTTGGGTGTTTGGCCCGACTTTGCGAACCGTATCTTTGCCTTAGCATTTTTTTTGCCTATTAGGCTTGTTTTGCTTTTGGCTGGTCGATTTTTTGGGCGTTTGGTCCGAACTCGATGCCTTAGCCTTTTTGTTCCATGTAACTTTTAGCTTCACTGGCTGTCGATCAAAATGATCATGTTGCCCGACCTCGATGCCCTAGTAAATTCTCTCCCTTAGGAGTCAGATTACGTCGCTGTCGACTCGGACTTCGATGCCATTGCATTTTCATCCTATTAGGACTTATAAACGTTGACTGTCGACACTGAAGGCGTCCGACTTGCGGATCCTCATAGACCGTTGAGTAGATCCTTTACGGAGTGGATCTTCGAGATACACAAGACACTAGTCAAAAAGTAGCAATAACCATGGGGATAGTTCCCAAAATAAGAAGGCTCTTCCCGCCATGCTCGGCTAGGAGAGTTCTAAAATAGTATAGCGGGTCAGCTCGACCCGCCATTTCGGTAGGGTGAGTTCCAAAATAAGATAGCTCGACCCACCGTGGGTCGAGTTCCCAAAATAAGAAGGCTCGTCCCGTCATGCTCGGCTAGGAGAGTTCCAAAATAAGATAGCTCGACCCGCCATTTCGGTAGGGTGATTTCCAAAATAGTATAGCTCGACCCGCCATTTCGGTAGGGTGAGTTCCAAAATAAGATAGCTCGACCTACCATGGGTTGAGTTCCCAAAATAAGAAGGCTCGTCCCGCCATGCTCGGCTAGGAGAGTTCCAAAATAAGATAGTTCCAAGATAAGATGCCGAGTCGAACTCGGACTTATTAAAGATTTGCTCATCGGTGAGCTCCAAATATGACGCCTAGCTTTATTTTGCTTGTCACTTATCAATATTCGCATATCGTCTGTTGCCCCCGAAGTATGATGATTACCTGTGGTCTTCATTATACTTCTAGCAGACTCTATTATCGATTCTAAGTTTGTTAGCGTTGGTTCTACCGTGGGGCGAGTTCCCGAAATAAGAAGGCTCGTCCCGCCACGCTCGGCTAGGAGAGTTCCAAAATATGATGCCGAGTCGAGCTCGGACTTATTAAAGATTTGCCCATTGGTGAGCTCCAAAATAAGATGCCGAGCCGAGCTCGGACTTATAAAAGATTTGCCCATCGGTGAGCTCCAAATATGATGCCTAGGCCGAGCTCGGTCTTATAAAAGATGATGTCGAGCCGAGCTCGGTCTTATATAATATGATGCCGAGCCGAGCTCGGTTTTATAAAAGATTCTCTCTCGAGAGCTCCAAATATGATGCCGAGGCCGAGCTCAGTCTTATAAAAGATGATGCCGAGCCGAGCTCGGTCTTAAAGAAGATTCACTCGAGAGAGCTCCAAATATGATGCCGAGGCCGAGATCAGCCTTCGGGCAAGAGGAGTCCGTAAAGCTCGAATGCCGGTGCTCGATATCTCGAGTCTTTGTGGTGCAATGTGATTGTGATAAAAAACATTGCATATATAATAAATGCTTACAAAGTGTATAAGAATTTCAAATAACGATCTCGAGAACTCGCTTCGTGGATAGCTAGATACGGTAGATAATTCACAGCTTTCTCGGGCGCTACAGCAGTGTCTTTCCAGTGGCAATCAGACCTCGAAACGGATTCCGATCGGCATGAAATTTGGAGGGATTGTTCTTCCTTCACTTTTCTTCGATGTGACCGGAGGAATCGTTCTTTCGATGGTTCAATCTCCAGGAATAAGCTGCCGATCTGGCAGCTGCTGTCCAGAATCCTGCTGCGTGCCTGCCGTAACTTCTTTGCCACGATCAAGAAATCAAACGAACTCCGATCGGCCTAAAATTTTAAGGGCTTGTTCGGTCCTCATAATTCTTGAATCTGACCGGTGGAAATCTGTCAGGAACTTGAGGGTAATAAGTCGGTTTTAAACAGCTGTAACTATATGTCAGTGAGCTGTTAGATTAGCTGTTTCATTTCTATATGCATATAAATGGGTGTAAAGCTATACGGTAAAGATATTCTGAAAAGTGATAATAAAAATCTTAGTCTTACCTTCTAAATTTTCTTCTTCTTTCCTGTTCTGTGTTTCTTTTTCCCTCCCATTTTCTTACATCTGGTATTAGAGACTCCGATTCTCTGCCATGGCTGACACCCGCCTAAAATCTATATATGAGCTAACAAAGAAGAACGCAAAGGACATTGAGGAGCTGAGTAAGTCCATACAGGACCTCAAACAAAACTCAGAGGACCAGCTTCCGTTCATGAAGGACCAATTTGCTGCTGTTTTTGCAGCATTATCCAACAAATCAGCAGCAGTTACTCCAACAATGGAAGTTCCATCTTCTAGTGTGGGAATTCTGGGGCCTCCACCAACCGAGCAGAGGTATGATAATTCCTTAAAATGTCCTAAAGTGGATTTTCCTGTGTTTAAAGGTGAAAACCCTAGAGCTTGGTTAAGGAAGTGTGAAAGATATTTTCAATTTCATCTAGTCAAAGAGGATGAAAAGGTAGCATTAGCAGAGATGCATCTTGATGATCAAGCAGAATTGTGGTATAGTGGTTGGAAGGTCAATAAGAGGTTTATTACATGGCCTATTTTTGCAATGAATTGTGTAGGAGGTTTGCTAATCAAAACTACGATGATGTAGTGGATGAATTCTATAAGTTGAAGCAAACAGGCTCAGTTGATGCATATCAGGCAAAATTCGATGAGATAAAGACTTTAGAGTCATTAAAGAACCCTGGTTTAGATAAGGCCTACTTTGTGGCAAGTTTCATAGGGGGTTTGAAGAAGGGGATCAGATCCATTGTGAGGGTTAATAAACCACCAGATTTGGCTGCAGCATTAGAATTGGCCAGGGCACAGGAGGATGTGTTGGACTCCCTAAACCCTACACATCCAACCATGATTAGGCATAGTACAATTTAGAGATCCAATCAGTTTGCACCAACTACCCAAGCTAAAGGGAAGGAAGTTGCAAAATATTGTTGGAAAGGTGTCCTAAACCCAATCGGGTTGGACCGGATCCGACCGGGTCGGGTCATTTACAGTCTATTTAGTTCATGTAATAACTTTATTATGATTAATAAAAGCACTTATGTTATTATATATTGTTTGTCTTCATATTATTTGTTGTATATATATATAGTAACGTCCCTAGTATCGATCTGTGATAGAGAAACCATGATAGTGATTATGGTTGATGAGATCTCTAATCACTATAACAAGGTTGGTACTTAAATGTCTCTAGTCTTACATATTATCAAATGGGACATTGATAGTACAATCGAGACTAAAGCACGTATTGGATGTCTTCTATCTTTTAGAAGATAGGGATAGATCTCGCTCTATCGAAGTGTAGAGACACTTGGGTATGCGTGGGCGTGTATTAGAGAATGCGACGTTAGATCGACCCACTTACATTAAGTGTCACACTATGTGGCGGTTGTGTAATTATCCTTTGACCGAGTCTTCATGGCATCACGGTGTGGATTGTCATGCTTTGACACTATTGAGATTTCTCCTAACCACGGGCGATCATGCGGTAGTGATTGGGTATGATATTGAAGCATGCGGAGTATACATGATTGGTCGTCCGGGAATCGCGTATCCTATGATTGGGATTGAATATCCGAAATGGCCTTCTTATAAGGAATGTCTAGCTCTCGAGAATCTTTGCAAAGTGGGAGTAAATGTGTTATTCCAAGAGAGCATGATATCCAGATTATAAGATACGATCGTCAATGTATTGACACTCGAGATACGATCGTATGGATATTATTACAGCGATAGGATTGTAATTTACACGGTAACTGTTTCACATGAAAGGTAGTAGTCATTGCTTTTGACTCTTCCGATGATTGGGGTCACGGTGTGTTGCTGACGCTATCCCGTGATCGTTAGGTATGAAGGGCATTTTAGTAAATTGCACTTTGTGTCTCATGGCCAACATATTCGGAAGCCTATCGGGTCACACACATATGAACATCGAGTCGGATTAAAATGCGGTTATAGTTGATAACCAAATAAGGAAAGTTTATCTCTGACTATAAAGGTTATAGTGGTAAATTAATATGGTGGTATTTATTTATTATGAATAAATAAAATACAAGATATTAATTATATATAAATTAGATTAATTAAAGAATATTCCGAAGCCAATCTTTTGGGATATGAAGCGCCACTTTTGAGTGTACAAGATACACTTGGATTGTGCACTTTAATTAATAAGATTACCATAATATTAATACAAGATATTAATTGATTTTGAAAAATAGATTTATGGTAATAAGATAATTATAATCAATATATGATATTGACAAAATAAATTATAATTAAAGAGATAAATCAATCTAGTTGATTTTCCTTATTTTATTAGAAAAAGGTTTTCTTCTCTACATTACTATTGGGGCGCCACTTCCTATATAAAAGGAAGTGGGTGTCAAGCTCTTTTTTGTACAACACAATTGCAAGAGTTCATAATTCTTGCGTAAAATAGAGAGAGCTCTCCATAGTGAGTTTGTGAGGAAGAAAAGGTCCGGTCTAGCGGCGGAGTTTTTCTCGATAGCAATCCAAGGAGGATTCGGCGAGGTTCGTGTGGATTAGCGATAGAGGCCGGACGCGTGGATGACTTTGCGCATTGAACTACTCTCCGTTGGCGGTCAAAGCGACGATCTTGTAGATCATCCAAGGTATAACCGTCAAACTACTTAACGTGTTCATTGCATTAAACGAAGAACGATCTAGAAAAGGAAATCAAATTTTAATTTCCGCTTAAACTAGTGATTTCCTAACAAAGGTATCGAGCCGGACTTAGTGCTTAAGCAATAAGCATAAATTAAATGCGTAGTATTTAATCGATAGATGCAAGATTTAAATCACGAAAACGTAGAAACAAAAAAAAATATATATATAGGGTTCATGGGGTCGGCCGATCGCGCGCGCCCCATCCTCGGGCGGCGGCGGCGGCGGTGGTGGTGGCCTTCGGTTGTCATTGTCCGTCGGCTCTCCTCTTTCCAATGGGGAGATCAACCCTTTCGCTTTGTGATATTTTATTGTGCATAGATATCTCGTTTATTTAGTTGTGTCATATGCCAACCAATGGTTCAAATAGTTTGGACCATTTATTTGAAACCATATGGCATATTGGCCTTTCTAAATTTTGATTTGGAATAGCGCTGAAGCCTTTTTCAAATATTTGATTTGTAAAAGGCTGGCTTGCGCCACTTCCAAAATTTTGATTTTGGAAAGTGGCCAGTGCCTAAACTAAAAATTATTTGGCCTTTCCAAATTTTGATTTGGAATAGCCTGGCCCTTTTCAAATATTTGATTTGTAAAAGGCTGAGCTTGCGCCACTTCCAAAATTTTGATTTTGGAAAGTGGCTGAGCCTAAACTAAAATTATTTGGCCTTTCCAAATTTTGATTTGGAATAGACTCAAGCCTTTTCAATATTTGATTTGTAAAGGCTTGGCTACTTCCAAAATTTTGATTTTGGAAAGTGTGCGCCTCAGACTAAAATAATTTGGCCTTTCCAAATATTTGATTTGGAATGTTTCAAGCCTTTCAAATATTTGATTTGTAAAAGGCTTAGCTTGTGCCACTTCCAAAATTTTGATTTTGGAAAGTGGCCAGGCCTAAGCTAAATTTAGTTTTTGGAAAGAAGAAAAAAAAAATTGGAGACCTTACAATTTTAATTTTATATTTTGAATAGTTCAAATTTAATTAAAATTGAAATCGATTTAAAATTAAATGTTAATTTTAATTTTCGATTAAGTCATATAATTAATTAAAAGTTATTTAATTATTTGACATGATAAAATAAAGACGCATGAGTAGTAGTAGTTAAAAATTAGAATTTAATCTTTTTCATAAGATAAAATTGTATGGATTAGATGTGTAGATATAATGTGATTATATGGACCTTATCGATCATGGACTTCACCAATAGGATAGATGGGAATGTTTTCTTTATGTTGGTTTTTTAAAAAATTGTCCCAGGTCGCATGAAGAACGTGACCTAGTTTACTTTTTGCATTTATCCCATTCCTCGAGCTCCTCCCAAAGTGCGGCGGGTGTAATTATTTATTATGTAACAAGAATGGAGCAAGAAGTTGAAGACCAAGGAGAGATAAAAGAACCCATTGGCGTGACAAAGAATAAAGATCCTATTGGCGGTTGCGATATACCTTAGTTTGTGACCCATGCGGTTTCGTCGGTTTGTATTCAAACCGCACTCTAGAAAAGTCCATGATCATACCGGTTATTTTATGCGCGAATGTTGTGTATGTTTTACTTTATATGATATCGTAGTAATATGCACATAGTAGATGAGACCATAATTAAACCAAATTAATTAAGTGAATTAATTAAAATTATTCCCACGCCAAAAATCGAGCCAAAATTGTCTCCCAATATTATAATGACGGTGAAGAGCCCTTGTTCGGATCCAATCGATCGCCCTCGCCGGGTTGACCTACCACGGTATATCGTTATTATTGAGATATGATCGTTACGAGATCTCATGAATATTGGGTTACGACTCGACCGAATCTTGCGGTGATTGGCCCTCGCCAGACCGTCGATTTTAGAGACAAGGGGGTTGGCTATCACATGTAGAGATGTGAAACGTCAAAGAGTTGACTAGTCAACCACCGAGTCGCGATGCGATCGATCGCAAGAGTACCTACCGTCGAAATTATCTCGGTTGATCGGCCTCGCCGGGAATCGAGGTAACTAGATGGGATCCCAACCACTAAAGAATTAATTAAATTCTTGAAAGTCAATAGGAATAGTTGGCTAGTGGGAGTAAAACCTTATAAAATTTTAAGTGCAAATTTAGGGTTTTTATACATGAGCTTTTACTTAATCTATCTTTATTTATTGTTGTAGAAAATGTCAAACAAATTGAACCTTCGCTTTATCATCGAAAACAAACTTGACGAAACTAATTTTCTCGATTGGGAAAGAAACCTCAAAATCGCTTTGAGGCACGAGAAGATTGGCCCTACCGGAAAAGCCCGAGGGGTTCGGGCCGCAGATGTTGTTGAGAAGTACAACAAGCAATCGCTCGACAAGATCGATGCTACATGTATCATGCTTGCTTCTATGACACCGAATCGCAGAAAACAAAGATGAGTCTATGGACGCCTACTCTATCATGGTCCACCTGAAGGAACTTTATGCTTCTCGGTCCTCATTGACCGAGAGGTACGAGGTCTCGAAGGCCCTGTTTAGTTGTAAGATGGCATCCGGGATCGCTTTGTGGGGTCACACGTGCTTAAAATGATCGGGTACATAGAGGGCTTGGGAAGTCGGGCCACAAGTTGGAACGAGTTGAGTATTGACTTGATTCTCGCAATCTCTACCGACTCATTCTCACAGCTTTGTGATGAACTATCACATGAACAAGATAGATTGCTCCCTTGCGGAGTTATTGAACATGTTAAAGATCACTGAGAGGCACTTTGTAGGGAAGGGAAAGCAAGTGTTGCCGGTCACTTCGAGTAAGGGCTAGGCAAAAGCCTGCAAAAAGTCCAAGAAGGCGAAGGCAAGACTCTAAGCCAACGCCTAAAATAGCAAAAGACAAATCCAAGGATGCTTGCTTCCATTGCGGTGAGACCGGACATTGGAGGAGAAATCGCAAGGGCTTCTTGAGTACCAAGAAGAAGCATTCGATGCTTCGACTTCGTGTATATTTATGATTGAGATCAACATTACTTCTTCTAAGTCTAACCACCGGGTATTAGATCTTGGTTGTGGTTCTCATATTTGTCTGAATATGCAGGCACTAAGAAGAACTAGAGATCTCAAGAAAGGAGAGGTGGACCTACGCGTTGGAAATGGAGCAAGTGTTCTTTGTCTTTGGCCGTAGGAGTTTATTTTCTTTCATTGCCCAGTGGGCTAGTACTAGAACTCAATAACTTTTATTTTGTTCCCGCTCTTACGAAGAGCATTATTTCTATTTCTGCATTAGATGTTGATGGATTTTCTTTTACGTTTGAGAATAAATGTTGTTCTTTTTCACGTGATGGAATCTTTTATGGTACTGGCATACTTAGCAATGGTCTCTACATATTAGATATGAATGTTGACGTACTTAATATAAATAACAAGAAAGCCAAAACAAATGACTTGAATGAATCCTACTTATGGCATTGTAGACTTGGCCATATAAATAAGAATCGCATTTCCAAACTCCATAAAGATGGAATGTTGGATCAATTCGATTACTTAATCGCTTGATACATGCTAAGCTTGTTTACTTGGCAAGATGACAAAGTCACCTTTTAGTGGCAAAGGGATAAGATCCAATGAATTGCTTGAGCTTATACATACTGATGTGTGTGGCCCAATGTCGATTCAAGCCAAAGGAGGATACTCTTATTTTATCACTTTCACTGATGACCATTCTCGCTATGGTTATATATACTTAATGAAGTACAAGTCCTGAAGCCTTGAAAAGTTCAAAGAATTCGACGAAGTGGAGAAACAATCGGGTAAAGAAATCAAAACACTTCGATCCGATCGAGGTGGAGAATACCTAGATGGAGAGTTTCAAAGTTATTTAAAGGAGAATGGGATTCTACCTGAATGGACCCCTCCAGGGACGCCTCAAATGAATGGCATTTCTGAGAGGAGGAACCGTACTTTGTTAGACATGGTACGATCCATGATGAGCTACGCAGCTTCTTCCAAAATCGCTTTTGGTGTACTCTAGAAACCGCATCCTATACATCGAACCGAGTTCCATCAAAGACGGTTGAATCCACACCATACGAGGTATGGCATAAGAGGAAACCGAGTCTAGCCTATCTTAAACCTTGGGGTTGTCCGACTTATGTGAAGAGGATGATGCCCGATAAATTAGAAGCTAGATCTGACAAATGTCTATTTGTGGGTTATCCTAGAGAAACTAGAGGATACCAATTTTACCATCCCGAGGAACAAAGGTGTTTGTTGCCGGGGATCGCCACTTTCTCGAGAAAGAGTTTATTCTGGATAGGGTCAGGGGAGTAAAATTGATCTTGAAGAAAATCGAGAACCACTTACGGATAACAATCAGGTTGATGGAAGTAGAGGACTTGCCACACACAGATGTGACACCAGCCTCTACCGTGGACACACTAGCACCTCGAAGATCCACTGAGGAACGCCGTGAACTCGAAAGGTATCTGGCGTGTATCTCATGGAAGATGAGGACCCTAGAACTTATGAGGAAGTGCTATTAAGGCATGACAAAGAGAAGTGGTGGAAGCCATGAATTACGAAATGGAATCCATGAAAGACAACCAAGTTTGGAACTTAGTTGATCCACCTGAGGAATAGTTCCCATAGGGTGTAAATGGGTCTTTAAGAGAAAGACCGACATGGACGATAACGTGACTACCTACAAGGCTAGGTTGGTGGCAAAAGGATATAAGCAAAGACAAGGAGTTGACTATGACGAAACCTTTCGCTTTGTTGCCATGTTAAAATCCATTAGAATTTTGCTTGCTATTGCAAAGATACCATGATTACGAAATCGCGGATGGATGTGAAAACAAATTTTCCTTAACGGGAACTGTCTGAGGAAGTGTATATGACACGACTGAGGTTTCACAACCAATGACGCCAGGATGGTGTGTAAACCGCAAAGATCCATTTATGGACTAAAGCAAGCTTCTCGAGTTGGAATCTTCGCTTTGATGAGATAATCAAACAGTTTGATTTCATCAAAAGCGAAGATGAGCCCTGTGTTTACAAGAAGGTTAGTGGGAGTGCCATTGTGTTCTTAGTGCTTTATGTGGATGACATATTGCTCATAGGGAATGATGTGCCTATGTTACAATCAACAAAGCTTGGTTATCCAAGAACTTCTCAATGAAGGACTTGGGTGAGGCAACTTACATTCTAGGAATAAAGATCTATAGAGATAGATCTAAAAGGTTGCTTGGTCCGTCGCAGCACCACCTATATAGACAAGATCTTTGAAGAGATTCAAATGGAGCACCCAAGAAAGGATTGCCGCCCATGTCACATGGGGTCTACTCATCCCAAGGAATGAGTCCTAAGACAGAGGAGGAAAGGGCACAAATGAGTAAAGTCCCTTATGCTTCGGCAATTGGTCTATCATGTATGCCATGTTATGCACAAGACCGTATGTCTCGTACCCTCTTAGTATGACTAGCGGTACCACCCCAATCCAGTGATGGTCACCTGGATTGTCACAAGAATATCCTTAAGTACTTGAGACGTACTAGGGATATGTTCCTGGTTTTCGGGAATGATGATTTAGTATTACGAGGTTACACAGATGCCAGTTTCCAAACTGACAAGGATGACTTCAAGTCACAATCTGGATTTGTTTTCACGCTTAACGGCGGAGCAGTGAGCTGGAAGAGTTCCAAGCAGGAGACTACTGCAGATTCTACAACGGAAGCCGAATACATAGCAGCCTCGGAGGCGGCAAAGGAAGCAGTTTGGATGAAGAAGTTCATTACTGAACTTGGTGTGGTTCCCTCCATTGAAGGTCCAGTGCCTCTGTACTGTGATAATAATGGAGCGATATCTCGATCAAAGGAACCAAGGTCTCATCAAGTCCAAACATGTGCTACGGCGCTATCACTTGATTAGAGAGATAGTAGATAGAGGAGATGTAAAGATAAAGAAAGTCCACACGGATGATAATATAGGCGATCCGTTAACCAAGGCATTGTCTCAAGCTAAGCATGAAAACATGTTCACTTGCACGGGCTTGGGCATATGGGTGATTGGCTTTAGGCCAAGTGGGAGATTGTTGGAAAGGTGTCCTAAACCCAATCGGGTCGGACCGGATCCGACCGGGTCGGGTCATTTACAGTCTATTTAGTTCATGTAATAACTTTATTATGATTAATAAAAGCACTTATGTTATTATATATTGTTTGTCTTCATATTATTTGTTGTATATATATATAGTAACGTCCCTAGTATCGATCTGTGATAGAGAAACCATGATAGTGATTATGGTTGATGAGATCTCTAATCACTATAACAAGGTTGGTACTTAAATGTCTCTAGTCTTACATATTATCAAATGGGACATTGATAGTACAATCAGACTAGCACGTATTGGATGTCTTCTATCTTTTAGAAGATAGGGATAGATCTCGTCTATCGAAGTGTAGAGACACTTGGACTGTACGTGGACGTGTATTAGAGAATGCGTACGTTAGACTGACCCACTTACATTAAGTGTCACACTATGTGGCGGTTGTGTAATTATCCTTTTGACCGGAGTCTTCATGGCATCACGGTGTGGATTGTCATGCTTTGACACTATTGAGATTTCTCCTAACCACGGGGCGATCATGCGGTAGTGATTGGGTATGATATTGAAGCATGCGGAGTATACATGATTGGTCGTCCGGGAATCGCGTATCCTATGATTGGGATTGAATATCCGAAATGGCCTTCTTATAAGGAATGTCTAGCTCTCGAGAATCTTTGCAAAGTGGGAGTAAATGTGTTATTCCGAGAGAGCATGATATCCAGATTATAAGATACGATCGTCAATGTATTGACACTCGAGATACGATCGTATGGATATTATTATAGCGATAGGATTGTAAGTTACACGGTAACTGCTTCACATGAAAGGTAGTAGTCATTGCTTTTGACTCTTCCGATGATTGGGGGTCACGGTGTGTTGCTAGACGCTATCCCGTGATCGTTAGGTATGAAGGGCATTTTAGTAAATTGCACTTTGTGTCTGCGCCAACATATTCGAAGCCTATCGGGTCACACACATATGAACATCGAGTCGGATTAAAATGCGGTTATAGTTGATAACCAAATAAGGAAAGTTTATCTCTAGACTATAAAGGTTATAGTGGTCTATTAATATGGTGGTATTTATTTATTATGAATAAATAAAATACAAGATATTAATTATATATAAATTAGATTAATTAAAGAATATTCCGGAAGCCAATCTTTTGGGATATGGGGCGCCACTTTTGAGTGTACAAGATACACTTGGATTGTGCACTTTAATTAATAAGATTACCATAATATTAATACAAGATATTAATTGATTTTGAAAAATAGATTTATGGTAATAAGATAATTATAATCAATATATGATATTGACAAAATAAATTATAATTAAAGAGATAAATCAATCTAGTTGATTTTCCTTATTTTATTAGAAAAAAGGTTTTCTTCTCCTACATTACTATTGGGGCGCCACTTCAACTATAAAAAGGAAGTGGGTGTCAAGCTCTTTTGTACAACACAATTGCAAGAGTTCATAATTCTTGTGTAAAATAGAGAGCTCTCCATAGTGAGTTTGTGAGGAAGAAAAGGTCCGATCTAGCGACGGAGTTTTTCTCGATAGCAATCCAAGGAGGATTCCGGCGAGGGGTTCGTGTGGATTAGCGATAGAGGCCGGACGCGTGGACGGCTTGCGCATTGAACTACTCTCCGTTGGCGGTCAAAGCGACGATCTTGTAGATCATCCAAGGTATAACCGTCAAACTACTTAACGTGTTCATTGCATTAAACGAAGAACGATCTAGAAAAGGAAATCAAATTTTAATTTCCGCTGCGTTAAACTAGTGATTTCCTAACAAATATATCACCAACTGAACTCCAAGATAGGAGATCAAAAGGATTATGTTTTAGGTGCAGTGAAAAATATACTCCTGGCCACCAATGTAAATCCAAACAATTGAACTTCATTCTGGTAGATGACAAGAATGAGGGTTTTGTGATTATAGAGGATTATGAGGAATGTGATGGACAAGAAAATGAGACCTCACAACTGTCCCTCAGCACTATGACAGGACAGATCAGCTCAAATACTATCAGAATTCAGGGCATGCTTAAAAAGAGACCTGTAAATATCCTTATAGACAGTGTGAGTTCACACACATAACTTGATCAGAAATTAGCCAAGGATATTCAGTGTGTGGTGGAAGCAACCAAACCCATGGGAGTAACAGTTGCTGATGGTAATAAGATGATCAGTGATAGTATCTGTCCAAACCTCCCTTGGACAATGCAAGGCATTAGGTTTTCTCATGATGTGAGGCTCCTGAAACTTGGGGGTTGTGATATGGTACTTGGGGTTGACTGGATGAAGAAGTTTAGTCCTATGGTATTCGATTTCAACAAGATGGAATTATCATTTCAGAAGGAATGAAAGCATATTATTCTAAAAAGCATCTCAGAAACTGCCCAGATTAAGAGCATAAGTAGCAAACAACTGAATAAGAACTTTAGACCAGGATCTAGTGGAGTTGTGGCATGTATCAATTTCATTCAAACTGAAGCAGAATTGCAAATGGCAGAATCTATACCCCATGAAATCCAGGACTTACTGGATCAGTACCCTGATGTGTTTGCCACCCCTACTGCCTTGCCACCAACCAGAGACTTGACACATGATATCATACTTAAAGAAGGGACATATCCTTTTAAACAGAGGCCCTACAAATATGGCCACTACCAAAAACAAGAAATTGAGACTCAAATTGAACAAATGTTAGAACAAGGGTTTATTCAACCTAGCCACATCCCCTATGCTTCTCCTATTCTACTGGTTAAGAAAAAAGATGGATCCTGGCGTTTGTGTGTGGATTATAGGAAGTTAAATGACTTCACTGTCAAGGATAGGTATCCTATTCCCCTTATTGATGAGTTACTAGATGAATTAGGCAAGGCAAAGTACTTCACAAAGATTGATCTAAGGGCAAGGTTCCATCAGATCAGAATGAATCCTCAAGCTATCCCCAAAACAGCCTTTGTTACCCATCATGGACACTATGAGTACACTGTCATGCCTTTTGGCCTGACCAATGCACCTGCTACATTTCAGAAGGCAATGAATGAGCTCTTAAAACCACATTTGAGGAAGTTTGTCTTGGTTTTCTTTGATGACATATTAGTATACAGTCCAGATTTGCAGTCTCATGTTTTCCATTTACAGACAATACTGGATCTACTGAGAAAACACACATTTCATGCCAAGCTCAATAAATGCAGCTTTGCACAGACAAGAGTGGAATATCTGGGACACATTATTCAACAAGGGAAGGTAATGCCTGATCCTCACAAGATAGATAGCATGCAGAAGTGGCCGACCCAAAAAAGTCACAGAATTGAGAGGTTTCCTGGGGCTAACTGGTTTCTACAGGAGATTTATCCCTTACTATGGCATCCTAGCTAGACCATTAACCAACCTACTGAAGAAGGATGGATTTCTATAGGATGAGGAAGCTATTGCTGCATTTAACAAACTGAACAGGCAATGTGTGAGGCATCATTGTTAGCACTACCAGATTTCTCCACCCTATTTGTAATTGAAAGAGATGCATGCTGCAACGGGCTAGGAGCAGTGTTACAGCAGCATGAGAGGCCAATCTCTTACCTCAGCAGGGCCTTTAACACCAAAGAGATGTGACTATCCATCTATGAGAAGGAATTGCTTGCTGTCATCATGGCTGTTAACAGATGGAAACATTATCTACAAGGACACCAGTTTACAATCAAGACATATCAACAGTCCTTAAAGTATCTCCTAGAACAAAAAGTGACCACTGCATTACAGCAAAAGGGGATCACCAAACTGTTAGGCTTGGATTTTAAGATTGAGTTCAAGAAGGGGAAGGAAAATGTAGTGGCTGATGCACTTTCCAGGAAGCCGGTGGAGCAGGCCATTACAATGGCTATAACTACAATCCTGCCCACTTGGATGACAAGAGTAATGGATAGTTATGCTGGAGATGAACATGCCCAGTACAAGCTCAGCTGTGTTCTTTTGGATCCAAATTCTGAACCAGACTACACACTCCATCAGGGAATCCTTAAACATAAAGGGAAATTATATGTGGGTAGTTCTGGCACCTTGAGACAAGACATTATGTCCCAACTCCATGAAAGTCCACTTGGAGGACACTCAGGCATTAAGGCATGCCTGAAAAGAATCTCCTCTTTATTCTACTGGCCCCATATGAGGTATGATGTCCGGACACTAATTCAATCTTGCACAGTTTGCCAACAGTGTAAGAGCCTCCATGAGCATCCACAATGACTATTACAGCCATTACCTATTCCAGATCAGGCATGGCAGCACATTAGTATGGATTTTATAGACTGGCTTCCAAATTCTGAGGGCCATGATGTCATTATGGTAATAGTGGACAGATTTACAAAATGGGGTCATTTTGTACCTATAGGGGTATACAGCAGAATCTGTGGCAGATGCTTTTTCCATCAAATCTACAGGTTACATGGTCTCCCTCCACCATAGTCAGTGACAGAGACAATGTTTTTACTAGTGAATTTTGGCAAAGCTTATTCCAGCTAGCATGGGTCAGGTTGGCACTCAGTCCAGCATACCATCCCCAAACTGATGGCCAAACTGAAAGGGTCAATCAGTGCCTTGAAATGTACTTAAGGTGTATGTGTTTCCAGAGACCAAAACAGTGGTCTAGGTGGTTGACATTGGCTGAATTTTGGTACAATACAAATTTCCACACTGCCCTACAAACCTCTCTTTTTGAAGCACTTTTATGGTTATAAGCCCACTACTATACCAGTGGGTAGTTTCAGGAGAAACCACTTGATGCAGTATGAATATTACGAACGGATAATCGGGTAATTCTAATTAGGAAAATAATGTAAGAACACGAATGTTTGGATATAATTTGGACTGAACTCTTGAGAGAGCTGCCTACGTATCCAATTTAAGTGATAAACTGGAATCAAGTCCCCCTCGTAGTTCAGGGTATCCTTCATATAGTTGTAGATCGTGATTCTCTTCCTTGTAGTGATGGGGAGTTATCAACGATTATCTCTGGACGTGGGGTCTACCCACGTACAGGAATAGTTGAGGTGTTGTTGACTTGGTCTTCACCACATTCAGCCCGTTGCTCGCCCAGAACCATTCTCGATCGTAACCAGGTGGGGTCCCGCTCCTCCGATTGTCATGCCCAACTTCCAGTCTGCAGTCGAGATTTTGATGGTCGGGCTTGACTGGATCGTTTGTCTCTATTATTAACTTTGGGCCTGGCCCAATAACAAATAACCCGACCCAATGGGCCCATATATCGTCATAAGTCCCCTGCACTAGGGTAGATCGCTTTTACAAATGCCTCTAGCCTCGAAACGGTTCTGCTTCCGCTATTAATTCTACGCGAAACGAGGCCAAGTTGCACCCATTTGTTATCATTATAACAGTGAATCGAACCATTGCGTCGTATCCACTTCTTGTCATATAATCATCCCTCTTGTCAAATGCCACTTCTATATTAGACTTTTGGAATAGCGTCTCAGCAGTTACAAGTAAGTCTCTTTCTGCTGTTCTTTTACTTCTTTTGAGATCTTCATTTCGTTCATGTCTTTGAGAGCAAATACTGCCTCTAGCGATTCTATCGAAAAGTTGTTTGAGTCTCCAGAGAAAATTTCTAGGGCCATAGAGAGTGAGGAAGTGAATTCCACTAACCCTGTTTTTTGTCCTGAAACCGCAACAAACCTCAATCATCCATCCTCTTCCATTGATTTAAGAAATACCTCCACTTTTGGGGATAACCCACTGTGTCTTTTGCCTTCTCATCTTCTGCCTCCTGGGATTTTTACTCCCACTTCAATTGTTCATCAGTACCCAGAAGACCATACTGCCTTTTTAAATACATTGAAGAGAGAAATCAACCGATTCGATAAAACCAAGGCGATAATGGCCTGCCATGGTGTCTCAAGCAAGATGACCAAAATAGAAATGGCCAGTTTATTGAAAACTTACAAAATTCAGACTGAGCCTTTTGCAGTTCTTCTTCCTAAATCCACTGAATATGCGTATAATCCCCCAGATGGCTTATGTACAGTGTATGCTGATCAACTCCATAGCGGGTTAAGGTTCCCTCTTCCTCCTAGGTGTATTGAGGTGCTAAAGTATTATAAGTTAGGGGTCGGCCAAATACATCCGAATAGCGTTAAATTTCTGGTAGGTTTTATGATTTGGTGTCGCCTGAACACCACACCCTTCTCTCGTGAAGTTATTCAGGAACTTCTATCAGTGCAAATTGACTCAGGGTAGTGGAGGGTGGTACCATTTTTTTCGCAGATCCGGTAGGTTAGCCCAAATCATCCCTCTGTCTACCAAAGATAAGACTAAGAAGAAATGGTCAGAGCGTTTCTTCTTTGTAAAGCACAACACTGGGGTGGATCTTGGTCGTTGGAATTCTTCCTCCATGAAGGATAAACTGGAGGATCCTATAGACGAAGCTCTGGTTACATACCTTTCCAATAATAACATTACTTTGACTTTGAGCACTATCAGCTCTATGTTGGTGGATGCTGCCCAGAATTAACGGCGGGGCCTGCCGGTTATGTAGAATTTACCAAGAAACAGTATCGAAAACGTATGTTTGTCTTTTCTCCTGCTTTTGCTTTATGAATATACTTTGACTATTTTTTCTCTTTGCAGTGGCCAATGTAGACGATCTGATCCACATTGACGTTGATGAGGAGGAAGAGAGTGAACAACAGATACAAGAGGATTCTGAACGGACAGTGTCAGCCATTCCTGGTCAAGGCGAGACTTCTGCTCAGAAAGAAACAGGAGATGTAGCTGCTGATTCTGGGGAAGCCGCTCAGAATATTGTTGCTGCATTGGAGCCTTCTGTTCAGATTCTCCCGAGTGTCGCAGAGAATACTACTCCAATCGAGTTAGATATTCCTCCTACTGACCCGGACTCTGCCCTGACAGCGGTGCCCTTGAGGTCTATTCCCCAAAAAAGCAAGAAACGGCCTAGACCTTCTTCATCTGGGACATCTGCTAGTGATTCCTCTTTCAATTTTGAGGATATGTCCGCTGATGACTTTGCTGATTCTGTAAGTGATTTCCTGAACACCTTCATTTTTGTTTTAATTTCTGTCTACTAAGATATTCTCTTTGTAGTGTTACCGCCTGGGTAAGGCCTTGTACAAGAAAACTTCAAGCATGGCTAAAGATATCTCTTCCTTGCAACACAAAGTGATTCAGTTAGATGAGGCCAACGCCAAAATTGCCAGCCTGGAAGAATCTAATTATGAAGCCAATGCTAAGGTGGCCAGTTTGGAGGAGGTCCACCTTGCTGATCAGCGAGAGATTGAGAAGTTAAAGTCTGATCTTGCCAAAGTTGAGGGCGTGATCTTCACCTAAGAGGAACAACTGAACTTAAGAGATCAGCGGTTGGCGAAATTGAACGAGGAGCATCTGCAACATCTTGCTACTGCAAAGAAGATGAAGGCTGATTTTGACGAAACCTTGAGGCAGATGGAGGAAATCCACTGCTTCGTAATATCGCCCGTAAGGTTGTCGTTGGGTATAAGTCTTCTCCTCAGACTTATGAGGAAATCCAGATCATATTGGCTCCGCTCTGCAGAGAGGATATACACTTGGCGTTGATGAGGCCAAACTCACGACACAGTGATTAACACTCTGCCTAATCACCGGTTGTATGATAAAAAGTAGGGGAGATCTTCATGAAGCGATATGATGAATACAAGAATGGAGAAGACATAATTAGCAAATATGCTAAGAAAAAATCCGCCCAACCTTCAGAGAGACCTGCTCAGCCTTCAGAGAAACCTGCTCAGCCTTCAGATCCCTCTGCATCTTAGTTTATTTCCTCTGAAAACTTTGAATTTTCTGCCTTTTCAAGCAGCTTTTGATGTAGTAATTATGTATGTTATTTCTTGTCAGTGACTTTTTTAATCTTTTGAACCTTTTGAGTATGTACCTTTGAATTTGATATCCTCTGTTTAGATCCTTTGTATCTTTGAATTTGACATTCTCTGTTTAGAGATTCTTGTCTTCATGTTGCACTGCAAAGAAGTTAGGATTTTTTTATCCTTAGCTTCTTTATTCAATAGTTTCTACTCAGTATACTCTTGCTCTGCAAGTTTTCTGTTAATTCTTTTAATTAGTGCTCTGCTCAGAATTCTTTTGCACTGCAAGTTTAACATTTGTGTCTTCTAACTAGAATACCCTTGCGCTGCAAGTTTGGCACCCCTCTTTTTTTTTTTTATTTAATTTATTATTGAGACAGTTTCCCAGCATGCCCTTGCACTGCAAGTTTTGCACTTATATTTCTTGAGTGGGACTTCTGCCCAGAATGTCCTTGCCTTGCAAGTTTGATACATATATTTTTAAAGTGGGACTTTTGCCCAGGATGTCCTTGCACTGCAAGTTTGACACTTATTTTTTTAAATGGGACTTCTGCCCAGAATGTCCTTGCACTGCAAGTTTGACACTTATATTCTTAAGTGGACTTCTGCCCAGAATTCTTGCGCTGCAAGTTCGATACTTATGTTTTCCTGTACCGCCACATTCTGTTTTTAGTTTTGTGTTTCAACACAATTTCCACACAAGTTAAAACATCGTATAATAATCATATAATGAACATAGATCTATATTCAAGATAACATTACTTAAAAAATGAAATTACTTTAAGGAAAAAACTTCCTTAAATGAACAGCATTCCAACTTCTAGGAACAGTTTTGCCAGAGGCATTAGCTAGTTGATAAGATCCTTTTCCATGCACTTTGATAATTTTATAAGGACCTTCCCAATTTGGGTCTAGCTTTCCAGTGGGGCCTTGCTTGCTAGCCTCATTTCGCCTCAGAACTAAATCGCCTTCTTTAAAATACGTACCTTTAACTTTGGAGTTGTAGTATTGAGCAATTCTTTGCTTGTATTTGGCCATTTGTATCAGAGCTATGTCCCTTTTGTGCTCCAGTTCATCTTTGAGATGCAGCATGTCTACTTCCTGAGTTTCTGGACAGTATAATTCGATTCTGGGAGACTTGTGTCCAATCTCTGCTGGTATTACTGCCTCGCACCCATATGCTAAGGAGTATGGCGTTTCCTGCGTAGCAGCGTTTGGGGTGGTTCTATATGCCCACAAGATATTTGGAAGGTGGTCCACCCAATGAGACCCCTCTTGTTCCAACCTTTTCTTCAATCCCTGTTTTATTTGTCTGTTGGTTTGCTCCACCTGCCCATTGGCTTGAGGATAGGCCACTGAAGTAAAATGTTGGGAGATTCCTAGGTTGGTGCACCAAGTTTGCACTCCTTGATCTTCAAATTGCGTGCCATTATCATAAATGAGAACTTTAGGGATCCCATACCTGCATAGAATATTCTGCCACAGGAACTTCTGTATCTGGTTGGCTGTGATGGTGGTTAAGGGTTCAGCTTCCACCCACTTAGTGAAATAATCCACTGCTACCACTAAAAACTTGAAATTTCCCGGTGCTCGGGGTAGTGGGCCCACTAAGTCCACCCCCCACTGATCAAACGGCCATGGAGACACAATTGGTATCATTTCCTGTACAGGATTATGCGATAAGTTGCTATGAACCTGGCATGTCCGGCAAGTTCGACTGAGATTCTCTCAGATCGCTTTGCATTTCTCGCCAAATAATAACCGTAAAGCCTACATTTCCTGGCCAGAGCTCTTGCTCCCAAATGATTTCCACAAATTCCGAGATGGATTTCTCTTAATACATAATCTCCCTCATCCGGGGTAACGCATATCAACCAAGGTGCTGCATAGGATTTTCTGTACAGAACGTCGTTGAACAGAGCATACCTGGCTGAGAGTCTTATCAATTTTCTGGCATGTACTTTGTCTTCAGGTAGTCTCCCATCTCTTAGATATACTACAATTGGATCCATCCAAGTTTCTGCCTGTGTGATTGGTTGTTCTTCAATCTCATCACAACTCTTGTGCTTCAACTGTTCAACCAACACCTTCTTGTGGGACAAGAAATTCGATCCTAGTTTGGATAAGGCATCTGCTCTGGTATTTTGGGCTCGAGTTATCTGTTCAACTTCTATCGTTAAGAAGTTCTGCAATTTCTTCTGTGCCACTGCAAGGTACTTTTTCATGGGGCCTTATTTTGCCTCATATTCTCCCTTGATATGGTTTGTTACCAGCTGTGAGTCTGTGTAGACCTTCAAATCTTGCACACCTAACTTTTGCGCTAAGTTTAATCTAGTTATCAAAGCTTCATATTCTGCCTCATTGTTAGTAGCCTGAAAGTCAAAATGAAGAGCATATGGGAATTCTTCACCTTTTGGGCTAATGAGTAGGAGTCCTGCTCCTGCTCCCTCTTTGTTGGAGGCTCCGTCTACATAAATCTGCCACTGTTCAGAATCATTCTTCTCAGCCTTGTTCTTCTCAGCCTCTTGTTCTATAGCCAAAGCTTTCTCTTCTGCCAAGAAATCAGCTAATGCTTGAGCTTTAATTGCTATTCTTGGTTTGTATTCGATATCAAATCCTGCCAATTCAACCACCCACTTTGCCAGTCTTCCAGACTTGTCTGGTTTCTCCAAAATCTGCTTCAAAGGTTGGTTTGTTAACACAATCACTGGATGACTTTGGAAGTACGGTCTCAATTTCCTTGTAGCATGTACTAGGGCTAAGACAAATTTCTCCACCTCAGAATATCTAATCTCGGGCCCTTGTAGGGCTTTGCTTACAAAATATACTGGTCTTTGTATCATGCCATGTTGCTTTACCAACACAAAGACTTACTCGCTTCATTGCAAAAAGACAAGTATAGAATGTGATTTCACCTTCCCCGTGGAGGAGTTAGAGTTGGCAAGTGGCTGATATGATCTTTTAACTCCTGAAAAGCTCGTTTACATTCTTCATTCCACTCAAACGGACTGGCCTTCCTAAGGATTTTGAAGAATGACAATGATTTCTGTGCAGATTTCGACTAGAATCTGTTTAGAGCTGCTAATCTTCCTGTTAATCGTTGTACTTCTTTGATATTCTTCGGTTCAGGCATGGTCTTCAACGCTTCCAATTTATCAGGATTGGCCCTGATACCTTCTTTAGATATCATAAAACCCAGGAATTTGCCTGACCTTACTCCAAAAGTACACTTTTTTGGGTTCAATTTCATTCCTGTTTGTCTCAAGACTTGGCAAACCTCTGCTACATCCTTCAAATATTGGTCAAGAGTCCTGCTCTTGATCAATAGATCATCCATGTATACTTCCATAGATTTGCCAATCTGTTGTTTGAAAATGGTATTGACTGCCCTTTGGTAGGTAGCCCCTGCGTTCTTTAATCCAAAAGGCATAGACGCATAGTAGTAGGAACCAAATTCAGTAATAAAGGCAGTTTTTACAGCATCTATAGGGTCCATCATAATCTGATGATATCCCTTATAAGCATCTAGAAAAGCAAAAATTTCATAACCAACTGTAGAGTCTACTAGCCTGTCAATTCTAGGGGAAGTGTAACTATCTTTAGGACAAGCTTTGTTTAAATCGGTGAAGTCCACGCACATTCTCCAACTGCCATCTGGTTTCTTAACTAACACTGGGTTTGCTAGCCATTCTGGGTAGATAACTTCTTTAATCATGTTGGCCTGCAACAGTTTTTCCACTTCTTGCTGGACAGCCTGTATCCTTTCTGGAGCAAATGATCTCTTCTTTTGTTTCACTGGTTTCCTGGTTGGGTCGATGTTGAGCTTATGGACCACCAACTCTGTTGCCAATCCAGGCATATCACTTGCCTTCCATGCAAACACATCTTGATAATCTTTCAAAGTGCTGATTAACATATGCTTCTGTTCAGCCGGTATCCAAGATCCTACGCTGACTGTGGATTTAGGGTCCAATTCATTTAGCATTATTGATTCCACTGGATCGTTTGACTGCCAACTTTTTTCTTCATCTGGAACCAGGTCTTCCATTGTCACCTGCTGCACCTTCATTTTTCCACTGATTGTGGCTGTGTAGCAATTTTTTGCAGCATCTACGTCCCCTATAACAGTAGCTTCTCCATCGAAAGTAGGGAATTTCATGCTGTTGTGTGCGGGTGATACCACTGCCCTCAGGTCAATTAGTGCTGGCCTTCCAAGAATCACATTATATGCAGATGGATCCTTTACCACCACATAGTTCACCATCAGAGTCCTGCTCTGTTGCCCTTTGCCAAAAGTTGTCAATAATTTTAACATACCCACAGGATGTATGGGCGGCCCGGTAAATCCGAAAAGAGGAGTTGATACGGGAGTCAACTCCGAATCTGAGAGTTTCATCGCTTGGAACGCGCTATGATACAGCACGTTTACTGCGATGCCTGTGTCTACGCAGATCCTTCTGACCAGATTTTTCTGAATAACCGCCTCTATTACCAGTCCTTCGTTACTTACAACGGCTTGTAGGGCATCTCTAGGACCGTACTGAACGGTTCCCATAACTTTCTGCTTTTTTGCTTCCCCTTGCTTCTCTGCGCTGCCCTTTTTATCTTCCTGGACAGCCTTGCTACCTTCTCCTGGTCCACCCACAATGGTATTCACAGTATTAATTGGGGCATTTTCTCTATGCCCATCTGCATCCGGAGACGGATCTCTATGTCTCCTCTGGTTGTACTGGCTATGATCATATTCTCTGCTTTTTGAACTCTCTCCTTCCTTCCTGGGATTATCTCCCTGCGCTCGATCGATGCACTCATCGATTTTTCCTTCCATTGCTGCTGCGTCGATATCTCTGATCAGATCCCTACATTGTTCAGAGTCATGTCCAATGTCTTTATGGAACTTACACCACCTGGTGTGGTCTCTTTTCTCCCTTGGACCCCTCAACGGAGGAGGAGTCTTAGCAATTCCTTTCTTCTCCATAATTTCCAGCACTTGGTCACGAGATCTGTTTAGAGGAATAAGGTCTCTGTCCTGCAAAGCACCTTTTTCCCTAATCTTTCAGAGACGGGAGCGGTTACCCTATCCCAGACAGATTTCCTTTTCTTGTCATTCCTATCCTCGGTTTTTCCTTTCTTAGCATCCCTACATGGGATTCTTCTCTCTTGGCTCATTAGCCTCTTCCCACGACAATGTCTCAGATGCTACTTCTGCACATTCTTCCATCGTGTTTGGATCTTTGCTGCTCAGCTTTGCATGTAACCGTCCTTCTCTAAGTCCTTCTATGAAGGATGCTACCAAGAACTTATCATCCAGATCTGCTATCTGGGATGATTCTCCATTGAATCTCTTGATGAATTGTAACACTGTTTCATCACTTTTTTGCCTAACAGTCAGCAAATAAGTCCGGTTTCTTTGGAAAGGTCTTGCTGCGATGAATGCATGCATGAACTTTCTGGTTAGAGTGGGGAAATCCGGTATAGATCTGGGGTTCAACTTGTTGAACCAATCTCTTGCCTTTCCTGTTAGAAGAGTTGCAAATGCCCTGCATTTCATCTCTTCTGGAGCGTTATACAAATTCATGTGTTGAATGTACTGATGCATATGGTCGTATGGATCCTTAGTTCCATCATATGCTTGAATTTTTGGAATTTTGAACCCTGGAGGACATGGGAATGCATCGATGTCCTCAATGAAAGGAGACACCAGCCTGAATTCATCTTGCTTGGGTTTAAGTATGGCATCTAACTCAGCTCTGGCACTATCACCAACTGGGTGAGTAACTACCACTTGTATGCTTGATTCTGCTTCCTGCTTCTCTTTTTTAGCAGTTTGAAACGGGGTATGTGCTTCGGAAACATCATTATCTTTATTCCTCGCTTTCAAAACTGCCTCGAATATGGCTTTTATCTCCTCACCTTTGAGATTTGCCAGGTTTTCGACCAACATTTGTTTAATTGCATCTGGATTGCTGGTCTGTCCTTCTTCCATAACTTTTTTCCCAGTTTCTTGGTCATTTCGACCTGGGCTTCTGTCTCCGATCTGATTCTTTTCTTTCTCTTGTTCATTTTGTTGTTTCTTTGAATTTCCTTGGTTTCTTGCCATTTTTCTCTATTAACCACTCACTAACTAGAATTAGCCCTCCTTCTAGCGCCAAATGATGCAGTATGAATATTACGAACGGGTAATCGGGTAATTCTAATTAGGAAAATAATGTAAGAACACAAATGTTTGGATATAATTTGGACTGAACTCTTGAGAGAGCTGCCTACGTATCCAATTTAAGTGATAAACTGGAATCAAGTCCCCCTCGTAGTTCAGGGTATCCTTCATATAGTTGTAGATCGTGATTCTCTTCCTTGTAGTGATGGGGAGTTATCAACGGTTATCTCTGGATGTGGGGTCTACCCACGTACAAGAATAGTTGAGGTGTTGTTGACTTGGTCATCACCACATTCAGCCCGTTGCTCTATCCAGGAACCATTCTCGATCGTAACCAAAGCGGGGTCCCGCTCCTCCGATCATCATGCCCAGCTTCACTCGGTCCAGTCAAGATTTTGATGGTCGGGCTTGACTGGATCGTTTGTCTCTATTATTAACTTTGGGCCTGGCCCAATAACAAATAACCCGACCCAGTGGGCCCATATATCGTCACCACTGTTACAGTGGATGAATTTATTCAACAAAAGCACCTACTCACAAGGGAACTAAAGGAAAATGTAGAGCATGCACAAGCTAGGATGAAGCACTTTGCTGACAAATGAAGGACAGATTGGGAGTTCCAAGTTGATGATCTAGTTTTTCTAAAACTTCAACCTTACAGCATGCAATATCGTGGGCCCTAAGGAGGAATTAAAACTAGCAAAGAAGATATTTTGGACCCTATAGGGTGGTAGAGAAGATCAGTCTTGTGGCTTACATGTTGCTCCTACCTGAGAATTCCAGGCTGCACCCTGTGTTTCACATATCATTGTTGAAGAAGAACAGGGGGCTCACATTCCTGTGTCATCCCACCCACCTATTACATCAGAAGATGGCTAGATGACCATATACCCAGAAGAAATCCTAGATATCAGGACTGTCAAGAGGAAGAATACACCAGTTGTTCAATGGCTAATGAAATGGATCAACTTGGATGAAGCAGCAGCCACATGGGAAGATGCAAGCTACATCAGTACCAAGTTTCTAGATTTCCTCCACCATGAGGTCATGGTGTTACTCAAGAAAGGGGGGATGTCAGGAACTTGAGGGTAATAAGTCGGTTAAACAGCTGTAACTATCTGTCAGTGAGCTGTTAGATTAGCTGTTTCATTTCTATATGCATATAAAGGGGTGTAAAGCTATATGGTAAAGATATTCTGGAAAGTAATAATAAAAATCTTAGTCTTACCTTCTAAATTTTCTTCTTCTTTCCTGTTCTGTGTTTCTTTTTCCCTCCCATTTCCTTACAAAATCTTGTTCCAACGGTTCAATTGTCGGGAATATTCAGCCGACTTGGAACCTGCAGATTAGGGTTTTTATGCTTTTTTGTACGTAACTGCAACTTCTTTGCGACGATCGGGAAATTAAACGAACTCTGATTGGCCTGAAACTTTTAGGTCTTGTTTGTTCCTAATAATGCTTGATTATGACCGGTGGAATTGTTTTTCCAAATGCTTCAATTACGGCAATAGGTCGCCGAATTGCCTCTGCTCCCAATTAGGGTTCTGCTGCGTTTTTTATACAACAACAAATTCTTGGCGACGATCGGGCATCAAGACGCACTCCGATCGGTCTGAAATTTGGAGGGCTTGTTTTTTTCCCCTTCTTCTTCAATTTGACTGGAAGAATTTTCATTCCAACGGTTCAAACTCCATAAATTAGCTGCCAGTCTCGCTGCGTTTTTTGCCTTATTTTGCCATTAACATGATCACCATCACTCCTTGATCCATCACCGATAGAAGACCCTCCTTCTAGCGCCAATGACGATGCTGGATTTTGTCATGTATAATTTCGGGTAAATTTAATCTAGGGATGATCGAATCAAGGATGATTTTGGGGGGTGATTTTAGACTGAGCCTGAGAATCTCCCTCAGGTTGCCTACGTATCCTGTAATTGTCCAGGAATCAAGTCACACGTAGTTCCTGGAAGTGTATATTTATAATGACAATGCGTGCCCTAACCCTAGTGCTGTTAACGAGCCGAGTCGAGCCAAGTAGCTGAAGTTCAAGCTCGAGCTCGTTTGTAATCGTACTCGTTCGAGCTCGCTCGTTAAGACAAACGAGCCTAAAAAGCCATTCGAGCTTGGCTCGATAAGTAAGAAAAATGTTTGAGCTCGAGATCGAGCTCGATATCAAGCTCGCAAACAAGATCGAACTCGAGCCTGGCCTCGCTCAATAGTATTTTTTTCGATCTTGGCTCATTCAATAGTAATTTTTTTCGAGCTCGGCTCGTTCAACTACTAACTCAATGTGTAAAATGTTAATGTGTATATATTATTTATATATATTACCTAAGTTCGCGAACACTAACGAGCGTTCACGAGCAGGAGAAACTGCTCGAGCTCGGCTCGATACCATTAACGAACAAGCTTGAACGAGCTGAGTTTGAGCTTTGTTCACGAACGCTCGGTTCATTTAACAGCCCTACCTAACCCTTAGGGCTGTAAGTGAGCCTTAATATTTGATTCGATTCGGTGTATTCGACTCGAAAATGTTCGATTCGGGGCTTGATTCGTATCATCAAACGTCAAATCAAGTTTTAGAAATAGGTATTCGACAACCGAGCCAAACATGTTCGATAATATTCGGCTCGTACACTTGCAACATAGTTCGATTCAATATAAATTCTTTAATTAGAATAATTGAATAAATTCTCAATAAAAAAATTCTGAATATGTCCAGAACGAGCCGAACATTTATATATATATAAACATGTCCAGAACGAGCCGAACATGTTCGAACTATTCGAACATTTCGAGCCGAATCGGACCGAATAATTTCCCCCATTTTCCCTGCCGAATACGAGCCGAACCTTAATATTTTAGGCTCAAAATTTCGAGCCGAGCCGAACCCTATATTCAAATAATTTCGATCCGAATCAAATAATGTCAGGGTTCGGTAGGGTTCGGCTCGTTTACAGGCCTGCTAACCCTAACATTAGGTCGGTCTTAGCTATTGTCACATTTACCCTTTAACGGGCCTTGCCCACTGCCCAAGTTATCCTTTGTATAATGGGCCTCTTTACCTGCGCGACTGTCCTCGAGGCCGACTTAATCGACTTGCGTCATTTGAGCTCGGGACCCTTATCCTACACTGCTTAGAGTCGATCGTCGTATTCCCGAGTTGGGGAACCAACCTGCGTGCCTTAACGCTTTTTCGTATTACGGGGACCAACTGTGAGGCCTGCGTGTTTAGAGTGGACTTTGTCCGCACCTCGAGCTTTCCGACTTGCGGTATCGAGATGGGCCCATCGTCTCGGTTCTCTGATCATGTCGGTTGTCGCGATGTCTCAACCCGTAATTCGACCCTTGGGCTAACACTTATTCTTATTCAGGAGGACCATCTCGTGACGCCACGTGGAGGTGCGAGATTTGGTATCGTGAGTCGGCATCACCTTCCTTATGACAACACATCAATTTTCATTGCATCTTCAATCACACTTTATGAGACACAAATCATGTGTCACTATCTCTTAATTGACACTTTATGAATACCAAATAATTTGTTATTGCATGTACGGTGTCACTGCATCTCCAGCTGATTCCCTTAAAAGAATTGCTGGAACAACAATAGGAAATTAAGACCAGATCGGGTGTCACTACATCCTCAATAACACGTTGAAAAGACAAAATCAGGTATCACAATATCTCCAGTGACACTTTATAAATACAAAATCAGGTATCATTACATCTTCATACAATTGAAAATACAGTGACAACTGAAAAATACATTCACACCTTATGAAAGACAAAATCAAATTATGCACAAATGGTGTAGATTGCGCTTTCATTTATAGCCATCCAAAAATAGTAAGACAATAATTGGCAAATAGTTGATTGGAGGTTTCTGCAAATTTAAAGATGATGTGGACCACCTTATTTTAAGACCAAAAGCTTCTGTTCTACGTCCATCCTCCTCTTTTTTTTTTTTTTTTTTTTTTTTTTTTTTTTTACCCTAAAAAAAAACTTCTTTTCATTAAACTCATCGTTAGGTAGCAAAGATCACAACATCAATAGCCCTCCACATCTATCCTCCTTTTTTCTTATTCTTTTTTCTTTCTCGCGCCTCTCTCTCGATGCACGGATACTCGCTTATGCAGCGTATCCCGTGATTCGATCGTGATCTCGATATACCCAACTGCAGGCGCCTGCTCATCTGGGGATTGAGCCCACTGCCATGGCCCAATAACAAAGATATGGGGCCTCTATCCTCTCAATCCGCATTAATAAGCCGGATCCTACCCGCCGTTCTTAAGCCGGGTCCAATCCGCTAAAAGTAAGTCAGATCATGTCCGCTGGCCGTAAGCCGGACTCCTCCTCTCCGTGTGATTTCTATCCATAGGGTCAAGCTGATATCAAGACAAGGCAAATATGAGTCCGCTGTTCGCCATCTTATCCAGACAGCTGGCCGGTCCACTTGTATTTATTTGTTTGATTATCTATAATTATATCTATTGAAGTGTCTTGTCGTGAACAGTAGAACCGACTTAGTCCTGACCTATAAATATGGGATCACAATGTAATAGAAAGCATCTAAGAACCAATACAAGCAGAGCTACTCTGCCAATTTGTCGATTCTCTTGTGTTTACCCTCATAAACCTACTTCCGGCAGCCTAAGTTCATACAATCCGCCACATTCTTTCAGGAGAAATCATACATATACAACCATATATCCACGAAATACACTTGTTACCACAAACCTGGTATTCATCGCAATATCAGTTGGCTCTATTTCCGGGAAAAATCATCATCAATCAACTTCTTAGGATCATTTGCTCCACCGCAAAGACGATTTCACGGCGCCGCCGGCGAAATGAATCTGGTAAACTCATCAGAATCAACTCAGTTTGTGTTAGAGTATAAAGGGTATAATTGTATTTTGTACATTAGGAGTGGTGCCCTAGTATCTATCATATATATTCTCAGAATGTTGGAGCATTAATGAGTCTGATTAATACATCTTTATGGTTTTCTAACTTGGTATCAGAGCCAAATGGCCGACGCCGGAGATCCAACCTCAGGTCAACCTGTGGTGATATCAGCACCACCACCACAAAATCCTCAAAACACCTCCACTGCACTAAATACCACCACCACTCCTCCCTTATCTTTCTCCCACACTTTACCTACTCAGATTTCATCATCCTTTACCACCACCATACCATTTCCGACCACCTTCTTCTTAGAAGTTCCCGGCGGACCATCTCATCTCCGCTCTCCGATCCCTCATCTCCCATCCTTTATGCAACCATCACCATCAAATATTCACCTCACTGCTCCGTTCAGTTCAAATCTGAACCAAATCTGTACAATCAAGCTTGATCGCTCAAATTACCTACTCTGGAAGTCCACCATGCTCCCTATCATACGAGGCCACAAGCTTGACGGTCACATCCTTGGCACGTGCTCACGGCCACCGGAGTTCATCACCATCTACGGCTCTACAACCTCAGCCCCTTATTCAGTCCCAAATCCTGCTTACGATGAATGGGTCACCAAAGATCAGCTACTGTTAGGGTGGCTCATGAGCTCGATGAAAGAAGAAGCTCTTCTTGAAGTTGTTGGTTGTGGAACCTCGTCGGAGCTCTGGTCATGCCTTGAAATCCTATTCAACAATCGATCGGAGGCACGTATGCTTGAGTATAAATCTGCTCTTGCAAAAACAGAAAAAGGGTCGAAATCAATGATGGACTATCTCTCTCAGATGAAATCCTACTCCGATGGGCTGGCAGCCGCCGGAGACCCCATTACCACCGGCGAACTTATCTTAGCTGCTCTAGGTGGTTTGAGCAGAGACTATGAATCAGTGATTGTTAATATCACTTCCAGAATTGGGACCCTTTCCTGGCAAGAGGTCCAATCTCAACTCATGACTCATGAGCGTCTCCTAGCTCGATTCAATCCTCTCCTACATTAGACCTTGGTCAAGATCCATAAA